>OX453234.1:2245718-2675509 GCA_949709995.1 Arachnomyces sp. KDTOL00113
CGTCCCACACTTCGAATCCAAGGCGCGAACCGACGACTACATCATCGATTCACTCCCAGAACTCGCCAAGAAGACGACGTTCCTGTGGATCGGGTTCTATGGCACGAATCTGATGGGCGGGCCCACGTTTGCTCCGTTCAAGATCCCGTCTGCGGGGAGGTATGCGACCTTATCTCCTGTTCCGGCAGATACGCCGATTGCATCGGCTGGTCTGGCGGAAGTAAACACCGGGCTCTTCGTCGCCTCTATCCTCTCCCAACCGCACCTGACGCGACCGGCGAAATACGTGTTTCAACGAACAGAGACTCTCGCTTTCGGAGAGATGTGGAAAATGCTCTCGAAAGTCATGGGGACGGAGGTCGAGTATGTGCACGTCAGTCAGGACAGTTACAGTCGATTGTGGCCTGGAGTTGGGGGAGAGTTGGGAGTGATGTTGAGGTTTTGGGATTACGCGAGGGAGAAAGGGTGGACGAAGGATGGTGAGAGGGTTTTGACGGGAGAGGATCTTGGGGTTCAGGGTTTAGTTGATCAGAAGGGGACATTTGAGAGGCAAGATTGGGGAGCTGTGTTTGAGTAGATATCCTGAAAGCAGTGAATGACTCCTGATATGTCAGGGGAAAGATGCCATCTTGAGTCATGACGACAGATTGATAAGGAACAAGCTCAAGTGGATCTTTTTTTTCTCTCTATCACGCCATCTGATCCCTGTTGTTCTTCTCTTCTGCTTAGTTATCAACCTCAACGAACAACTTCCTTGGCAAGAAGTGACAACCGTGCATTCAACAAACAAACATCCAGTGCTCAATCACCACATCGAGAAGAGATATTGCTCTCTCTATGCTGTGCGAATAACACGATATGAAGAGACAGTGTGCGCTGTCTGTGTCTGTGTCTGTGTCTGTGTCTTGTGTCCATATCCCCAGTGAGCAAAAAAACAACGCACGAACATCAAAAAAAGGGGCAAACGGGGAAAACAAAAAAAGCATTAGGTAACAAAGAGTCACATGGGACGTTCCAGACGCTTCGAAGTTCCACTTTCGGCTAAGATGTATCCTTACATACGATACGATACCGTGTCATGAAGTCTTGGAGAATATATTGTCACTGAAGAAGAAAAATGCGGGGGAAAAGAGCCGAAGAGAAAAGGGGAAGAAAGAGGAGAAAACTCGGGCATCACAGAGTGACAGTTTCTAGGGTCCCGGTTAAGTGAGCCGGTCAAGGGGGATCCCTCTACCCGGGAAGGAAGTTCTTGCTGTTTGTGGCATGTCGCATGGGGGGTCACACAGCAGAGAGAAGAATAGTCTGACACTTGACACTTGTGTGTTTTGCTGTTTCTGTTCGTCTTGCATCCCAACGACTTTTCCGAAAAGAATCAACGTTGTGTGCGGAGGGCCGTTTATCTTCGGCGGTGGGTATCGGGATATGCGGTATCGTACGGTCACTTCTCTTTTTGTTCTCGGCATGAGGGGCAACTTCGAGATGTCGTTTGTACTTGAAGATGTGAGTTGATGCGGTCTGGATATGAAGTACGAGAAAGAAGAGTGTCTTTTCTGATATTAAATATCAAAGAATCAGACGATGACAGGTGTGGCCATAGTAATCCTTGCCAAGGATGGTTCACGTCATCACGAGAAAAAATCAAGAAATCGAACATTCGAAAGAGACAAAGATGACTGATCAGTCTCTTTCTACCAGTTTGAACATATAATAAATACATATATCAAATGTCTTTGTTCTAAGACTTTCTGATATTCACATCATTTTAGACTTTGAATTCTATCTGATGGCGTAACTTTCTCTTTCTCTTTCGTGTCATTACAAGTATTGCCTTTCTTCCCCCATCGGTTTCTGACTCCGATCTTCTTCTCTTCTTCTCGTCAAAAGTCATTGGATTGACATTTAATCATCGGCTCTTTCTCTTCTAAACACATCACCAAACATAAACATCTTTCTTCATTCGAGACACGTTCTTCCCTCAGAAAGAAGAAGTACCTGAGGCCGTTGCCCTCCCGTCGCATCTCTCTCCTTACCTATCTCCATCTTTGCCCCCCTTCTTATCTTATCGTTAACCCTTATCCCTCGCCACACGCCCATCATGGCGGCACCAACAACAACCTCCTCGTCACCAACGACAATTGAATCTCTCCCGATCGAGATCCTCGACATCATCCTCTCTCACGCAGCAGACCTGAACGTCAAAGAATCCGTCACATACACCTACGGCTTAACCGAGGCTCCTCAACCCCTCCAACATGTTACGCTGGAGAGATACGTCCGCGGACGCAAGCCCGAGGATTCCCTCCGCTGGGTGGCCGTCGATGCCATCCGGCAAGTCTGCTCGACCTGGAGACATTGGGCTCTGGGATATGCGGTGAAGGAATTATACATACGCAGGTGGAGAGGAAGTGAACGGTATGCTACTGTCTACACAAATTGAGTCATCACTTTATACTAACTACTACATTCTCAGATGGATCGAATCTCGCCAACTAGTTTCCCTCCAAACCCAACCGTCCGGACAGGCAGTCTACCGTCAACCCTACAATGCCGTCAAGGAATCCGCCAAGTGCGTCTCCAAGTGCGGAGATCTTGCATCGCACGTCCGTCGCCTCTGGTTCGATGGCCTCTACACCGCAGAAACAAACGCCGACATCTTCAAGATCCTGGCAAAGTGCCATAACCTCCAATCCGTAACCCTGCCGTGGATCGCTCTACGATACGGATCTGCGGACTTTTGGAGGATGTTGCTTCGTGAGGGCCAGCTGACGTCGTTGGAATTAACGGCGATCGATCTCATGAAGTCGCAGCTCTCGTCACCACGGAATCAGGTCGACCATAAGCCGTTGATGGATCCGAATTTGAGTTTCCGTGGGTTGTCGAAGTTGAAGATTTTTGGGAATACCAATTTCAAGCCGGTGACGGATCATGATTTGAGGATGATTGCGAAGACGGCGACGGAGTTGGAAGCGGTGCACGTTACGGGGATATCCAGTGTTTCGATATCAGGTATGTTATCTTTCCTTTTTTTCTATCGGTAATTTCATCTCTAACATGGATTTCAGGAATCATGTCCCTCGTGAAAGCCTCCAGCTCCACACTTCGGGTGCTCGAGTACTCCCCGTTATCTGCCGATGGGTTTGATCATCCCGATCCTGACCGGGATGGGCACGGGACCTCGTTTCACTGCTGCCCTCTCCTCCTCTCCTGCCCCCGCCTCACAGACCTCTCCACCTCGGTCCCAACCATCTGTCCTGAAATCTTCCGCGACGAATCTGTCCGGTGGAGTGGGGATCTGCAGATCCGCGCTGCGAGAATCTGCGGGGACGATGGCGAAACACCATTGCAGACTCCTGAGGCGACCGCCGTGTTTAAGAATGTGCTCGACAGCGCTCGACGGTTGATGGATGTTCGGAGGGAAGCAGGGAAGGTGTTGGATGTGGAGATTTTCATCTGTAAGTTTTCCTTTTTTACCTTGCCGCAGCATGCAGCACACACGTGAAAGACACACGTACTAACGCCCCTAATTTAGCCTCCTACATCTTCACCCCAGCCGACTCCCTCGTCCACGGAAACTTCGAAGTAGCACAAGCTCTCTCGGAATTCACCTGGCCTTCAAACCCACACTACTTCTCCGCCCCAACAACGTCCTCAGCATGGGGTAGTGGCACATCCTCATCCGGTCCATCATCCTCTTCCTCCTCCCTATCTGACCACCCCACCACCCTGGCACCCAGCAGCAAGGGACCCTACGGCCAAACGGGTCTCTACGGAAAGGATCTAGGTCCGTATAGCTGTATCTCCGAAGACGCGTTCTTCGAGGGTGTTAGTGAGGGGTTTGTTTCTTTTTAAGTTAAAACAAAAGCAGTTCTTTTTGTGTGTGCATGGCATATTTAGCGATTTAATTTGGGTCATTTGCTTTCTATCTATCTATCATCATTTTTGCATGATGGGAGAAAAAAGTTGTTATCGTAGTCCATGGGTAGGAAAGAGGGTTTTCTCTATACCCCCTTTTTTATATCTCTTTAATACTTGTTTACCTTTCTTCTTTTCATTGCATCTTCCTCTTCATATTTATCATCTATTTTAATCTCATATTTACTTTCTTGGGGCATCATCTCATAAGTACCGCATTCTATCTACATATCAAAATTCAGCATCTCAGTTCGTTCGTCTGTCTGCATTTTCAAAAGCAATAAAAAGGCCATACATAACATTATCCATTGGAAATAAATTCCTCAATTGATCTATCTCCATCGCCATCGCCATCGTACCCTTCCTTGGCGAAGTGCCAATATATAATTTTTCAAAAAATGTAGAACATATCCTATCTCTCCATTTATACACCAAGAATATCCAATGTATAAAACGGACCTCTACGCATTAATGGGCAAAGAAACGCAATATACCATCTACACAAAATTATCTAGTACAGAAATATATACATCAACAAAAAGAAGTAAATCCAGCAAGTGCATGTAGAAGCGGGTACATACGGTTATCCCATCCTCTTTCCATTCCCGCCACTCTCACAAACAAACAAACAGACAACGACGAAGCCACAAACTTATCCATCCATCCATCCATCCATCCGTCATCGTGTTAACTCTCCTCCCCCATCACGAAGCCAAGAACCATCAAAAAAGATCCAGACGCCCAAGGCCCAGCCTAGGCCTAGGCCTAGATTCCTTTTTTGCTTAGTTGAGTTATGTACTGCGGTTCGTCCGCGGAGAGGCAAATGTACATACATGTGCTGTGCGTTGACCGTTTAATTTTTTTAAACTAATAGCGTGGCTAATCAGCCCGGACGTCATTTTTTTTACTTTCTTTCTTTCCTTTTTAGGTATTTTTGTTCGTATTCTTTGCCCCGCGATTCTCTCAATTCAAAGATGATAGTGATAGTGGGGGGAGTTCGCGAAAAAGACATTGGAATTATTTTTAGTTATTTTTTTCATTGTTTATCTGTATATAATAGAAGTAAAAACATGCAGAGCAATCGTAGTTGCGAAATAAATAACAGAGATGCGCGATGTGATTGATATACACGAGCGATTATTAGCGGAAACAAACGTTTTCATAGAGATAGAAAGATCAATCTTCGTAAAAAAAGGGAAAAGCAAAAGAGGAATAGGAAAAAGCACACACAACCCGAATAATTGAACCTAGGGGTATATAATATATGGTAAATAGATTCGATTCGGGGTAAGAGAAAAAAATAGAACCGACCACACCTCCTTCATCACTCCGTACATTGACCACTCACTCACTACCTTTCCTATGATCAGACTTATATCGAGAGAGATATATTAAAGAAAAAAGCGGAAAATAAAAAAGGAAACACATTCTCACGTGAAAAAAGAAGTGTCATAACCAATTTATGAACCACCACCGCCGAGGAGACTGTCAAGAGCGGAGCCGACATCCAGCTTGACGCTGACCTTGTTGGCAGCCAGAGCGGCGGTGTAGTAAGGAAGGAGCTTGCCGTTGTAGTGGGTGGCGTTTCCGGTGATGTCGATGGGGAGCATGCCGTCCGGGTATTTATCGCCGGTGACCATCTTGATGACCTTGGACTGGTCGACCTTGGAGGTCATGGGGACGGTGTTGTTACCGGGGTGGAGGGTGAGGTCCTTCAGGCTGGCAGTTCCGATGTTTTCTCCCGCGACGGCAAGGTTAAGGGTCAAGTTACCCTACAAAAGTGTTAGCATTTAAGATCTTCCGTGAAAGGGTATAAAAAAGACGATGACTCACCATTTCCATAGACATGACACTTGGGTTCGGGATGTAGACAGTGCCTTCCATGTTGGAGCCATCATCTTTGTTCATCTCGAGGATCTTGAATTGGGTGACGTCGAATCCCTTCAAGCCGTTAAGTCCTGATTTCGATCGTTAGCTAATGGCCGTCGGGAGGGTCAAGTAAAAGTAGAGCGATCAAACGTACCCTTCATCTCGATGGTCTTGTCATAATTGACACCAATCTTCGGAAGCTTTCCTTCCTGCAATTGAGGTTTACCACGGATGATCAAGCTGACGGTCTCATTGGCCATGACCGCCGTCGCGTACTCGGAGAAGGCGTCGACATCAGCGAGTTTGATATCCTGTTCCACATGGATCTCGGTTCCATCATTGGCCTTGAACCCACCGACATCGAGGGTCAAGAACGGTGTCTCGGAGCCGCCCATGAGGACGGTGGCCTCGAATGGGTCAAACTGGGGGTGGAAGGAGCTGTCGGTGCCGAGGACTTCGGTGATGTTGAGCTTGAAGGAATCTGGGGCGGGGTCGCTGATGTCCATCTGAGTGACATCGAGGGTTGAATCGTCGACATCGCCTTGCGCGATGTTGGGGTAACCCACGTAGACACTAGGAGTGTTGTATTAGTATCGCAATCGCAATCGCATTGCTTGTCGCACTTGACGGAAGATGGGAAACATACACAGGGAGGAGGATGACGAGGAAGACGATGATGAAGACGATTAAATGGATCCACCAGAAGCGCTTGAAGTGCGCCTTGAGACGAGAACCGAAGCTCTGCTTGGGCACGGTGCCAATGTGCTGGCTCTCCGTCTTACCCTCGTCCGACGACATCGCGTATTATTTGCGTGGTAAAGAGTGTGAGGTTAAAAAGGAGGGAATCCTTCCAGACAGTCAATGCAGGAAAGAGAAAAGAAGAAATACGCGACCAGAGGAAAGGATACGGTGAGGTAGAGAAGGAAGAGAGGGAAGAGAGTAAAGAAGAAGAAGAAGAAGAAGAAGAGAAGAAGAGGAAGAAAGGAAAAATAAGAAGGAAGCGAGGGATCGGGGGAGGTGGGAGAAGATCAGACTAAAAAAGAAGTGAACGACCCAAGGCTTCCCAAATCAAAGGATGACCCGCTCTGTTGGTCTGTGTACAAGAAGAAGACCAAATCGCGAGAAGGAAGTTATAAATCTGGAGAAAGAGGGCAAAGAGGGTCGAAATGATATAATTGAGGGATGATCACGGAAAGGGTCTTTTGCTTCTTTCGGTCGGAATTCCAGTTCACATGTATATAAGCAGTGTCAGTACTCCAGAGAGGACGGAGAAGTGAGATGGAGACTGGAGAGAGAGAGTATGGAGTATGGGGGAGATGTTTGTGGAGTGTAGGGATGGACGGTACATCACCGAGAGACGGCAGATATCAACATACAGTTGCGACTGTCGTTCTTGCTGCGGCGACGATGAAGAAAGCATATGAAAAGGAGGAAACCGAGGCTGGACGGAAAGAACCGACCGGAACGACAAGGGAAAAGGGCCAAAAAAAAAGGAGACACAGGGATCGTGACTGGTCCGTTTGTGCTTTAAACTCCTCTCAACTGGCGTATTCCTTCTTTTTGATGTCTCTGATCAGAGAGGAGATCACGATCACAGACTCGGAAAGAGAGAAAGAGAGACAGAAAACAAGAGTTCCTGGGGTATGGGGTATCTACCTTGGCATGGAGATGGAGATGGAGATATCGTGAACTTCTCTTCGACCTCAACATGTGCTGATGATGCGATTGCGATCACTCTCGTTTCATCTTTCTTTTCATCTTCTTTCATCTGAACCCGTGGAGAAGAACATCTTCATCTCCTCTCCAAGATCATCATCTTCAGCCTCTCTCCTGTGGCGAAAACACCATCAAATGAACATCCTCAATCCCACCTAAGAGGCACACACTGTCGCAACCACCGTACATCGCACAAGAAACGCCACCGGCTACACCGAAGCCTTGTTTCCCATCCAGACCTTTTCTTTCTTTCTCATCTAGAAACTGAAAAGAAGTAAAAAAAAGGATAAAATAAAATAACCTCAAACATCTCTCTCTCTCCAATGGTCCATGGCCCATGGATGATGGAACTCTCTCTCTCTCTCTCCATCTATTTTTAATCTCCCACAGACACAAAACGCCTCCCGATCGCACGACGCACATTTGCACATCAATCACACTCCAAAAACACGACGAAGAGAAGAGACCGAAAAAAATAAACAAAAAAAATCTCTTCATCATCCACTCCTCCCCGCCTCTTCTCACCCGTCGGTCATCTCTCCCCTTTCTTGCTTCTGACTTGTTCTCCTGTCTCCATATATTTGACCCCCATATCATTTCGTAAGCAAAGAATGAATATCAGCGGGGATTCACCGTCCACAAAGAAACGGGAACTAGTCAGCTTCTGGATGTATCGCCGAAGTTCGAACTTTGCTTCACGCACGAGACCATCTGCAATTTTCTTTCTTGTCTTTCTTGCAGCTGCAACGCAGTGGTAATCGACAACGCCGCACCGCAACACTGCAGCGCATCAGCCTCTCAAAACGAGATGAACATCCCTCGTATTTTAAAAATCTTTAATTCCCGAACCCATCTGAAACCCCCCTTCTTCGCCTCTTCCTCTTCCTCTTGAGCCTCTCAAATCAAATGCTCATCAAATCGTCGTCGATCAGAAGCAAAAAAGAACTTTCTGCCGAACCCAGCGGCGTCCAACCAACTGGCAAAGCTGAACCCCTCCAAAAACCCTTGCTCCCTGCCAAAAAAGAAGCGGGTAAAGAAAAAAAAGCATGGATCATCATCTCCCTCTTCCACTTCATCCAAGCAAAGTAAACACAAAAGTAAGAAAGTGGATACCGCCGGAAATTTAGTCAGGGGAAAGAAAAAGATACGTTTTGGTTCGAACCGGAGAGGTGCCTTGGCTTAACGAACAACAGATAAAAAAACCGTGGGTGATCATTCCATGGTTCGTGCCCACTATCTAGGGACAAGCGAATGAATGGGTTATCATGATGGCATTCGGGTGAAGGATGGTTCGATCCCGATGCGAGACTCAATTGGAGTCTTTTTGTGTGTTAAACACATGAATTGAAGAGAAAAGAAAGCATTCTATTTATCTCTTCTCTTCTTCTCTTTTCGAAAAGTTTCCAATCCAAGTAAACATGCTGCTCAAAAGAGATCCCAATATTATAAAACCGATATACAAAATAGATAGATAGACATGCAAATTGGGAAAGAAAATGAGACCAGACAACGATGCTATATATAAATAGATAAAAAAAAGAAGTGCTTCGTTCCAGAAGAGCATTCATCCCATCGATCGAAAACAGATATAATAATAAATATGAAATAAAAAATATGGTATGTATATAATCAATATATCATGGGGATCATTAGATAGATATTAGAAAAAGAGAAAGAAAAGGACAAAAGAAAAGAAGAAGAAGAAGAAAGTTGAATTAAAGGAGTGTCAACGGTCAAGGCAAAGAGGTTTGTTAGTATCTGAGAAGAAACAAGAAGAAAAAGCAGAAAGTAAAAGAGGTATCTGTAAAGGGAAGATGAAGAAAGAATTGAAGAAGAATATGTAAATATGTGCCCACGAAAGGAAAGAAGAAGAAATTAAACTGGGCGGGATAGAATCGAAAGCCAACGGACGGCATCAGTGTAAGGGCAAGAAAAGAGAAGAAAAAGTATGAACTTTTTATGTGCACGAAATTGAGGCGGGGGATGATCTGGAAAATGAAACCGACAAAATAAAACAATGCAACGACGGGCCGATAAAGGAAAAGGGGAATAGTGTACAAAAGGAAAACCACCCCAGAATCGCCCAAGAAAACCAGATGTAATAAGACAATGTTGGAGAAGAAAGAAAAGTAGTACCGGTACGTAGACAGATGGGTATAATTTGGGGGAAACAGCCTGTCATGTACGTTCGATTTGGGTATATGGGATGTGATGTACAGTATTTACTTCACACACAGAGACAGATTAAATAGCAAAGCAAGGAAAAAGGGAATCTTTCTATGAGACAAAGGACTTCTTCCGTCCAAAGATGCTTCGGGTTCGGGATTTGTTGCGATTCTTCTTTTCTGGCGTCGTGGTCGCGTTCAGACTGGCCGGTTTGGCCATCACGTCGCCATCGTCGGACATGTATTTGTCCTTGTAGATCCTGTTCGGGAGTTAGTATATCAAAAAAACAAATACTATAACTATAACGGAAGAGCAACGTACCAACTATTCCCAACCATGTTCATCCCCTTACTCTCCGCCATCCGATAAAATTTCGCTGCCTTCTTCAAATCCTTCTTACATCCCATTCCCTCCGCGTAGCAGAACCCTGCTTCCGCAAGAGCATCGACATCACCCCAGTGACCCGCAATCTCAAAACACCGCAGCGCCAATGCCTTATCCTGTTCGATGCCCCATCCATTCAAGTGACTAACTCCGAGTTCATAAATACTCAAAGCGAATTGCGCACGGCGGGTTCTGCGATCAATGATATCCCTCTGACTCTGCGTCGATGGGTCTTCGTCATCGGCCACTTCGAGCACTGCAGAGTCGGCCGCCTTTCGGAGCCATTCGATTCCTTCGCGCTGATTGGCCCGAATGCCCCATCCATGTCGGCAGGCCAAGGCATACAGGAGCATCCCGGTCGGGTGGTTCTGCATGGCTGCGATGCGGAGATGGTATGTCGACTCCTTCAGAGATCCGTTTTCATGACATTCGATCCCCTTGGTAACATGGTCCTCAGCAGTCAGTTGAGTGCTAGTTGATGCTGTGGCCGCTGTGGCCGCAGTATCAGGCCGGAGCGTGTTCCCGGAATCCGCAGAGGTTGATTTATCATCTTCCGGGCTCTCAGGCTTGGGCACCATCCGGACAGTACTCGGCTTGGGGGCTTCTTGTTCCGGAGCGGGCTTTTCCGGGGTCTTCTGCTCAAGTGCCTCTCGAACCTGAGTTGACGTAGGGGTTGGCTGGCTGGGATTCCGGGCGGGTGGGTTCCTAGTGGGTGAAGTCCTATCGGGACAGCTTCTCGCAGGCGACGCCTTTTTGATCTGCTCAGGAGAGCGAGGACGGCCATTTTGAAACGAAGTGGGAGGGGGCGGGGGCGGAGACGGAGTTCGAGCTCGAGGGAACTTTTCCCCATGTGCGCTTGTAGGAGGAGTACTTTCGAAGAGAGGTTCCTGCCACTCAAAATGTGGAGTCTGAAGTCCAGAAAAGACCACCGAATCTCGGGAAACCTCCCTTCCTCTTGGCAGCGAAAACTTGGCATATATATAGGAAGAACCACCATTAGGATCCGTCGTAGCTGGTCCCGCACTTGTGGCAGAATTGGCCTGGAGGTTCAAGTTCATCGGAGCTGGGCGATTCTCCCGGTTCATCCCACTGGGGAGGCTTTCAGCCGGGAATTCGCTAGTTAGTGGGCCGGCGGATTGTAAAGACAAGGCAGTGCTGGATCGGCTCATCGGTCGGGAGAAATTAAATGGAGGTGGTCGTGGTAGGTTTGCAGTTGTCGAATTATCAGAACCGATCGACTCGGAACGCAGCTGGGGACGGACAGACGGCGACATTGGAGACTGAGTAGCTGATATGCCACTGCTCGACGATAACTTCCTCGTGGAGAATGTAGATCCGGCATTGGAGCTGGTATAGTCATCGTCGGAACTCTCATGGGCCGGCCGTGGACTGCGGGCGCGGGACGAATTTGGCGGCGCCAGTGAACTGACGGGCTGTAATCGCGAAACGGAGTCGGTTGATGATCCATATGACACTGGCAACCCAAGTCCAACAGTATCTTGCTTCTCAGAATCATCGCGAGCCTGGGCCGCCGCATTTGACTGGCCCGGAACCTGCTCCGGAGATTCTGCGCGGGGAGCACCGAAGTAACCCTGCGAGAGTGGCGGAGGAGCGGAAGAATCGCGATAAACATGGGGAGTCTGGTCGCGACTAAGACGGTCCCAGCCGCCACGATCACTCTTGGTTGAATCGATGCCACTTAGTCGAGGGTGCTCCGACTGTGGCCTCACTAGCGGCTGTTCCACTTCTGGATTGTTCCCACCCCAGTTCCGAGGGCTCGGTGGTACATTTCCCTTTCCCTTTGCTCCCTGCGACTCCTCCGATGATGGTGACCTAAAGTATCCCGGACGAGGTTGTGACAGTGACCGTTCCACACTAGAAGGAGGCAACCTGCTCAAACGTCTATTCCCTCTCTTGGACTCGTCTAATTGTTTGGCTAGAATCCGACTTTGGGCGGCGAACGCATCGAGCGGAGAAAGGGCGGGAGGTACTTCACCGTCGAAGTGTTCGACCCGAGGTGAAGTTCCTTGCAAAGCAGCGTTGATGCTCCCGCTTGGAGGCATCCCGATGAACGACGGCTTGTCGTTAGCCATGATTATCTCGATAGGAGGTGTGATCGGGTTTTATGGGGTGTCCAGCGTTCGTTGGGTCGATGGGTGAAACGATGGGAGTTGCTATAAAAGGAGAATTCAAGCCCCCCTGAGAGCGTGTGAAAGAGGACGACGGGTGTAGGACCGGGCGTGCGACAGCAGGTGACAAAGACAGCCTCTGCATTTGGTGGGCGATGTTTTTGCGGCCGATTTTATGACGAAGACTTCGCGCTTTGGAGCCGATCTGGGAGGATACGAAGGACGATCACGGATAGGCGTTGTGGAGGCAGGATGGGACCCTGAGGAATTCGAGATTGCTGAAAGAGAAAATGTGTACTTTTTTGCTGGCTCGAAGAGAGCGAGTGATGTGTATACGAAAAGGTATATAGCCAATGGTTTCGTGTACTTGGCTTCAGAGGCGACAATAAAGAAAATCGACTGAATGAATGGACTGGTCTGTGAGATTGATGTGGAACCGTAAATGAGCGAGCGGATCGAGTAAGAATTTCCAGACAACAAAGACGATGATTTTCTCAGGCTCGCAGAGCTGAAGGTGAAGGAGAGAAGAATTGAGGAATAGGGAAGTGAGATTGGGAGTGAGAAGAAGTTTGATGAGAGTGAAAGAAAGAGAGGGAGAGGATGTTCGATGGGAGAATGGATGAATCGGGTGAATCTGAAACTGCGGGAGTGGCTTTGATGATGACTGGGTCTGGGTTTGAGTGTTGAGGAGTTTGGAGATGAAGAGTGACACTCGATGATGTCGACTTATGGAGTTGCCAAGCAGTGAGTACGTTGCTGCTTTTTTACTACAAACAAACAATTCTCTTTCTTTTGATCCTCATCTTTCGCATTTTATTCCAGAGGTTGTCTATATGGTTGAGATATCTGTTAAAGACTATTTCTTACGACCCAACATTCTTTTTTCCCTCTGTCTCCCCTTTAGATTAACGGTTTTCTCAGGGGCTTCTCTACTTTTTTTTTCTTCGGTTCTTCGGTTGTTGTTCCATGGGTCACGTGATTGCCAAGAACTGGGACCTGAAGAGGAAAAGGAGATGACACAATGCCAAGACATCGGAGATATGTATTTTTAGACCATGGGAGAGTTTTCACGGAGAGATAAATACTCCGAGCGAGCTGTCAACAACTCTCGACGTTTTCCACGGAGGAGAGTATCGGATATTGACTTGCTACGGCCCAAGTGTGAGAGTCAGCTTCGACTTATCCAGTCTCATAAGTACACTCACGTTTTCCGATGGATCCGTCTGATCCCGAGACCGCTGGATATGATAATTAATATACCAGTTGGCCTCGGGCCTCTTTATTAATCATTAAATCTATCTGTGCCTATGCCTACGTATATCGATGTCCTCTTGACAGATCCACGACTCCTCAAGCCGTGTCACCCGCGTCTTTGACAGCTTCCTTGTTAAGCCTCTTCCACCTGCTGAAGCTGCTGACGAGAAGCGCGATCCCGGTGGCACCAATTGGGATCGCCAGGGCGACTTTGATTCCCGCCATGTACGCCATGATGATGCCGGGGACCTGGTCGGCTGCGAATGCGGACCGGATCTGAGTGGCTCCTGTTGCGACTACTGTAGCTGGGTCGACGTCGGGAGCGGAGGTGCGGGCTGTGGTGATCAGCCTGTTGACGAAAGCAGACTGGCCTGCGGAGACGAAGGCTGTGCCACCAAGGCATTGGAAGACTGTAGGGTAGTATGATTAGCTGATATTTTGTGTCAATCAGGGATATGACGACTTACATAAGACCATTGCGGTGATGGATGACATGTCCTGAGGCTCAGCGTCGCCCTGCCCGACAATAATGGGGACCTGGAATGCGATGCCCCAACCAACACCACCCAGGATCTGGTAACCGATCCACTTGCCTGTGATAGTATCGGTTTCGAGGGTGTATAGTAGTCCAGATGCGATCATGGCAATCACTGCTCCTCCGACCTTGAGTGGGGAAGCGATTCCCGTTGAAGAGATGAAGATTCCTGAAAGAATCATGGATATCGTGACAGCCACGATCAAGGGAAGGTTGTCCACGCCGGACATGGCAGGGCTGACATTGTGGACGCTCTGGAAGAATATGGGGAGGTAGTAAATAACGAGGTAGTACGAACCGGCGAAGAAGAATGTGAAGACGCAGCTGATCCCGACCGGACGCTGCTTGAACAGGCGCGGTACCACCATGGACCGTTCGCCTTGGTAAGCCTCCCAAACACCGAACATAACCACAATTACGAAGAAGCCGACAAGCAAGCCGATGACAGTGCTGCTGTTCCATGACTTAGTCTGCCCACCGTACTGCAGCGCCAGCATGTACGCAACCACAGCACCCATGATCATAATAACCCCAAGAGGATCCATCTGTAACATTTTCTCCTTCCAGCTTGCCACGACCGGCTTCGCACCACTTGGGGTTTTGAAGAAGAGCAGAATGATCAGGGCCGAGACACCACCGATAGGGAGATTGATGTAGAAGCACCAACGCCAGGAAACGTGTTCGGAAAAGGCACCACCGATCAGCGGGCCGACAGCGGAAGCGATACCGAAAGACATCCCGATGAAACCTGTGAACATAGGTCTCCTTTGCGGTTCTGCTACAAACGCGATGATCGTGTAGGCGCCGGTTCCGATCCCAGCGGCCCCGAGCCCCGTTATGGCACGACCGACGATCAGAACCGTCGAGCTCGGTGCCACGGCACAGATCAAACTGCCGAGCTCAAAGACGAGGACGCAGGCCAGGAAGGTCGTCTTCAGAGGAAAGTATTTGTATGCTTTACCCCACGACGACTGGAATCCACCATTGACCATGAAGAAAGCCGATCCGTACTAGGATACATCGTTTAGTCCATGGAATTCATCTGTGATCTTGGGGATTGCGGTTGCGACAATGGTCTGGAAGTTCGCTTTCAATATTATACTAGGTATCAAGTTGCAGCACGTTGACGGAGGGACCAACTCACCATATCCAGAGAGGCTAGAAAAATACTCAGAATCAACGCAATGACGATGAAGACAAGCGAGGCTCCCTTTGGATATTCCTCCGCATCCTGTCCGTCAGGCTTGTTGTCTTCCGCATCGATTTCGGTTTCTGGTTTATTATTTTCGCTGCCAACAACTTCTTTCTCGTTCTCTCCTTCCAGTGTCGCCTTCTCCGGCTCAAGTGACCCGCTCACCATACTACTTTTCCCCGATGGTTCAACGTCAAGTGTAGTCTCATCCGACGAAGCCATCATTCTTGGCTTGAAATCGTCTTTGTCGTCGGAAGAGTTAGGACTTGAAGACTTTTTCAATGAAATAGTAACCTACATCATTGCTTTTGAAGCTCCTATATATATACACCCCGAAAAAAGTAGAAGCTCTAGAGAGAAGAGTTCTACTTATATCATCCCCCCGTCAGCATCAGCATTAAAGTTGATCGTTCCTTGTAAGGCTGCATGAATCACTATGAGTAATTCTTGGCAATCGTCTATCCAGGCAATAAGGTCGCGTTTAGCTCGATATGATCCCTGGATACGGCCGAAAACTCAAAAGCTTGTTGAATGATCTTCTTTTTCTGAAGGGTATAAAGAGAAGAGTTTAGAATGTTTCGATTAAATATTACTGGAACTGTCTAAGTCTGACGTGATTGCGAGATTGATGATAATAGCTTGAGATGCCTTGATGGTCATAAATTGCTAGATCTGAGTTCTTATTGAGTTCAGATGACTGCATCGCTGATCCTATTATGGAAGTTCTGGTGCCTCTATCACTTCAACATCCCAAATTCTCAAGACAATCAGGGGAATATTTATTAGTGAAATCTCCATTGTCTGACGAAGCAACTACGTATGTTTCTACCCAGGAAAATGAACTCAATCGAATCTTGATAGCCTCATCTGGATCGCTGGTTTTTGGTATTGGGATAATATAGATTTTTATCAACAACGGCCCGAAGATTCACGCCCTGAACCACAATTCCGCATATCGATCTGGCGGTTAGTCGGCTCTTCTGTTCTCACTTGATGAGCCGGAACCACCATACAGCACGCAACTTCGATTATGTACTACTAGTGGATGGGAGTCTTGAAAGATTCCACTCAGGGGTTCCGACGATTTGGCAGGGAGCGGGAAGGTGACAAAATCCTCTAAGTATATCGAAGAAGCGAGCAAATCATACGCCTCAAAATTCACCGGGTATATTCTTCGAATTCTTGTCAGGATATAATTTCCGGTCATCTATTCTGCTTGTGGGTGTTAACAAATCGGGCTGGACATAGTAACAAAAGTCCTCATGGTTTCAATCATTGAAGACAAAAGATCTAGAAAGAACTTAACGAAAGTCACTTCATTTGCACGTGTTCAATTCGCTTAATTATTGTTAAATTATGGATCATTAAGAACAGTTAAGCTCTGTGGAGCAGAAAAAAGGTGGGTTCGGGTAGATTGATCTTTAATCATCGTGAGAAAACAGAGAAAGTGTAGTTGTAGCTGGTCAATAAAGAACTTTTCGAGTATGTAGGCAAGCAGCGCAGAGCAATAAATGAGAACATCACAAAACCGTACTGTTCCGGTTAATTGTGGAATGTTTTCTGATTCAGATTATGCTCATGAATCACCTGCAGTTGATCATCGCGTCTAAGTCTGGGGCTGACCTCGGATATTCTGGCCCAAAAATAGATCAATCTTAAACAAGCCCCCTTTCTCGTGTTTTTTCACATTCTGCGTTGAAAAAGAGGAAGATGTCACGATGATGAGCCTGTCCACTAATTTTCCGTTTCCCTAATAATTCATGAAGCTCACTCTCCTCTCCTATTTTTAATCTAATATACCCTCATTATTCGCGATCACAGTGTAGTGAGCGGTCCATAACCTGCGCTTCCCGTTCCCAAGACGGATAGCTACATCAACTGCGCTGCACAGCAGCAGTCCCACACCCGCAATCCCAAAGCACCGGCGAAAGGGCAAATAAAAAGGGAAGGCACAATGATTCTTAACCGGTTCCTCTCCCTCCTCGGCTCCGACGCCTTTCACGACCGCTTCCACCACTTCGAAACCTCCTGGCTCCTCCCACCCTACCTCCTCGCCTCCATCCGCTCCCTAATCTCCCTCTACGCCTTCGTAACCATCTTCTTCATCTTTGGCTGGAACGGGCAACATGGCGATGACGACGACAGCAAGCGCACATTCAGCTACTTCACCTGGTTGAGTTTCTGGGGGGATGCGTTTTATTTTCTCGTCGCGGGGTTGCACACGTTTCTCTACGCGCGGACGGGCCGTTCGGTGGTTTTTGATAAATGTCCGCGAGTGTTTAGGGTGCTGCATAGTATTCTTTACTCGACTGTGACGACTTTCCCGTTTATAGTTACGATTGTGTATTGGGCGATTCTTTATGAGAATCCTTGGTTTTCACTCAAGTTTGAGGCTTGGACGAATGTACGAGCGAACCTCTTCCTCCCACCTTTTTTTCTTCCAGCAAGCTCTAACATGATATCCTCTACAACAGATCTCCCAACACGCCCTCCCCCCTTTCCTCTCCCTCTTCGAAATCATCTTCTCAACAACCCTCCCCCCACACATCCTCCACCTCCCCTTCCTCATCCTCCTCTTAGCCCTCTACGTCTCCCTCGCATATCTCACCCATGCCACACAGGGATTCTACACCTACAGTTTCCTGGATCCGGTCAAAAACTCCAGCGGGTTAGTAGCGGGGTATTGTTTCGGGATCTTGGCGGGTGTTATTGTGGTTTTTGGGATAGTGTGGTTGATGCATTGGGGGAGACAGAAGGCTGTGGGTGGGAGGGTGAAGTGGTCGCGGAAGGATGTTGAGAATTGGAGTGGTGGGTGGATGCAGGGCGGTGGGGATGGGTTGTCGCATGAGACGAAGGAGGTGGTTGGTCAGGTATGATGATTTAAAGAGCAGAGAGAGGAAGGAGATGATAATATGTAATTTGTTTGAAGATATATAAAATATGGAATGTAATGATTGCGAATCTGGGATTTGGAGAAGAGTTTCGGATCAACTTATGAGGGGAAAGCGCAAGAGAAACGGTGCAGGTCACGATCATATAAACATTGCAAGGAAGGAGTGAGATTGCGAAGCGGAATACGCTTCATAGAGTATGGAGCGGTAACGGAATGTAGACTGCAATAATCATAGGACAATGCCGGGACACGAAAGTAATATCCGATATCACCCAAATCCATACAGAGCAGAGAGAGTGTTTTGAGATGTGTGATGCATGAGGTATATGAGAGGAGAGAATATAAATGATGGAACAAGACATTAAACAGCAATAGCGAGCTTCATAAAACCCAATAAACTACCACAAACGCCCGACGACAACCCCACTGCAAAAGCTAAGATGCCAAACGAAGAATAAGGAGTGAAGATATAAATAGCAGTAAACTTTTCGCGGTGAAAAGAGTGAAATACAGAAGGTGGGTAAATATCCGGGTACAAACATCACCTTTCCTACCCAACCCTCTCCCAGCCTGCCCCACTGCTGCTGCTCCTGCTCCCGCTCCCACTCCCGCTTCCGCTTCTGCCCCCATTCCCGAGAGACTCCCCAGCGGAACCATGATATCCTGATCCCAAACCAAGCATCCACCCGACCAGACCGCCCGGAACCCAGTTCCCGACCAGCGCATACGCACGGGATCCTCGGCCAACATACACAGCCTCTTTCCTCTTCTCCCGTCCACCGAAAAAGCTCTTCGGGGACGGTGCGAGCGCATCGAAAACTGCAAAATGTAGATCCCGTGCGGGAGTACCACGTACGGAACGGTGACCAGGCGCGGAGCCGGAGCGATGGTCCAGGTTGGATAAGTACGGGGATCCGTAAAGAGCACGCTGCTGTGGGTTCCAAGTGAGTACTTCGGTCCCTGTACTTTGACCGCCCTGGACACCGCGATATAATGGTCCAAGGTCGATATTTCCGAGCTTCAGCTCCACTACGTCAACGACATTTCCGGTACCACCGTTGGATGATTGCAGTAACCGTAGCTCACGTCGGAGACTGGTTGCGAAGCCGGAAAGGGCCTGCGTAGCCGCAACTTCCGGAGTTGAAAAGGGCGGGGATAGAGCGGATGAAATCGATGGGTAGAGGAGAAGGATTGAGCTGTGGTTATTTTTAAGAGTGAGGAGCGGGAGGAATAGCTGTGTTGTTAATACAGGAGAGAGGAGACGGGTGTTGATGGTATCGGCCCAGCTAGAAGCTGGAATAGTAGCTAGAGGGCCAGACGGATAGTTAGGAGAAGGTATGAGGATTAGTCCGCTTAGTTGGCAGATATGTGGCGGGACGCCTTGCATCGGAACTTGGGGCTGTGATATTAAAGAATAGATAGCTTGAAGAGAAGGATGTATTTCAGATGGCGAAGACGGAGTCTGTAAAGTATTTCATTAGCAGAAACCCAGTGGGGAGCCTCGAATCAGCTCAACATACAGCGGTGAGATCCAGAAATAGTGGTTGGATATCAGCCCGACCCTCGGCATGAACGGCGCTCTCCTCCTCGTGAGATGTAACAGTAATAAATACTATATACCCCCGACGTTCAAGATCGGAAGCAATCGACCGTGTCATTGGTTCGTGCGGCGAGCCGGATATAACTGCTTCATGTCAGTCTCCTCTCATAGGGCAATAGAAACGGTTAGACCACATACCGACGATTTCTCTGCGCGCGCCATTTCCAGCTTTCCGCGCCCTCCTCTTCTTAACACTGAGCTTCTTATTTCCATATATTAAAAGCACACCAGTCCCGACAAAAGCGAGGATCGCCGCGCTCCAGGCTCGATTTGTTAAAACCCAGTTTTGAACGGTATCGACTAGAGATTTCGGCGGAGCGGGAGGTGCTATTTTCTGGGGCGATCTTTTGGGGCGGATAGATGATGGAAGCCATGACTGATGGGAGAGGTTATCGCGGACATGCACCGCTGCATACTCAACATGTCGGTCTATTGAGTCTGCAACTTGCAGCGAGTACTTCTTGACGTCATTGGGGATGGAGGATAACTACAGGAGATGGATTAGCTTGGGCGTATCTCGGTCGGCTTGCCAGACTTACATAGTCAAAGAAAAACTGGTCGTCACTCGTCATATTGCTTTGAAGGAAGGATAGGTTGAGGAAGGGAAATGCTTGGAAGAGATGCTAGATCTTTGTCTCCAAAAGGAAGCATAAATCATAAAGAATCTGAGCCGATCACGTGATAAATGCTTATTGCCGATCTTGATAAGGAGGTCAGAGAAAGCTCAACAATCATCTTCCCTTTTCTTACATGAGACACAGCCAACAGCTTCAACTTTTGGACTTCGCAGTGAAATACAAAGGGCTACTTCCCGCAGGGAAGCCCTTATATTCCCAGACACTCATTCCCATTTTCTCTTTTCTGTATCACTGCTTCTTATTAATCACTCTCACTCTATTGCTGACGTGTTGCTTCGTGGATTCCAGTTGTTTCTACGGCTCGCGTTCTCAAAACTCCTTTCTGTTAATAGTGCCTTGCTTTGTCCAGGGACTATATCTGTGATTACATCCCCCTATCTGGATATCAACCTTCTTTGGAGTATCCTTTCTCTGCACGCACAACATCGTTACGATGAGGGAGCTTGACCCCCTAGTTTCGGAATACCAACATGATAAACGCCTCCCAAGGGAAGCCGAGGCTTTAACAAGTCTTCGGAAAGTTGCGTCTCTTGTCAAGCCCATAATGCGACAACGATCTTGGAAAGTTGGAACGCTCTGCGAGTTTTATCCCCAGGAAAAAAACCTACTAGGTTTAAATATCAACATGGGCCAGAAGATATGTCTTCGGCTGAGATACGCTTCTGATAAGAATCGATTTATCCCGATTGAACAGGTCGTTGATACGATGCTTCATGAGTGCGTACAGCTTTATCTTTTAGTCGGTGTACGTACTTATTGATATTTAATAGGTTGTGCCACAATGTTCATGGACCCCACAACCAGCAGTTTCAGGCTCTGTGGAATCAATTGCGAGATGAGCACGAACAGCTAATCCGAAGAGGCTACACTGGTGAAGGCTTTTTGTCGAATGGAAAGCGCCTTGGTGGTCAAACGATACCCTTGGACGAAGCCCGACGACGCGCACGCGCTGCAGCAGAGAAGCGGCAGACCCTCAGCGCAGGATCAGGTCGAAAACTTGGCGGTGCTCCAGTATTACGGGGCACCAACATTCGACAAGTTATTGCGGATGCGGCTCAACGACGCATTACGGTGACAAAGGGGTGTGCGAGTGGTACGGATGAAGGCAAGAAATTGGCGGAAGATGTCTCGCACAATGGTTTCAAAACTAAGGCGGAGGAAGAAGATGCGAATGAGCAAGCGATAATGCAAGCGTACATTGAGATGATTCAGCAAGAAGAAAAAGAAGCGTATGGAAGTTCATATATTCCACCAAGCCAGGAGAATCCAGCGGGCCCTCGATCATCCGGTTCCCCTCCACCAATACCCGAAAGTTCTAAACCAGCTTCAAACCCGCCGTCGCTTGAGAAATTACCGGAGACCTCACCCGTCGACTTGACCACGGACGACAGTTTCTCTCCGGATAATTGGTCATGCCCTATCTGTACTCTCTCAAACCCGGCGAATTTCCTTTGCTGTGACGCATGCGCTGCTGAGCGGCCCAAGGAATCTAAAACACTTCCACCCAAACCTAAAACGATTCCTGCTAAACGGCCCTCCAGCAACCCCCTTGGATCATCTACGAAGCCGTCTGGGGCCACAACTATTAAGCCCCGAAATAGTGCCATTCGATCTATCATGGCTCTTGAGAGCAAAAAGCCCACCGGGGGTCCCGCAGATAAGCCTCTAGGTTGGCTATGTCACCAATGCGGCACGTTCATGGAAACCGAATGGTGGACTTGCACTCGGTGTGGGACGATGAAACTATCAGGGTGATTGATGGTATACGGATTCAGATGATCCAATTTTACATGTACGGATAAACGATTTACGATGTGACGAACCGAGTCTTGTTCTTTATTGGCGCTTGGAAAATGGATCTTGGGACTCTGCTTCGAAGAGAGTTCATACCCTGTGTGTTTGGTTTGCATAGAGCGGAGTATGTAGGAAAATATGAGCGTTGTTTGGATTTTATTTTCTATGTTCGCATTTATTCCGACAAAGGAGAGGACGAACCGGACGAACCGATGATCAGTAAGCGAGGTTGACTTTTCTTAAAAGTCCGTGCTTTTCACATCACATGACTTTGACTTAACTCTCAAAATTCCTCAACCTCAAAATTTCTAGTTTTCAATATTCTCGTCCAGCTCAGAATTGAGCTTTCGAAGCTCCCAACTCGCGATGACGTTCTAGGTTTTCCACACAGAGTATGACTCTACTAACTTGTGAGTATCCCATGTTATCTTTCTCTCGCATAAGGCAGCATCGCCCATTCCCGCACCCACCTCTCTTTGATATTACATCACAGTGGGAACTGGGGGAAAAAATCACAATTGAAATGATGAGAACATCTGCATAGAACCGGAATATCTTTAGGAAGAGCCGGAAGAGACACATGGCAAATCAATCGACTCTCCTTGAAATCCTTTCTTTCCTTACCTGAATTCTCGGTATGTATCGTCATATGCATATCTGACTTTGCGTTTGGAAGGGAGGGGTTGGGGAGATGCGTTGTTTGTTCGTCGATGCTTAGAATGGTTCTACTGAAAAATGAAACTTGAGCAAAGAAGAGAGAGAGAAAGAGAGGGATTTTTTCCCTTGCTGTTCTGTCCTTTTTGCCTTTTGCTTAGTTTACCGTCTGAGGGATTGAAAAGACTTGGAATTAATGCTAACTTCGTGGCTCGGATGCGCACTTGTTTAGGTTTTTAGGTACTCCTCTGCCGTTATATTGATGGAACTGTTACTGGATTGACTGATGGGTCTATTACTAGAAGGAAACCTCGGTGGAGTGGGTTGGTTGATACTGGACATCTGGAGACAGCTAGGGAAGGAAATGGTGCACTGAGGGAAACGAGTTTCAGAAATATCCTTAGCTCGACAAATCGCGTCAGAGAATTCACTAGACTCTAAGTGTTGGAATGAATTTTACAGCTGGTTTACCGCCGAAGGGCTCTGGTTGATTCTATCTATAGAACAATCGAACGAGAAATATTCAATACTTTTTTGCCTTTGCCATCCGTCCGTTAAATCATTAATTGTACACTGCCCAAAATTCTTTTTCTCCCGCTGAACACCTAACTGTTGAGAAAAGAAGCCGACTCTAAAAAAGAAGCTTGCCTAAAAGACATGAGCGTCTTCTGACCATTTCCAACATGACCGTAGCTATGGAGCAACTTCTCACGCAACAGTCACGAACTGCCTCTTCTTCCCACCCCCGTTCTTCTTCTTTTCCGCCTCCTCCCAGAGATCCTCATCAATATAATCTGACCTCTCATTCTCCCTCATTTGGTTGCCAATGAACCGTAGCGCAGCCAAATTGAACCCCATTTCATCCTTTTGCCTCGACAGGACACAACGCAGCGTCGCCCGAATCCCATCCAACATAGGCCTCATCATGCGACTCGCAACGATCTGTCGGTGATGCGTCTTTAGCATGAAGAATAGAACCCGGCATGTGAGTGGGATATCCCATTCACGACTTGCCCAGATGTCAAGGAACGTGAAGAGCGGGGAGAGTTTAGAGAATGGGAGGACGAGAAGGGCATCTTGGAGGGCGGCGGAGGGGATCTTCTGAACGGTGTTAAGGGTGTGTCGCTCGGCGGAGACGTTTCCGAGTGCAAGGTAAAGGGGATTACGCGCAGGAGCGGCGGCGTTTGGTTGAGTAATTTTGAGTTCCTCCCACTCTCGCATAAGCTCGAGGTCTTCGATCCCCAAGTCGAGAGCTTCGACTATCTTTTCACCTGCCATGAGAGTAGTGACGGTCTGTTTTCCTGCTGCTACGGCTTCAGCTTTCTCTCCATCGGGATTTTCGTCCTCGTCGTCGAGGGAAGTCGTCAGCGTATTCTCGTAGAGTTCCTCGAGTTCCTTTTCTCGCTCTTCTTCCAAGAATATTTGCTCGTCTGTTTGCTGCCAGGTTCGGATGCTTTTGTCGTGGCTAGCACTGACGATAAATTCCCCTGAATGGCTCACAGCCAACGCCCAGATCTCGCCATGATGGCCATCTAGTTTTTGGATTTGCTCGAATTTGTCGCCGTCCCAGTATTTGATCATACGATCTTTGCTGGCGCTGAAAAAATGGTGACCGTTACCTTCATTGTTGTTTGGAACGAATGACACGGACATAATGCTGTCCTGATGTGCGAAAATCGCCTTGTGGCAATCTCCAAAGTCAAGACCCCAGAGCCGAACAAATTTGTCCGCCGAACAGGTGACGATAAGCCTGCTATCATATGAAATGTCCATACTAAGAACTGGAAGCTTATGACCGTAGAGATTAAGGAAGAGCTTGAGGGAATCGGTGAAGAAGACTTTGACTGTGTTATCGAGGAGAGAGACGGCAAGAAGACGGGAGTCAGGAGAGAATCGAATACTGAGAATGTCATCGGCTACCTTTAATGTTCTGGTATGCACGAGCTTGAGACGAGGAGTAGTCCGCCTTGTACCGAGGATTTCTTCTTGTACGACCTGAAAATTCCAGAATTTCGCAGTCTTGTCTGCACTGCCTGTAACAACCGATTTTCCGTCCGGGTGAACATGAAGAGTCCATACTGGGCCATCATGCGCCTTAACGGTATCTAATAGTGTAGAAGAGGCAACGTCGAAAACTTCGAGATCACCGTTCTTATTTCCCACGACGACAATTTTATCACCTGGTAGGAAAGCAGAGCAGAGAGAGTAACCACAGTCCAAAGTCCGTAGACAGCTTTGAGTCCTGACATTCCAAACCTTGAGACTGCCATTCGAAGCAGACGCAAGCATCCGGTCGTCACTGCTCAATGCTAATGATCGAATGTCGGTGCGATGGCCGGGCATATCGACAGACAATGTTCGTGTATAATCTGTTTCCTCAACATCCTTCCCCTTCCCCTTTGCTACTGCCACATTGTAAATCTCAATTTGGTTGTTCGTCGTCGCAGCAAGAACTTGTAGATTTTTGCTCGCTCTCCCTCCTGCCCAGTCGAATGATCGTACCTTACCACCAGTCCTCACAGTGACATGCGACACAAATATCTCCGTCACGGGAGCAGCGGATATCGGTTCAGATTTCTCTGCATCCAACTCCTTTCCAGGTGGTTTCTCGCCATTAGCTGCCGCCTCTTTCTCCCGTCTGCGTCTCCGTTTTCTCGCCAGACTCTTTTGTACTTCGCTTTCCGACCTTATGCGCCATATCTCAATTGACTTTTCCGAGCCATGAACAGCGATGTAGTCTGCCCGTGGGTGGAAACTAACGCCGGTTGTGCGATCTTTACCAATTCGGTAAAATGTCCCCCTATCCGTCAAAACCCTCTTCTCTCCTAGATCTCCTTTCTCCTTTGCGATCTCGCGCATGGCATTGTCATCGATAGACCATACTCTGAGCTCTCCCTCGTTTCCAGCAGTAATACACCCACTTTGGTCAGGGGATAGTCCAAGTGCCCAACATTCTCCATTGCTTTGTGCCACATGGGTTTCAATGCAATGCTGTGACGACAAATCCCAAAGTTTGATGAGTGAATCTTTGCTCGTCGTCAAGAGAAATCCGCCATGGTCCTTCTTCCCGTTGCTAGCTCCGTTTACCAGCTCACCCTCTCCGCTCTCGGATTTGTCCAGAAAATGAATCGATGTGATCTGGTTGGTGTGCCCACGCAGCTTGAAGAGCCCTACTTCCGCAATCAGGTCCCATATAATAATATCTGTATCCTTCGAGCCACTGGCAAGGCGCACGCCGGAGCCGTCGAAAACTAAGCGTGTAATGGCCGACTTGTGTCCATTGAAGGAGATGATCACGGTCGCAGTTCTCGAGTCCCATATTCTAATACTCCCATCCTCATATCTTGTACATAGGTCAGCTTCCTGTTCACTAGCGCAGCAATCGACATCGAGCCCTTACCCAACAGCGAATACATCCTCGTCGGTCTTGCTCTGCGAGATGGTCGTAACCTCCGCACGACAGTCAACATCGCGCCATCTGCTTAGAACTTCTCCCTTCTTCACATCCCAGCATATGACTTCCTCGCTTGCTCCGACGACCGCCCGCCCTGCGCCTGTCTTCCGCGACGAAGCGGAGCTGCCCTCATCCCGAGTCCATATCGCATCCGACGAGGGAGTAGTAACGAGCCCGAATGTCTTCGAATGCTCGAATTTTCTGCGCAAAAATCAGCTTTGGGAACTAGTATTACTTGCGACAGAGAATATGTCGCCAGGAAGAATATGAGAATATCAGCCTTACAAATATGATTTCACCATCTTTCTTCACCTTCAAAACATATTTCACAACTTTTTTTATTTTTATTTTCCACTTTCTCTTGCTTTCGTATCGATACGAGACTAGGTTATGTAATCCGGCAGCCGGGAGAAACCCACTAGGCAGAAACAATCACTCCGCCATCCAACAGCGACTATCTATGATGACAACCTGGTGGGCTGGATGAACGACGAGTCTAGAAAAGAATTACTGCGTTTAATTGAGAAACGAACACAGGAATTACTGTTATGGTAGCTCGCCCGTCAACATGCTTCTCTTAGATTATCAAAATGTCCTAATCCAAAACCTCCTAACGGAACGATTCTCTGGGTACAGCATCCCCGCTACGACTCCCACTCTCACGAAGATAGCAACTAACTAAATTTCTCTAGAGCTCCCCCTGCCTCAATCGATCAAGTTGTCTCTGACTTCGATGGCGTCACATTCCACCTCTCCACCCCGGAAACGAAATCCAAGATCCTCATATCTATCTCAGTGAAATGCTTCCGTGAACTGGTTCAATATGGCGCACAGGGAGTCCTGGAACGGGAATATGGACCTTACATCGTATCACCGGAGCCGGGATACGACTTCTCTATCTTAGTCGACCTTAATGACCTGCCAGAAGATGCAGAAGCCAAAGAAGACCTAATACGCCGTATCTCCCTCTTGAAACGCAATGCGATGGCGGCACCCTTTGAACGAGCATTCGACGAGTTTTCTCAGCTGAAAGAAGAGGCATCAAAATACACATCGGAGTCAGCACCTCAGGGGATAGAGGAAGGTGGGGAGGTTATGGCAATCCATTATCGCGAAGAAGAGGCTATATACATCAAGGCAAGTCACGATCGAGTGACGGTGATCTTCAGTACGGTATTCCGGGATGAAACGGATCGCATTTTTGGGAAGGTCTTCTTACAGGTTCGTTGGATGGCATACCTCATTGAATTATACAATGCGCAACATTATGGGACTGTTTCTGACGTGAATGGTAGGAATTCGTCGATGCCAGAAGGCGAGCAATTCAGAATGCCCCTCAGGTCCTCTTCCGCAACGAGCCTCCCCTCGAATTGCAAGGAGTGCCAGGCGTGAAAGACACAGGAACAGGAGAAATTGGCTATATTACTTTCGGTAATTAAACCCGTCCCATTAGGGAGATCAGTGGCGCTGACAAGCAACGATCCAAGTCCTCTTCCCGCGGCACTTGACGGCCCAGCGCCGCGCAGATAACATATCCCACATCCAGACCTTCCGTGACTATTTCCATTACCATATCAAAGCGTCAAAGGTTGGTTAATCCCCAAGCCTCGTTGCCCCAAGAAACGAGCTGTCGGTCACTCGCTAAACTATCTCCACCCCTAACTCTAGGCTTACATCCACTCAAGGATGAGAAGACGAACTGCTGATTTCCTGCAAGGTATCTCCCCCGCACCTTGCGCACTTCTCCTTGGAGAGGACCGTGCTAACAGACATGTCAGTTCTCAACCGGGCAAGACCCGAAAACGAAGAACGGGAAAGGAAAACGGCCAGTGGTCGAACTTTCAGAGTCCAGGGTTAAGATCAGATTGGTCCATGGACCTGGACCTGGTTTTTTTTCTACTTGCTTTCTTTTTCTGCTTCTGTTCCCGTCACCCCGGAGAATGGCGGAAGGGCGGGACGGAAAGACGCTGTGTCGGGTCGTATTCTGCAGTTCGTTTTTCTATGTTTTTGATCTCTCATGAGAGGAAATGCGAAGCACATGACGACTCCCAGGGTTGTGAAGCGGCTAAACGGGCAAGAAGAAAGAAGGCAAGGAAAATACAAACAAAAAACAATGAAATAAATTACCACTTATTCACATTGTAGCGAGTCGGCGCCTTCGCAGCCTGGCTGTCTGCTCCCCTATTATTTCAATTATCTCGTGCGACTGATTTGTTTTGGACGTACCCGTGTCCATCACACTCTCCCTCAACCCAAGCCATACCCTTTTCACCCTCTTACCAGCCAGCCCTCGACACCATCTTACATAACCCCGATCCCGACAATCCGGTCATTGGTGGCACATTGCAGGAATCAAAAAGAGGGGGGTGAAATCCCCCACAGTCACAGAGGACATCGACGATAAACAACAGACGATGATAAGCCAGATCCAAGCCAAAGGCTGGCGGTCCCCCCCCGTCGTGCAAATCGTTCCTCTTTTTTTCTTTTCAATCTCCTCGCCCAAGGAAGTGTTTTCCGCAATAAGCCTAATCTCCCCCCCTATATGTCTTAATTTCTTTGAAGGCAGGGTTTTTGTCGATGTCTGATCGCGGTGCATCTATGGGCCATCGATCGAAGGAAGCAAGATTGCGGCGTAATTGTTTCAATCTTAGATGGGTTAATCAATCTACGTATCCTACCCTCTTTCTATCATGCCCATGACCAAATACCACCACCCCTCATCAGATGGATGGGAAACAAATTTACAATAATCTAGCAGCTTGCAGCGTGCATATTATGTATTATCAACTTTCTCTCATGATCCATCTATCTATCCATGCATCACTGATGCCCATTTCGGGAACGCCATGTCGTTTTCTTTCTCTTTTCTATCCTCCTTCTTCCATCCCCGACAACTCAAAAGGGAGGCGCAACCCGTAGACCTGAACGGCGGATGTGAAACGTGCGGGAATCCGAAGAAGTGGTTTTTGGGAAACCCAAAGGTCGTGTTCAAGACGTTTAAATTTTTTTGTAGCAAATAATGGTCAGAGACGAGCAAGCAAACGCATTTACCGTAGCGGACAAAAACCGTTCAGGTGCGAATCTCAGCCACCACGTAACTATCAGAGGAGAGTTTGTGCGGTTGTGTGACCTGTCATCTGCTCATAATAGGAAAGAAAAGGATGGAGGGAAGGTTCTCTGCCACCGCCTTGTTGGTCTCTGATCAATTACCTAGGAGATTCGCTGGGGTAAACAATAGGGAAAAAGAAGGTGTGATGTTCCATGTCCCATGTACAGGAGTTGCCAACTTATGAAGTTCTGGCTTTCGACAATAATCATATGTAAGTACTTGGTTAGGTCGTTTGGTTAGTGCCCACTTGCCCATTCATCAACAGAATCCCTGCCTTCTATTTTCTTTGTTCGAAACCCTGCAGTAGTCCGAATATGCACGCAACTGCACGAGTCCTTCTCTTTCCTTTTTATTTTCTAGGCTGCTCTGTTTTCCTCTCCCCCATGATCCTGGCCGATGAAAAATTGACAAGGGAGTTGCTTTTTTGTCTCTCGATCTGATCTGATCGTTCTCTCGATTACCGATCCCTCCATGTATCAAAAGAAAGAAATGAGATCTATGAAGTTATGTGGGTACTTTGTACTGCGCGCATCGCTGGCTGCGGACGAATGTTTTTGGAGTTAGTTGAATAAAAATCAGAATCAAAATAATGGGAAGAGAAAGCAAAGAAGTTGAGATCCTGACTCTTGGGCTAGGCGAAGTTAAATCTCTCTCTTTCTTTCCTTTTTCCCCTTCGTATTCTCCTGTTATTTCGTCCCCTTTTTTAGGGTGACGCTTGGGCGATGACATGCATCTCCGCTCTGTCACAGAGAGATGACCCAACCCTGAAAAACCCACGGACATCACATCTGAGCTGGCACCTTGCCATCGACTGTGTCTTTGGCTTTGCAATTGCTGACTGATGTGCCCATGATGAGGAGAACACGCAAAAAGCAGTCTGTTTTCCCTCTCTCCTATGGAACTGTGACTTAAGAAGGGTGGTAGAGAAGGCCCAAGCACCTGGACGCTGAGCGGATGAACTGCTGCTGAGAAGTGATTTCTTGGGTCGAGCTCGTATGGATGTCGCTTTCATGCATCGCTCCCTTGTTGCTGTGCACTTTGATCTCCATGATACACCAACAACTGGCTGTGGACAGAGAGAGGCTACAGCGAGGTGACAAAAGAAGCGGAGAGGACTAAAAGGGATTAGCGTGGGCTTACTCATGCACAGCGACAAGGGTCAAGTCAAGTGACCAAGAGACCCGAAAAACTGGTAACCAAACAGACGCAGCGAATAAACGATCCAGGTCCACCGGCAGGGATCCACAACGGGTCGATTACTGGATCCACCGACAATCCCTTCAGCGACTAAAACTTAGACCCGCCTTCCGGATGTTCCAGACTCTGAAAAAGTCAACTTCGGTGACAACAACAAACCGTATCCGACGAAGATAGTACGATAAAAAGGGGCCTAGGAGATGGGTTAAATGACGGCAAAAGTACTTCGCCATTTGTATTGACGCTCGCGGAGATACTTCCAATTCGGTACCAATCTCAACCCAACAAGGCTATCCAGCTGACTGGGATCACACTCACTGCAAACACTCTCTTACCTCAGGATGACCGCATTTGGCAGTTCCTTAGAATTTGCAGGGTATCGTGATTTGAAGACGAAGCTTCTCCTAGCCTATGGGGTGGCTCTCTAAATTGACAAATTGACAGCTGACAATGGCCGGTCTCGTTTACTATCGGTTGCAGCTTGTTTTCTCACTACGGGATTTGCTCGTTATCTATATGGATTGATCTAAGAGGCCGCTTCAGTGAAGGATTCCTTCATCTGCCCCACCCCAGACACTCTTAGCTTTTCCTGTTGCCTCAGTTGAATAAGAAAGGAGGATTTGGAATGCTCCAAATCAACCAGCCAGAATATCAACTCCGATGACATCGATCAATAACGGAGACACAGACCGCATTTCAAGAATAGGCCAAGTCGTGGAGCTGAGACCGTGAAAATCAACGTTGAACCAACAAGGTGGTCCATAGCCGCCCCGTTATACCCAGTCACCTGGTTCTATTGCTAACCCTATCTTGACATTTCCGACGTCCCCCCCTTTCTTTACCATCCCTGTGCTCTGATACTCCTCTGATGTCAGTAACCGGCGTCATATTTCAACGTACCAGTACCTAAGGTTCTAGCCATCGATATAGCAAACAAACAAACAACCACAGTCCAGATATGCAGACCAGCATGTGCCCATCTCCCTCCCCATGATACCTTTTACAAGCCCCCCCCTCATTTCCTGCGGGAATTTATTCCCAAATTCACAGCGTTCCAGCTATGCAGATCGAAAGCAGCCTAATCAGCATCGACGAATCCCATCGATTTCCCATTTTCTTTGCCTCTCCCGTCCCCAGTCCCAGGGCCCCGGATGCCACATCAGCCAGGCAGAATTTCAAGAAGCGGGAAAAAAGAAACGGTGGGAAAACAAGGCAGGGAAAGACAACTAGGCCGACGATGATACGTATTTGTTACCCTTACTCCGTAGACGGAGGCACACTGCATTGCATTTCAGTCATTCATTATTCATTACTTACCGCTGAATTTGAGTCTGCGTGATTTTCTCCCGTTTGCGCTGGAAATTTTCTTCTGGAGTGGGGGGGAAGATAGCTCTCAACCCGTCCGGTGAACCTTTTTTTTCCGGTCATTCTTCACAAAAACTGCAGCGAACGAATTGGCAGCAAAAAAATTTCAATTTCATCCTCCAGCTGGGCGTAAAATTTCAATCTGTCCCGACTTTCATCCCGTCATCCATGGCGGTGGGTAAAAGCAAGATTTCAAGCAGAAATGGCGGACTTCGTCAATGGTCCGAACCGAATAGCCCAAAAAAAAAGCGCCAAAGGAGCTGCTGCACTGCAGCACCGGACAAGGATCAAAAGAAAGCCCTTGCTTTACAGTTTCAAACCGAACGATCTCTCAGCCTAAATATTTCCTTTTTTTCCCTCCTTCTTTTAGCCCAACCTGATCCATGGGTCGAAGGCTCTCGTGTACATGCACATGTAGATTCTAATTTAGAATAACCACCGCTCACTCACTTACCCTCCAACCCGTAAACGAAATAGAATAATTAAAAATGAAGACAACCCGAAACGTGTTGCTCTTATTTCCGCCTTTCTTTTCTTTTTCTCTTCCTGCCTCCCTTGGTTGATATTTTCTTTTTCGTTCGTTGGTTCACCTTCTACGCCTTCTTTTCCCGTTACTGTCGTGACCCGAACCACGTTGTGAAAAACAAGGCAGACAGACACAAGACTATACATATATATTGATTACTCCCGAGCATTGTTTGAAGGGGAAAGAATATTCTTCATTTATTTTGGCCCTTCCTCTTTCTAACCCTCATATGTTCTTTGCTGCTTGAAGAAAGGAGTCGATAGGTCCTGTCCCCCACCCCCCACGACTACATACATACATATCTACTCGTTGTCACTGCGGAAGAGTATCAAACGCATAAGGAAGTTCCACTTTCCAGCTGCTTTCGAAACAATATTCGTTCCCCCGGCATATTTCTGAAGAAACTCATTTTTTTGACTTCGTTTTCACTTGCTATCTTATTGGTCATTTGAACTCCTTCTGCATCGCCTTTACAGGAAGGTTCTTTTGGGGGTTCAATTTTCCATTGAAGTTTAGCGGTGGTACGAGGTACAACAAAAAGGTGTCGTTGTTGGGTTGGCCTCTTGAGGAACTGAAAGCTACCAACCAAAGACAAGGTAAGAAAGATATCTTTCTCGTTAAGAGGTGTATAAGTAGATCGGGTGCCGATGCATATCTTTAAAAAAAAGAAAGAAAGGAAATGTAAAGAGAAATATTCAGGATTTACGGAGGACAAAGAACTACAGACGTGGAGGAATGACACCACGCCACATTCGGAAATCCTCTTTGGCAGAAGATATATTCTCTTGTCTCGCACCACGAACTGGTCATATCTGCAGTTTTCTGAAGACACGAGTAACTGACGAGTCCTTTAATAGCCATCGATATCCGTACACAACGGCTAAAGCGGAAATTTCCCCTCTTCTTAGACCACCAGGCAAGCAGCTAGAACTTCTTGAAACTGCCAGCATGTCGGGTAGACTTAACGACATCCCCCCCGAGGTGGTTCTCCTCATCCTCTCTCACCTCCCGATCGACTCTCTCTTGGCATTCGGGGCGACCTCTCGAACAAACTATGCCTACCACGTAATGTCACTTACTCAGCTGCATCTCGCCATCTTCCCCAAGCGCATCCAGGCCATAGTAGCATTTCTTAATTGCGATCCATCATTCCCCACACAGGCCGTGATGAGGCCTCCAGGCTGCACGAGCATTCCAAGGCCTCCCAATTACGTGTCAGTTGTCCTTCCAAAGAGTACCAGCGGTGATCAGCGAAAGCACCGATCGCGGAAGGTATCCTCGAGAGATCGTACGACCACGGATGCCGCTGCGGAGGACAGCTACCCCAGATCCGCAAAACAGACCATCCGCGCTCAAAATACCATCTTCTCGAACATCTTGAACCGCTACGGCAGTTCCCTAGTCACGCTTGAATTTCTAGCTTATGACCTCGACGAACATGCAGCTCAAGCCTTGGGATTCAACTGCCGAAGAAAACTGCGTCATTTGGCTCTCTGCTTTGAGCATACTCATGTGCGAGATCACATGCTTCCACGAAGCTTCTGGCGCAAACCGGCTCCTGGAAGCACCGCGTGGAATTCCCTCATCGGCATTGGGGGAGATGGGAAAACTGGGCTTAAGGGCTTGGAAACCCTGACTCTCGAACGTGCAGGAATCACTCCGTGGCAGCTTCGGAAACTAGTCAAGCGAAACAGAAATCTCCGCGAACTAAAGCTGAGGACGTGTAGTGGAGTCCAACAAGAATTCCTGGATTGGTTGGGAGCTGTTGGCAAGGAAAGAAGGTCAACGGATTTTGGAGATGACGAATACGTTGAACACGGGAGTATGCTCGAAGTTCTCTGGGTGGAAAACTGTGCGGGTGTCTCCTCGAAGGGCGCCTCCGTGGAAGAATTCGGAGGTACTGTACAGGCCGATGCTGGAGACCTGGAATGGGTTACCAAGTTGAAATCTTTGAAGGTGAGTTTTGATAAAGGCCTCAATCAACGAACCGACTGGAACTAATTTATCCCCTTCCTAGTCCTTATCATTCAGCCACTGCAAGAACGTTAACGCAGATATTGCCGACAAACTGAATAAGAATATTTGGAATATCCCCGACTTCGTCATCCCCTACCCCCTGCCAAGTACGAAATCAGATGGCAACGTTATCGAAGTTGATCCAGACTTTAAGTAACTGAACGAGGGTGGTAATCTGTACTTTGGGGGATCTTTTATCCTTGCTCCTCTCTAGTATTTCCATAAATTGGTTTCATTCCCACAAGCCCCTGTTTTATTTGGTTTGATGAGAAGTCTGTCCGAAAGGCTGGGTCATGAGGCGAGGAGGATATTTCGATTGAGTGTCCTATATGATGATGATGATGAGACACGGCCTGATACCACATAACATCTCGAATATTTATGCAGATATGATTTTTAATGTGATATATGTCTTAGGAAAATGCAAAGTTAGTTAGTACCTCAAACAAATGGATGAATTGTTACTTTCTGGAGTTCTTACTGAGAAAGGGGATGTTCCAAAAACCCCAACGCGTATATCATGTTCTCCGACGAAAGCGAGTAAAATGATTAGTAGATCCCCATGAAAAAGATTGGCAAACCCCGGGATCATTGTCCAGAGAATGGATAGAACCTTCCGGGCCAGGATAGGGTAAGGTGAATTGACGCACAGCCCTAAATAGCGGAAGTGAATAGAATGACGTGGAGCTAGCTATTGTGTTCAATTGAATGAGGATCTATACAGCGACAATGACAGCGCACAACCATGAGAATTCTAGCATGAGGGTGGGAAGTTCAAAAAAAGACAGACCTGCTTGAAGAAGAAAAAAAAACATAACACTCACGCGTATATTTGATCAGCCACCCTTCCATAAACAACGCCACCGGAATAACATAAATTCACTCCTACCAGATTGCCAAACAAATTATATCGCGAAAATGCTCCACCCATTCTATCGAATCGACAGTAATTTCGACATTCTGGATCAACCAGTTCATGACACCCACCCGGCCCTGTTATTGAATATCCCTCACCCCGACGAGCCCGAGAAGAGCCTCGACCTATCCTATGTGATGGCAATGGCGGAACGTCGAGTCATGCGACACAAGAAAGTTGTCGGCTTGTTTTCCAAGGTTTACGGAATAGCTAAAGTGGTTGCGGAGATCATGAAAGCATATGGAGTACAGGTATGATGATACTTAGCTAGTGGGATCCATGTATATGGCGGCGAGGCTGACATGCATACTCTTCCACATAGTTGGACGATGCGCCAGGCGGAATTAAATTCCACATCGCCCGTGCTGAAACGGAAATGGCAAGCGAGTCGACTAGCCTAATGCTCACGACAATCGAAGAGCTCTATTACGCACTTTTTGCACGCCTCAACATCGAAATTGGAAACGTCCAACTGTGTGATGGTTTCCGCTTCGATATGCGAAGGATGGCTGGAACTGCGAAGCGGGACGATCTTCCTGAACACAGTCATTTGAGCTTGATCTTCCTCGCCTGTAGGGAAGTTCTCATGTCCGAGGAGGTTTACGGGTTTCTCGACAGGGAGCTTATCCGACAACACCAAGCCCACTATGTACGCTGGGCCATCGAGAAATCTGCCAGAGAGGGCTATTATCCCAAGGACCAACTCGGTTACCGCCAGTATATTCTGAGGCTCGTTGCCAACCCGAGTTCGCCGGCTTTCTTGAGATGGTACGGTGTCAACACCAAGTACAAATTGGCTCCCGCTGCAGCCTTAGCAGCACTCTCCGAGAAGTATCTGACGATCTTGCCAAAGTCGCCAGAAGTCCTGGAGCACGCGGCAAAAAGGAGAGACTCAACAACATATATGGAGGATCCCGAGACTCAGGAAAGACTCCGAGCATTGGCTAATCGCGAAGCATCTAGCTCGATGTTGAACGGCATTACGGTGGGAGAGTTTCGGAGAATCGAAGGGACCTTGCCCCTGAAGGAATACGCCGCGAGAAGGATGTGCATCTGCTTCAACTTCTGCGTCTGTGCAAGAGAGTGTACGAGGAAAGCAGCCAGGACTTGTCCGTGCAGTGCCAGAATGAGTGTTATATGTGCAAACCAAGAGACTGAACCGAAAAGGTCATTCGTCGACAGATATGGGGACTTAGCCGAAGCGATTTTTGAAGGGCTCTGTGTGACTAGGAAAGGGATAACTGCGGAGCGAATGGCTGCGGAACTGAAGACGGGCTTGGATCTGTTCCACGAGGAAGTTATAGATTACCGCCGGGAGCATACGAAGATGAGTCTTAAGTGAGAATGTTTACTTTGTCTTCGCAAAGTAGCGAGAACGGCGGCGGTGATATGGATACGGGGAGAGAAGGAATGGATTGAAAGGGAGAAGGAAATTGATCGGGGTCTCAACGCTTGAAATGTTCAAATGATGATCAGTTAGAGGCTACATAGCTTTAGAATACAATGTCTTTTACGCTTGTTCAAGGTATTCGACGCTGTTGATGCTTCGATGAAGAGTTAGATGAAGTCGTTCGTCGTTGAAGCCTTGATAGATCAGGTTGCTGTTGTTAATAATAACTGACTAATCAGAAGTCTGACTCAGACACTCCCATTCTCGGGTTGCATCGCGTGTCAGTGTTGCAAGGTTTGGTTGGAATGGCGATTATCATCCGCCAAAGGATCAAGGAAAGGCACAGGGCGCTTGAACAAATCTATCTGACCCGGTTAGAATCGCTATCTGTGCGTCTTACCAAGTTGTCAACAACCGCAGCGGAAAATAGCGAGGGGAAAATAAACGCAAGAGAAAGATGCGATTAACGTCTGTCTGCACCCTGCGCCGAAGGTGCAACCTCTAAGTTGGCATGCTCCCCAAATCTCTCTCCACCCTCGGCTGTCCGTTCGTGCAAGGGAGGTCGCCTGTTACCTGGATAGCAGCGGCAGCCTACGGCTTGAGGCGATACAGCGTTGCTCTCTCGTCCCACGGAACAACAACACCAGCTCCAGAGGGTGCTGTCAGCGGTCTCCTATCGAACGCACCGTTTTGTTTCGTAACTGGCTACTCTCTTTGCTCGAAACGTCCCTCCCGCCCATTTCCCCCGCCGTTCCTGTCGTCTCCTTCAACGTCGTTCTCAGACCCTCTTACCACCCATTTCCGAAGCCAAGATAAGATCGACGGGGAACTGATACGGGGTATTACAAACGGGGATGATGCCGTTCTCGTTGCGAAAAACTTCGTTGGTGTCAACGATGGCGTTGGTGCTTGGGCGATGAGGCCCTCTGGTCATGCCGCGTAAGAATAGCCCCGCGTACATCGTGAACATGAGACTCACAAACTATCTGTCCAGCTTGTGGTCTAGACTCATTCTACACTTCTGGGCCTTGGAGGTAGAACGCATGAACGACGAGTCTCACGATCCCGATCCTTTAAAATATCTCGAGCTTGCCTATGAACAGACTGTTACTGCCACTTCGTTCCCGAATGAGTGGCTTGGAACCACCACGAGCGCAACAGCGCTGTTGCATCATACATCTGTCTCCGGGGCACCAAAACCTCTTCTCTATGTGACAAATTTGGGAGACTGTCAAATTCTCGTGATTCGCCCTAGCGAGGAACGGATTATATTTAAAACTATTGAACAATGGCATTGGTTCGATTGTCCACGACAAATCGGTACCAACAGCATAGACAATCCTCGGAATGCAGTCTTAGACAAGGTCGAGCTTGAGGAAAACGACATCGTCGTTGCAGTTTCTGATGGTGTTATCGATAATATCTGGGAACAGGAAGTGTTAAAGGTGATACTTGATTGTGTAAAGAAGTGGGAAGGAGGAGAAGCTGGTGACAAGACTAGCGACCGAACTGCCGAGGGAAGAATGGTGTACGCTGCACAAGAGTTGCTCGACGCAGCGAAGGTCATTGCCCAAGATCCATTTGCTGAAAGTCCGTATATGGAGAAGGCAATTGGTGAAGGTCTTGCTTTTGAAGGGGGTAGGTAACGGCTCTCAAACCCTTTCGGAAAGCATACTCACATTGTCGCAGGCAAAATGGACGATATCAGCGTTGTTGTTGCGCTCTGCAAGAAAACGCATGATACGAAAGAACCTGGATAGATACCTACGGATCTATATGACGCAATTATATATTTCGTTTCCAGCACACGCCCTGCTCGAGGATTCATGCCAAGATATTCGGGCAAGCAAGACGCTGGGTTTTAATACCAGAAGGGAAAACCAAGCGTAGACTTGCTCCGCCACGTCATGCTCCCGCCCATGCTCCCCGCCAAGCCTTCCGCAATGGATTTGGCCTGACGGGTGTCGCCGTCTGCAATACTTATTGTGACCGTCCAGCCGGCGATTATGTATTTCGCGGCGTGGCAGATCACATTCATGTTCCCAGCGTCATGAAATGATCCTGATATTATGCAAGGGGTGAAACTTGACTTATGTCTGCATCGGTTCTGAGAGGGGTTCGGTTGATGATTCTTGAGTGAACTTTGTTCTATGCTATACTTGGAATGCCACGTTTATACTGAAGCATAAGCCTTTATCCGAGCGTTTTTTTACTATTAGCGATCCTAGAATTAAGTTAGATGGAAGGGAACTTGCAATTAGAATGTATATACCTTTGGTTATTCTAAAGTCCCGTGTATCTACGGAGCACTTCTCCCGATTAAAACATGGCGTGCCGTCTGTCTGCAATAGTAACGTACGAGTGATCCCCTCATAAACGCAAGAAGAGCTTCTAAGTATCTCTCGCATTCGCCGACCGTGGATCGAGTGAGCTATGACATATCAAGTTAGAGTTAGAACGCACTGACCACACCTTAAATAAAACTTCCCCCCAAAATGAATTTTTGGATAATTCGGCGAAAAAGTTTCGAAGCGGAGTTGTCGCACACCGAACGTATCTCAACAGACGCCCTCCATTCCTCTACAATAATTGTCTTCTTCGATCTGCTTCTCTTATTGTGTTGATACTATAAGTCAAGATGAGGGCAAAGCGATCGAAAAAGTATCGCAAGGTAATGCAGCAGTATGAGCACACATTCGGCTTCCGCGAGCCATATCAGGTGCTGGGTACGTTCGCTCTCCGCAGACTTGTCGCTGCAAACACGTACGGAATCTAGTGTATAACCTGCTAACTATAATGTTAATAGTGGACTCGAATTTCCTGCGATCAGTATACTCCTTCAAAATGGACCTGATACCCGCCCTCGAACGAACACTTCAAGGCAAAGTCAAGCCTAGTACGTGAAAAGCATCCCAGGAACTCTTCATCAGGCAGCGTATTTACGAAGAGACTAACCACCACATTTAGTGATAACAAAATGCTCACTCGCAACCGTCATATCCTCTTCCGCCGGCAAACTAAACCCTAACCCCCACTATCGCCCACCACAACTCCCGCCTCCTACAACGCTCCCACTCCGCCATTGTTCTCACAACGAAGAGTCAAAACCGATTGGCGAAGTCGAATGTTTACTCTCTCTTCTTTCACCGAACCCGGACGCAAAGAAAAATAAGGAGCATTATATCCTAGCTACGGCAGACGCTGCTGTCCCCACATCTTCAGAGAATGACGGTCAGAAGAAACGGAAACAGTCGCATCCTGTGGCGCCTCCGAGGAATGAAATTAAGCAAGGTGCGCGAGCGATACCGGGTGTGCCGATTATATATGTCAAGAGGTCGGTCATGATTCTAGAGCCGCTGAGTGGTCCGTCGGAAAACGTACGAGAGGGTGTGGAGAGGGGCAAGCTTCGGACGGGAGTATCGTCAACGGCGGCTGTAACAGGGAAGAGGAAGAGAGATGGTGAGGACGAGGGTGGTGAGAATGCTGGGAAAACGGAGAAGAAAAAGAAGGAAAAGGGTGGGAAGAAGGTTAGTGGGCCGAATCCGTTGAGTATGAAGAAGCCGAAGACGAAGAAGGTTAAGACGGCCGCTGCGGAGGGCGGAGAATCTGGTGTTAAAGGTGCGAAAGCGGATAATACGACTATCGCGGCAGAAAAGGGGAAGTCAGAAGAGCAAGTTGAGCAAGGGGAGGGGATAGTGAAGACGAAACGGAAGAGACGGCATAAATCCTCCAAGCAAGATGGGGATAATAGGGCTCTAGATTATGGTGATGCTCCTGCCGTGGAAGTTGAATCGTGATATTATGACCAGTTGAATGCTAGCTTTCTTTTTTCCCGTAGATAGGCATGGTTGATGTACGCCTTAGGTCAAATTTCTTCCTTTTCAAAATTTCAGGTTATTCCAGGAGTGGAAAATATTTATACAAACAAAGAGTATCCCTAGACTTCTTCCATCTAGTTCCGTGAAAATCCAGGGAAATACGCCCAACGCCTCAAGCTCGAAGTCATACACATATATATACACCGTCTACCAATCTCCAATATCCCATATCAAGCCTTAACACTCCTATCAATCCTCTCCTCCTCCCACAACTTCTCAATCCTGTCTCTACTATTCTTCGCCTGTTCCCTATTCTTCTTCGACCGTTCCGACCTCGCTTGTCCGAGACAGACGTTCACCTGCCTCTTCACATCGTTGCAGCCGCCAATGGCTTTGTACAGGAATCCGCGGGCGTGGCATTCGTCTAGGAGGTTCATGATTTCCTCGCATTCTGTTTGGGTGTACGTTAGAAAGTGGAAAATGGCTATGAGAGAGAGGGGATAAAGTAAGTGGGAGAGAGAAGACGAACGGTTTATATTGTTTGCAGTGTGGAGGTGGGAATGCATGGTTGCTGATTTTCTTTTCGTTTAAAATTGGGCTAGCGAAATCGGAATTGAGCGCGATTGATGCTTAGTGACGGCTCGTTAGGATCTGTATAGAGTATTTAGATCGCGATCAGGAACAAATTGTTCCAACTCCTGTCTTTGTTTCGCTCGGAAGGCTGGGCTTGTGAGTATTGAGTATTCCGAAGATTCCCTAACTTTCCGCGAGCCGAGAAAATTCTGCCGGGCGGGAAAGGGTTAGGCGGTCAATATTGCCAAGGCCCAACCCTACCTAGGCTTTCTATTTCGCGACGACTCCTTGACTTCGTTTCGGTCTGATCCGCCGACACTTGACACTCTTACCAAATGTTAGTCGACCAAAGGGAAAGATCAATTCTAATGCTCTACGAGTTATATAGTCTCGATAGGCGACGGGGTCCTACAGACAACCCAAAAACGAACGTTTCTAATACTCTAATAAAGGAGGAGCCTACAGTGACCATTCCCATTACTACTGGAAGATAATTTCAAACCCGATCATGAGCAGATATAGGCATAGTGAAGGATAGGTATCATGCCAGTTCTCCTACTACCTATGCTTTTTGTCATTTCTTGTACTCATAATGTGCCTAGTTAATGGGAAACCTCTCCCAATGCGCTATGCTCCTCATTCCCAAAGATGAGAGGTCTCGAATCGAGAGCTCTAGATCACAAGAGAAAGAAGTCAAAACGAGCGAATCACACGCGATTCGCAAAAAAAAAATTCAGATAAATGATGAGTCGCTTGTTTGCTTACACAAAAGGATTCAAGGCTGGGAATTTTCTATAAATAATATACTTCACCCCATGATGGTAAGAAGATTATTTACCTCTCGTAGATAACGAGGGAGGAAGATCAGCAGAATCAGTGCCCCACTCACTCTCTTTGCTTCCAAGAGTAAGCACCAGTTCCTTTCCCTCGGTAAAGAAGCTATGATCGATCCAGTTCTTCGTGTAAGGTTTCCCATCCAGGGTCGCAGACTGGATATATATATTCTTGTACGAAGAGTCAAAGTTGACTGTCTTGACCGTCGACTTCTTCCCCGTCAGCGGGGAGGTATACTGCACCGACTCGAAAAAGGGTGGGATGATAAAGTAGACGTCCTGGGCCGGGTTCGGGAATAGGCCCATCATAGACATGGCTACGAAAGCGCCCATTGTGCCGGAATCGTCGTTTCCGGGAAGACCAGGGACCGTGGGCGCGAAGTACTTGGGGATGTAGAAGTGGGCGCGCTTGGCGGATTTGCCTGGACGGCCGGCGTAGTGGTACTGGTACACTGTCAAGAAGGAAGGTTCATTGCCAATGTATGTTATTTCAGTATCGTGCATGTAGTCGAGACGGTCGATGAAGGACGAAGGCCCGCCAAGGACGCGAATCAATGCTGCCATGTCATGCGGAACGAAGCTAGGTGTGTTTCTCAGTTAGACTAATTTTTGGGCTTTAATTAGAAGTGGGGAGCAATCGTACAATTGATATTCCCAAATACTTGATTCGAAGGTCTCGCCCGCATTGTTTTGCAGAGAACAAATGCTCTCAGGGTTTGGGTCGATGTTAGAACACTCAAGGGGATCCTGTTGGGCAACATGGTCAGGCTAATTCTCTTTTTCTGGAAGTGGCATAGTTTTCTATGTTCTCATTCCTCACCTGATAACCCCATGTCTCGTTCAAGTACTTCGGTTGGAAGAATCCAGTGAAGCCACTATCGGTCCCGTTGATGAAAGATTTCTGGTCCGCATTGAAGATGTTCTTCCAGTTTCGAGAGCTCTTCTCGTACTTGTCCGCATCGTCATCCTTCTTTAGGCCACGTGCGATTTGCGCAATGGCATAGTCGTTATAGCTATATTCAATCGTTCGTGAGATGCTGCGTGTCATGGTTCCGAAGCCGACGTAGTCTAGATCCTCAACAGGGATATAGTTTACTTTTTTCCAACTTTGGATGCCACCACGGCCCTCGCAGCACCAGTCAAACGGTTCCTCCTCAGCGTCCTTTTGAACAGCTGCATAGGCCGCGTCCCAGTCGATCCCTTTCAGGTCCTTGACAAACGCATCTGCAATAACATTGTCTGCGTTTGAACCACCTTGCGTGTATCCCTTGCTGTGGGACATGCGGCAATCAGGGAGCCATCCCAGCTGTTGCTGAGTGTCGATTAGAGATCGGATAATCCTGGTCACGGTGTCGGGATCGACCAAAGTTAGGAATGGGAGTTGGGAGCGGAATAAGTCCCAAATACTGTTTCAATTTACACATTAGTCGCAGTTACCTTTTTTTTACGAGGCGAAATATAAGGGGCCAGAGTGCATACCAGTAAAACGAGTCAAAGTACGGTTCTGGGCTTTTCCACAGCGGGTTCTCCCCCGTGTAATCCTGGGGTTGAATCATGGTACGGTAGATGCCACTGTAGAAATTGGTCAAGATGCTGGAGTCGTTGATACCCTTTCGTGAAACCCGGATGGAACTCAGTTTGTCCTCCCAAGCACTCACAGCTGCAGAGCGAGTCTTGTCAAAATCAAAGGTGGAAATTTCCTCTTCTGCATTGGAGCAAGCCTGGTCTGCGCTAAGCCAACTCACGCCAACACGCGCGAGGACTGTTATGTCCGATCCCGTTTCCCAACGATTCCATGCGCCACCCTATATATGATTAGTCTTCTCTGGTTGGTAGAATGACGTGGTTAGGAAGATTTACCGGAAGAGGGTAGTCATTGATGCTCCGGGAGATCTTGAGTGATTTCGCGTCAGAGGTCGCACGAGAATTGACGAAGATACCGTTATCCCGTATATCGGACGCGCTCTTGAAATCGGCACAGAAGTAAGCTGTGTAAGTACCCTGTGAGAAGCTGGACTGGAACACTCCTGAGCCCGTCATGCGCCCGGTTTCCTCATCCACGTCGATTGTCGCATTATCTTGACGCGAATCGGACAGGTCGGTCAAATCCATAAATATAAGCGGGCTACCGGGTTCGGGAAACTGGAAACGGAAGAGGGAGGTGTGCTTTGCCACGGTCATATCAACCTTGACCCCGGAAGACAAATTGACGCCAAAATATCCCGGATTCGCCTTGACGGAGGAAGTGTCAAAGGAGACGGGCCTTTCCTTCTTGGGATATGTGCAACCATTGACATCGTCATTTGCGCAGCTGGGATATGCGAACAGAGCGAAGTTGCCCAGAGACGGTGCCCCACCAGTGCCAGAGTCATGTAAAGTCGAGAAACCGGTGATGGGAGAGCCGTCTAGGGTGAAGCCGCCCTGGTTGCTGGTCGAGTTGGTGTCGGCCACCGCTTTGGCCATGCCATACGGCAACGAGGCGCCGGGAAAGATATTTCCTGTAGCATTCATACACTCACGCATCAGTTCCACGAGCATTATTTTTAATGGTACATGCGAAAGGAGAGCACTATCGGACCTTCATTAGATGCCCCAATCAATGGGTCGATATACTGAAGGACATCATAATCGAACTCGGACGAATTGGTATTTGCAGCGCCGACAACTTGAAGGAATTGAAGCGCTGAACTGAGCGCAAACAGAGAACAGAGAGTCCGAGCCATGGTAGAAATAGAACTTGAAGCTGCGTACCCTGAGCGCTATTGGGAGAAGCGAACAATCATCTCCCAGACGTGAAGATGAGGGCCTGCGCGAGCATAAATACTCCGCAGTTGGTTCACGGGATATCGGGAACGAGAGTGATATGAGTGGCACATAACATCGACGCGATGTTTCATTGTTTTGGTGGTTCCTGCATTAGTGGTGCCGATCGATCTCGAGCCAGTTGGAACTTGTTATCGTGAACCCCTGACAACAATCATTTGCTGGAACAACACCATCTGTTCTACAGTGCACCGCAGTTATTTGCTCTTAGCTCAGTGCATCAGAACTGTCGGGTTGCTAGAGGCCGACCTAGCAAAAATGTTTGGACAAGGACATTTGCTAACGATGTCGTCGGAAGTACCGAGGTATCTGTTTCAAGCCTGCGTCGAGCAGAGTGGATATGTGGTTACATTCTCCCCCGCGTTGTTAATTGATTTATCTTAGTCCGTAGAGGAGGCGCGATTCGGGGACTACGATTCGGTGGTTACCACTCTGCTTCATCCGTTTCATTTGGGGGCGGACACCTGAGTATAAAGGGTCGTGCATGGAAGAGCCCATGAAATGCCTGGTTGAAAGAACATCTGTACTTGATGCTCTTGCGTCGGGACATCAAGGTTAGAGCGATCGAACATGAAGTCGAGCCTTCCTAACCTCACGGCGGTAGCCATCCTCAATGCCGCACGCGTCTCTGCCCACGGACAAGTTTCTCAGGCGTCTTTAACGGGCAAGAGTACACGGGATGCCCCTCGTACGAAAATAACCATATTGTCTTCAATGTATGGGCGATGGCACCTTTGAACGAGGCAGAAACTTGCCATGTGCCATAGAGTCCGTACGTTTGGTTGAACTCATCTAAATCCCAGATAGACGACCCTCCTCCCGGCCGTCTCTTCTGTAAGATTGCTGGGAATGGACTAGTTAAGAAACCACAGTATGGGGAATTTGACAAGTCAAGAAGTGCTTCTGCAGCACTGATGGCTGATCCTGTGATGGCTGGCAGTGTCCAGCAACTTCAGTGGGCTGAGTGACCTACTCTCATAAGGCTCACTGACAAGCTTTGCATGAGTATTTCTGTCATGGCCAGGCAGGAACTGGCTTGAGCCCATCTAGTGACGCACCAGCGCTCCAATGGACTTTGATCCGAGAAGCAGAAGATCTACACCTGCATCGGCCAATCCGAGAACCACCTTGAACCCCCCCAAACTGGCAATACACCGCGGAGGCAATCCTCTCCGAAGCCACGGATGTGGCTGAGAGATGCGGGGTCTGACTCATTGACCAGCCACAATCATTATCAACGCCCAGGTGGCAGCAGCAAACCGGTCACTTGCGACAAATCCTTTGGTGATGTGCAATTCCAACAGCTCACCAAAGTCTTTGAAGCTATCGATCGACCAGTCTTCCAAGGTGGCCATGGCAGGTACGATTCGATTGGGCTGGCGTTTGGCATTCGCTTGTGATATCCGTCTTGCCATCAAAACAACTGCTCTGACGCACCCTGATTAGCCAAACTGCAATAAATATCTTCATAGTCTGTAAGATGTGGGTGCAGTCACTCACTGCATGAGGTTGCCACTGACTACCTGAGAATAGAAAAACTTGCGATTCCCATCCTTTTTTAAGCTTTGTGGGGTAAACCGTAAACCCACCACCACAACCCTCTCGAGATATCGGATACATCAAGAAGGGAAGAAGGCGGGGAGTGACACTTTCTCTTCAAAGCTAACCCCAACCCTATACTCAACGGATTATCCCCTAGGCTGTGAATTTGCAACTTTTAGTTTCGTGGGTCAGACTAATCAATCAGACCGGTATGTCATAGATCTTTCAGGGAATATAAATGATCTGATTGATCAATCAGACCCACGAAACTAAAAGTTGCAAATTCACAGCCTAGGGGATATGTACTTATAAACGTACTTAAGGCTCGGATTTCGACTGTGTTGAAGCTGCACTAAGTCTTTCTTAATAATGAGGGGAAGACACCCGACCCGGGCCGATCGCGGAAAGGGTTCAAGGGCACGATTTTTTCAAGTCGTTCCTTTTTCGCGAGCCCAGGGTCTTGATTCCCGCCGGAATTGCGGGGCAATTTGCTGCGGGGCCTGTGAAAAGAGGAGCGAAAACCTGCATTAGCTCACGGCACAAATAAAGGGATTTATTTTCCGGGGTTGAAGCTTCGCTTGTCACCTCGTGAATGCATTCTCCACAATCCCAATTTCTGGAAGGCGATGGAATCGCTGTTGTTTGCCTTGCTTCTATCCCCAACCACTAGTAGTTACCGCTTTAGGTGAACCTCACATTGCGGACAGTTACTTTCCGCCATCCTCCTCCTGGCTGTAGCCAGGGACAACAGTCACCCAGAGCTTCGATAATACAACCCATAAAGGATCCTCACTATTCCAGTCTATATCGTAGATTTAATGCTACAAAACAGGCGAATTGTTTACCGTTATATAAAAAAAGTCATTCCGAGGCATTCTTTGGGGTATCGAATATAAATTAACTACATATTAAACAAACGCTTTCATTACACAAATCGTATCCCCGGGTCTTCCTTTGACACCGGTAACGGTGATGATGATACAGGGTAAAGTCTGGGAGAAGCTAGCTGCGAGCTAGGCCGTTCCGGGGGCCAAGGATTTCCGCGCGCCTCAGTCCCATGAGGATGAAGGTTCAGGGAGCTGTTATCGCCTCCGTTAAAAGATAGCCTTGCGTATATCAATTTGGCAGCCAGTATGTCGAACCTAGATGGAGATGTTAGTAAAAGAACGAACATAAAAGAGGATTGGGTTTCTCACATTAATACGATGGGGAAAAGACATTCGACCGTATACACGAACCGGTCGATTTGAGTAGCTACGTTTGTAGCGGTTTGCTGCGTCGTCCGGAAGGCGTATAGAATTGCTCTGGACACGCCGATAAGACAAAGAGCGGCGAGACGAAGCTCCGTACTCAGGATAAGCTGCTGGACCAGCAGTCGGAGGGTGAAGGATCTGTCAGGAGCGCGTCGGGAGGCCTGTCGTGCGGAGGAGAAAGACCGTAAGAGGAAAACGGCGCTGAGTGCCTCGAGGCTGAAAATTAATATGAAGTAGCCATGGTGAACCTTCATGGTGATCTCCATTAGAGAGCTACTATCGCGTAAGACGGAGATGGCTCGAATCGTGGTAATCACCGCTCGAATAACTACAACACTGGCGACCAGGAGCCAGAAAAGAGATAGAAAGATTCGGCGCGCGGTATTTTTCAAGATATTGGTGAGGATGAAATAGCTGTAGAAGGATAGCCCGGTTTCCTGTATCTAAAAAAGGGGGGTCAGCGACGTCGTAGAGGAAAGGTGCAGAAACTGAGTTACCATCCAAGTAATGTCGGCGAAAATTCCGGCAATCGCCTGGTTGGCAACAGGAGCGTCAGTGTAGTTCGCATAGAAGCAGAGTCCATTCGCTACTGCTCCAGCAACTGACACCACAATGGGCACAGAGGTAATGGCTTTCAGGCCAGCTACTGAGACCACCAGACATCCGATCAGACAACTTATGATGCAGATGGAGCTCAGAATGGCCCAGCTGAGTTCGTAATAGACAGGCACTGCCATGTTGAAAGGCTGAAAGGGGGCAGGGACAGGGAATTGGAAGAAAAAATTCCAAACTGGAAAACAATCATTTTTAATCTCCCTTCCTCACTCTTGTCCCATTGTAAACTTGACCTCTGAAAGATTTCTATTTTAGCAGATCTGTCTGTATAAAAAAAGAGAAGGAATGTCCAGAAAAGCCAGGTCAGGTGAGCAATGCAATTCGAGGCTCAGCGCCATTGGACATGGTAGCAAAAGCGATGCGGGGTATCGTTCACTCGGGGAAATAATCGCAATAATTAATAGAAAAGCCACCTTGGAAGGACTTCGTATATTGAGTTTTTCATGCAAACGTGGCTTGTTTGTCAAGGATATCAGCGTCCATGACCCTTGGCAAGATCAGCACGAGCTGCTCCGTACGGGCGACACAGAATTGAACAAGAAGAAAATATCTTGGCACAGGTTGTTGGGTAATGCATTGATTTTGTTCCCAGTTTCCCCAAAAGGAGAGCGAAGATGACTCGTTGTGGTGCGGATAATGAACGGTGTCTTGGAGAGTGTGTTTGCATAAATTTCTCCCGCTCGATGTCGATTTAACCTTTTGGCTCCAACGGACCAAAGGGATGCGGTCTCTCCACCCCCGCAGCCGTTCAAAAAATTGCTTGCATAGCCGACCCTGGCGAATTTCTGACTCGAGGAACCAGGTGCTGACCATTCATAAGTGAGTTCCTGTGAACTAGCGCAACAAGCGCAAGGCCTGTGCGTCCCCCTTCGGGGAACCACACCCATGAATTCGTGGGCAAAGCCAACTTCAGGAGAATCTCTCGGCGTCAGTCCCCGACGGTTCTTTTTGTTCGTCCTTCCTCTTCGCCTTCAACCACCCCGGGGAATTTCTGGAATAGTTAGTTGCACCGTGGAAGATCCAGTGGGCGTGCTTTTCGTCCCACAGGCGAAACTTGAAGATAGCCTCATGACTCATGGCTTGTCGGAGAGGACACTGCTTCATGGGGTTCCTCATACTCAAGTTCCTGTCCTCTTCTACGGTTATACTAGCATTCAGCAGGAGTAGCCTTCGATGGTCTCGGAATAAGGGGCAAATCTCACCAACATTTCTGCAAGAGTTTACAGCCCAGGGAGCCCCATTCCCTTTCTTGCGAGACTCGACGCCGAATGGAGTGTTTAATAGGAGAAATCTTATTAACTAGAAAGTCTCGACTCTCGGATCTTTGATTTCTGGGCGTCACTTCTTTGTTGCGATTCGCTTTTTGGAAACGACGCGAATAAACCGGCAACAAATGTCTTTTATACCCTCACTACACCCATATTATTTTATCATTCCCGGGGTATATGTTCTATCAAGGTTTTTACAACTAAAGACAGGCGATGCTGATTATAATTTGTCGGAGCCTAAACCACTAGGCCAAAAGGAAAGATCAATCCTAATGGCCATCGGGTCATAAGGATCTAAGGCGGGAGGTTCCAACATAATTTAAACTCGCAGGCCAAGCTTCTTTAATGAAGACTCAAAGCTGTTTTCTAGAAGGCCAACTAAATGAGGCATGAAAATGATCAAAGCAAGGAACATAGATAGGGCTTCGCCAAGGGCTTCGAGCTCCGCTAAGCTCAACACATTCTCCGCTTTTATGCTGAAGGCTTTGCCTCGACTCCGGTATCCCCGACAAGCTCTTCGTTGAACCCCTTCGGCCGAAAGTGTGAGCTTTTTGGCATCTCGAATGACAATATCACAATGGATTTCGGAACGCCTTGGGAAAATTGCCTGGTCTATCTCATTGGTCTTACTTGACCGGCTTCGAATACCTATTTATCGACCATCGCCTCGATCATTGGGCTTTCGAAGATGTAGTGATTCTCATCCAGAGCTTGGGATTTGTTTCCACCCCTTGCTTCCTTCCCTTGCTTCCTTGAGCCTAGTTGCGACGTCATGACAACCTTCACTCGAACCGGAGAGCAAGAACTATCAAGCATTTTTATTCGTCCGGACCGGGTGTTTTCCTAAAATCGATCCGAGCATCTATCCGGGATTCAGGGAGTATGCGCGTTGTTGAGGTCTTCCAGGGGTTTGAGAATGGGGACTAACTTATCTGGTGGGTTTAGACACATGGGCCAATGCATTTATGGTGAGATGTACGACCCCGACAGTCCATTATCAGATGAAAACGGATTTCGGGTGGATGTACTCGATGCCCTGAAAGAGCTCAATATTCCTATGGTTCGTTTTCCTGGTGGTAACTTTATGGCAGCATACCACTGGATGGATGGAGTTGGCCCGAAACACCTGCGCCCTTCAAGGTGAGTTTTGTGATCTCATTCCCGATGAATCCTGGTTAACACAATGACCTCATATAAAAGGCCCGAATTGGCTTGTCTAGGAATAGAATTTGGAACCGACGAGTTTTTGAAATGGTGCGAGATCATTGGGACGGAACCTTATTTCTGTCTAAATTTTGGCGACGGCTCCCTTGATGAAGGTACTTCTTTCACCATCTCGATATTATTCGAATGAGTCTAACGGCGTCTAGCTTTGGCGTAGGTTGAGTACTGTAACGGCTCCCGAAATACCTACTACGCCAACCTCCGACGGAAACATGGCCGAGAGGAGCCATATAACGTACGGCGACTCCTGATAATATCGAAAAACACTCTAGAGTTGCTGATATTCTGGTTTCCAGGTTAAATTCTGGGCCCTCGGAAACAATTCTTGAGGCACATGGCAGATAGAGCAAATGACGAAAGAAGCTTATGCTCAAAAGGCCTGCCATTAGGCGATAGGTAATGCGATTCCAGTAACTACGTGGGAAGAAAAGAGCTATCTGACTTACTTCTCTATAGCCTTGAAGCTTCTGGACCCTACCATCAAGTTGATACTATGCGGTCGGGATGACACAGCTTCTTGGGATTGTTATGTCTTGAAGAAATGCATGCTTCCGATTGATTCGTCACTGTCTACGGCTAACGTACCCCTTATTGATATGCACAGTATTCAACTATATACTGCTTCTTTTGCCCACCTGCTTAATGTTACTGCCCCTCTTGCTGCGGAGCGTGCTATAGAAATAACCTCCTCCCTCATTGATCTTGCGAGAATCGAAAACGGAGCTCATGATCAGCCTCGCCCGACTATCTGGAACGTTTGGGATCCTATACATGCGGAAGGAAGCAACGGTGCGGAAGAGACCTATACTCTCTCCGACGCGCTAGCCATAGGTGTCTGGCTTAATGTCTTTGTTCGCAAGAGCAGTGATCTCGGGGTGGCATGTATTGCACAGAGTGTTAATGTCATCTCCCCTCTAATTACCACTAAGGAGGGCATCGTCAAGCAGACTATTTGGTGGCCTTTATATCTATTTTCGAAGTATATGCGAGGCTGGACTGTCAACGCGCATGTTTCTACCTCTGTGTACGAGGGTGAGACTTCTCTGAAATGGATTCGTGGTGTCAAAGATACACCTTGGCTTGATGTCAGTGCAACTATGGGTGAGGATGGTTATGTTAATGTTGTTGTGATCAACATTCACGAAGAACAGGCGAAAGAAGTTGAAATTACAGGCACCACTGGAGAGGTCACAGTGTTTACTATCACCGGTGAGCATCCTATGGTGACGAATATGAGGGGAAGGGAAGAGGTTGGCGTCGTCGAAAGCATTTGGACCGCTAGGGGTCTATACGTTTTCCCCAAGCATTCTCTGACCCTATTGAGATGGAGAGTTTGAGGTTTACTATTAAGTACATATGTGTTTAGCCACTCCTCGTTTTCCGGCTTTCCTTTTCACCGATCCCTGATAGATTATAACATTTAATTCGAATCGAGTACATTCTAGCCCTAGGTTTTCCAGCCTCGACTGACGTGACGAAAACTATCATCCTCATCTACTTCGCTCGAAATTGAACGAACGCCTAACGATCTATGACTCTTCACAACACTTCCAACAATCTTGTAAAAAAGGGTTTTTGTTATCTTTTAGTTTAACTGACATGAGTGTCAACGCCGACTTACTTGAATATTCACTGAAAGAAGTTGTAAAAGAACACTAACTTCTATTACCATTTGTTGATGCCGCACTGAGACATCTCTCACCACTCAAGATAAGCTGCGACTGCGAAGGGTCCACTCCGGTTTCTGGTCTGGCCCGACACCTTTGGATCGAATGGTGGTAATCAATTTCCTTGTCTCAACCTTGTCGCTGTACTCTGTCAGCTCAGAGCTGAAGCCGATCGGCAACTGCTCCGCGCTCCTCGGGGATCTCGGAGCCGGTGACATTAAACTGAACGCTTTTCTTAAAAAAAAGAAAAAATACTAGAAAATCACCCATCCCAACTCCTGCTTCCACGTGGACAAGGGAGTTTCTGCCCTGGCGATCTCTCCCCACCGCCAAGTCGAGAAAAATCATCCAGGATAGGCGTATGTAAACATCACGATGCTTGTCTTCGCCCTTCCCGCGTACATACTTAAACACCCATGTTTCCCCTGAGCGGGTGCGAATCGCTCATCGGACGTCTGTAACATCTTTTAGTCTAATCCTACGCCGATATATACCGATCCTTCGTCTTCACTTCTCAGTGACAGGTCACGATGGTTTGGTATTTGGCTGTTCTATCTGGCTTAACATCACCTATCTTGGAGCGTGAACCGGTAGTCCATCCACTGGTAAAGTCAAGTCTAGCTATAAACTTTCCACGCTAAACGCAGGAAAACACTACGTGCTGACCATGCTCATCGATAACATGGGTCTTGACGAACAATGGGGCGGTTACTTGGTAAATAACCCACGAGGTATTACGAAGTACGAACTCTCAGGCCATGAGGCAGATGTCATCAGCTGGAAAATAACCGGAAACGTCGGCGGAGAATATTATCTCGATAAAGCCCGCGGACCGCTCAACGAAGGCAGGCTCTATGCAGAGCGTCACGGCTTCCATCGACCCTCGCCTCCAAGCAACTTATGGAAAACTCTAGCCCGTTGGACGGATTATATACCCCAGGTATCGGATTCTACTCCGCGTCGTTTTTCCTGTATTTGCCCGCTGGCTGGGATATTCCGCTTTACTTTCAGTTTAGCAATTCTACTGCCTCGGCGTATCGGGTGCAGTTTTATGTGAATGGATACTAGTCTGGGAAATATGTCAACAATATTGGTCCGCAGACGAGGTACCCGGCTCCCGAAAGGATTCTCAACTACCACGGAGAGAATTGGGTTGCAGTTACGGTCTGGGCATGGGAGGCGAATGGGGCTAAGCTGGACGCGTTTGAACTTGTTCATACGACACCGGTGTTGACTAGTATGAGTGAAGTCGAGTCCGTTGAGCTGCCGAAGTACTCTCCTCAGAACGGAGTGTATTGATTGACTGGTAGATGTTTGTAGAAATACTCTGTTGATGAGTCTTCCCATCATATTTCACAATTGGAGTACTGCCTTTCAATGTATCTGAATTCCGGCCTTGTTGATTACGGGATGCGTCCAGTTTATTCTCCGTTAATTAAACTGCTGTTGAACCACTATTTGCAGAGAAAATCCAACAGAGATACGTTCTTTTGTCAGTTTACAAATTATAGGAATTGAATTATCCATAATTTAATTTCTAAGCGACCCTGAGGGTTTGTTGGAGTATGTACTTAAACCCTTAGCCTCCGCTGAATAGTAGGTATAATAATTTGTGACGCAATGTTCTAGACTTGCACAGATCTGAAGGTTTGTTTGCACGACACCCCGCGATTCTTTACTATGCTCAACTCCAGCTCCTCGGAACAAGGTGTGGGAAACCAACTGAATACTTAATGCGATAACAGCTCGGGAAAAGCGACTGCTTCGCGAAAGATAGTATATCTATCTAGCTTACAACATCGCTATAAACTTAGCACAGACAAGATATTCACTCACCATGAAGGCTATCATAATCCCAGAATTCGGTGGCCCGGACGTCTACGTTTTACAAGATGTACCCAACCCGGAGCCGAAGGCCAGCGACGTGATGATCAAAGTCCGAGCTTTCGGAATCAACCATGCCGAGATGCACATGCGCAAAGGCGAATGGGCGGAATGGATGCCCATAAGTGGGATCGAATGCGTCGGTACAGTCTCCGCCTGTCCCGGTGGGGAATTCGAAGTAGGGGCTCGCGTGGCAACCCTTATGGGTGGTCTTGGGCGGACGATTAATGGTTCCTATGCGGAATATACCCTAGCCAAGGCTTCGAATGTTGTCGATCTCGGCCCGGATGCTTTGAATCTCGGCTGGGCCCAGTTGGCTGCGATTCCTGAGTCATATGCCACTGCGTGGACGTGTCTGTTCCGTAATCTGGAGCTGAAGGCAGGTCGGCGGCTTTTGATACGAGGAGGAACTTCTGCCTTTGGCCGAGCGGCTATCAATCTGGCGGTACAGGCCGGGGCGCATGTCATCGCAACGACTCGGAAGGATAGCCGTAAGGAAAGCCTCAAATCTCTTGGCGTAGAACGGGCGGAAATTGAACGACCGGATCTTTCAGAGCATGCGCAAGAGAGATTTGATGCAGTTCTAAACCTTGTCGGAAACAGCGTCTTGCTGGATTCTCTGAAGTTGGTTCATCGCGGAGGTAGGGTATGTCTCGCAGGGTTCCTGGGAGGATTGGACCCGGTACCAAACTTCGACCCTCTCTCACAGATGGCAAGCGGCGTACACTTGAGCTTCTTTGGAAGTTTTGTTTTCGGGCAGCCTGAGTTTCCGTTGACGGATGTTCCGCTTCGGGATATAGTCAAGATGGTTGTGGACAAGAAATTCAATGCTGAGCCATCCAAGATCTTCAATTTTGACCAGATCAGAGAGGCTCATCGGGTAATGGAAGCGAATGAAGCGAATGGGAAAATGGTCGTTGTTCTCCCTAGTTAACTTTCAGTTTTATGCTCTGCTGTGGTCTCTCATGCCTCATTTAGACGAACACTTGTTTCGTTGTTGATCGAGTGTGTTAGCATCTTACAAGGGGGAAGAGACATTGATAATTGATATGTTTAGCCATCATTGTGCCTTCGTCGATAAAGAATATGAGTATACCACAAATGCCCCGTAGAAGTGTAATGTGTTGTGGGTGAAGAGACAGACGAGGCAGAGCAGCTCAGGGGTATCGAGGGAGCTTATCGTCACGTGATGGTTATCTTTGAGCGCCGCCGATCTCATGTGGAAATAAATTTTGTGTGAAAAAAAAGAATATCTTCCCCCACCACGAAACACTTCGTCATACAATCTTTTAAAAGAACATCTTATTAAGACAAGATGTCAATGATAACAGCGACAACGTGGGTACGCAGAGGTGTTGCAGCTCAATTTCCGAAAAAATATGACATTGATGAGGAAGAGATAAACCGGATATCGCAACTTGCGCGGTTACAACTTGAGGATGCGAAAGGAGATTTGAAAGCTGCGCGGGAGGGTGCTGGGAAGGATGGGGAGGATAGAGAAGAGGAGGAGGATGAGGAAGAGAAGGAAGGCGGTGGTGTTGAACTAAAGAAAAAGTCAAAAAAGGAGAAGAAGGACGAGAGTATGGATGTGGAGTGAGTTGCGCCTTGCTCTTTGGAGGTCTTTTACGTTGATATTTTTAGATTGTGAAGCTGATATTTGGATGAATACATAGTGAGGATGATGATCTGAAAGAATATGACCTCGACCACTATGATAGCGATCAAGTCGACGAAGACGGGGAGGAAGTGACGATGTTTGGAAATGTGAAGGGATTGGCTTACCACCAACCGAACGAGAAAGATCCATATTTGGTTTTGCCTGAGGGCGGCGGTGAAGACGATGAGGACGAGGAAGAAAAAGAGGAATTGCAAATTCTAGCGACGGATAATCTCCTACTGGCCGCAAAGGTCGAGGATGAGGTCGCACATCTGGAAGTTTACGTCTACGAGGACGAGGCGGACAATCTTTACGTACATCACGATATTATGCTTCCTGCTATACCGCTCTGTGTCGAATGGCTCGACATTCCCGTCGGGAGAGGTTCGGAGGATAGGACGAATGGAAACTTCGTGGCGGTTGGGACGATGGATCCAGATATCGAGCTATGGGACCTAGATACGGTCGATTGCATGTATCCGAACGCTATCCTCGGTCACGGACGGGAGGATGAACATAAAGAATCTGAAGGGTCCAAAAAGTCAAAAAAGAAGAAGAAGCGCTCAACAAAAGTAAACGACAATTACCATGTGGATGCCGTCCTTGCGCTAGCTGCGAACAGGCAACACAGGAACCTACTCGCTTCGGCATCAGCAGATCAAACTGTGAAGCTCTGGGACCTGAACACAACCACCTGCGCGAAATCATACACAAACCACACCGACAAGATTTGCGCTCTAGACTGGAACCCCCGGGAATCAACGGTCCTGCTGAGCGGGAGCTACGACCGCACAGTAGCAGCAGCAGACATGAGAGCACCCGAAGCAAAAGCCGCTCGATGGCGAGTCGAGAGCGACGTCGAGAACGTCCGCTGGGATAACCACGACCCGAATTATTTCTACGTCACCACCGACGGCGGAATGGTCTACTGCCACGATGCCCGTAACGTTCCAGCCACCCCAGAAGCCTCCAAACCCCTCTGGTCTCTCCAAGCCCACGACTCCTCCGTCTCCTCCTTCGACATCAACCCCCGAATCCCTGGCTTCCTCGCCACAGGATCCACAGACAAGCAGGTCAAACTCTGGAACATCAAGGACAACAAACCCAGCATGGTAGTGTCACGGAAACTCGAAGTGGGGAAGATCTTTTCAACGACTTTCGCACCCGACCAGGAGGTTGGGTTTAGGTTAGCGGTAGCTGGGAGTAAAGGTGTCGTGCAGGTCTGGGACACGTCAACGAATGCGGCGGTGCGTCGAGCGTTTGCGGGGCGGCTTCCGGAGGGAGAGGCGCAGGAGGAGAGGATGGTCGGCGTTCAAGCCGATAGCAGTGACGATTCCGATGAGGAAGGTGAGGGTGGTGGGGGTGGAGGGGGGATGTCTGAAGGTGATGATGGGTGGGAGTCTATGGATGAGGATTAAATTGGTTGATTTGCCTCCTATTACGGTTTATTGATCGAGCAATGTGTCGATGATGTCAAAAAAAAGTAACGGTCTTGAATAATAGAATACGGGTGAAAAGTAATAGCAATAGAAAATCGCGGACAAATCTGCCGCCCATGACGATACCCCAGCTTTGTTCCATTGACGATCTTTCGTTTCTGTTGGTTGAACGAGCCGGCCCGAAGTAGGGATGGAAAAAAGCTCCTTTTAGTCGTCAACGTAGTTCTCCACATAGAATTACACCATGATCCAAAACGAACCCAGAGAAAAGATAAACTGTCTGTAAGCGATCAAGAGAACCGTCTTCGATATAAGTAGCATGTCAAAGCAAACCCTGGGACTCATTCTTCTCTATAGTAAGACCACCGTGAGCGGCTTCATTGCCTTGACAAACAAGAAAGACTGCCATCCCGACCTCGAATGATGAAAAATGAACCTCAATATTCCTCATCCAACAAGCGAATAGTGCTGGGTGGCCCGTAGCTAGAAGGTTTGATGATGTCCTATCGAGATAGTGATTATGGCGAGACGAAGCCTTCACGAGCTAAGCTGGCATATGCAATTGCGACTCACGCATAGCACTTGCCAGGCTTTATCTTCTCAAAAGGTGTCATATTCCAGTCTCTCGAAATAGACTTCTCGACACTCTTCTTGCCATTAGCTTCAAACATAGTGAAGCTTAGGGTACCTAACAAGGGAGAACTCAGCACCAACCCATGGTGTTGGCTAATTCACTTCCTCATGGTCCCTAAATGGCCAGCCCTTGTTTAGCAAGGCGATATCCTCCTCATCACCTTCCATCTCCATTTGAAGGTTATTCTTAAGCTGCCTGGCCCTTCCAACGGCGTCTTCATACCCCTTGTTGCTAACCCAGCCATCTTCATTCACCCCTATTTCATCCCGCCACTGGTTCACGACCGCGTTCAAAGCGAACAATATCTCCTCGTTTTTGTGAAACGTCTTCAATTCGTCTGTCCCGAAATTAACAGGGCAAGGAATACCTTCTGTGTCCGGGAGAAGAGACCAGTATTTTGTCATTCTGACAAGGGCTCCCATCAGTGGGATCACATTCCCACTCCATTGACGGCCTGCCCTGTCTACCAGATGTTTGCGAGGGTGTAGAAGAGGATCGCGAAGCGCGGCAAGATGAGGCTTATTGAGCACACCATTGAATATACGATAGTAGTGAAATAGCGTCTGACGACGATAAAGCTCATCGGCTTCTGCTTTTTCGTCCACGCTCAACGTCTCATATTCAGGCGGGAGTTTTGGTTCTTCCAAATCTAACGACTCATTAATTTCTGGGTTTTCGAAAGCACGAGGATAACCGGCCGCGAGAAGGCGCGGTTCTATCATTGTATGCTGCCAGTCGATTATGGAAGAAACTGCACCTGTCTCGGGAGATATGAATATGTTATTCGGGTTTAGATCTACGTATCGGTTAGAGAATTGAACGAAGTATAATATTTGAATTTCAGCGTACCCGGATGACGGAGTGTTGGTTGGTTTAATGGGTCCGAGCCGTCTTTCGGAAGGAGATAGGGGACCAGAGCCAGATACTTCTCTAAGAGCGCAATGTGTTTCTTGGGATCGTGTTTTCCAGGGAAGGGTCCATTATGCGGGAAATCCAAATCGAGCGGCTTTCCGTTCCTGCGAGTCGACTCGATTTCAATCTCGGCGATTGAATGGAGGTAATCTTTCGGGTCCTTCCCTAAGTAGACATTAACTTCAGCAATTGCAAGTGTACTACAAAAGGTAGACGTACACGGGCCCCTATATATGTCAAGTCCGGCCCTCTTCCCATATGAAAGCATGTAATCTGCAATGGGACCAATGCAGAAGCTCTCCGAAATATCATCCTGATTGTGATCTCCAGAATATAGAGGCAATTGGAGCTCTGGCGGTATGTCATGCTTGAAGTAAACGCTGCCAACGGAATTGAACGGGAGATCAAAGAACTTCTTCTCGATTTCCACGAAGCTTGAAGCCAATGTGTGTCTCTCTCGCTTTGTCATAGAGAACCACTTCGTTTCGATCGATACACCGCTGGCCTTTTCCATAATTATGTATTCGACCCCAGCTGGATTGTCGACTGACGCAGAGTAGCTGTAAAGCTTCGGCACAGGAACACCCTTCAACCGCAACACCTCTAATGTAGCTGCCTCACTCGCCGTCGCATGGTACTTGGGAAGGGCAATTTTATACGGTATTTTAGCGATAGCTTGGAAGCCATCCTCCATCGTGAGAAGAAACACACGACTGAAGCCGCCTTCGGCAAACTTCGTGATGCTTGTCACCTTGCCATGGCTAGGTTTAATGCCCTGCGCGGCAAGTTTCTTGAAAGCTTCGACGTTGAATTCGACATGGCGCTCCTGGCGCCGAAGATTCTCATTAAATAGAAATCGGCCCGATGTGTATGAAAAGAGGTGTTCGTTGGTCGTCGGACAGCCTTGATGAAACAGGCCTGCCATTTGATTAACAACCGATCCAGAACGCGTTGTGTGGGACTCACGGGCATCAATTGTCCTGAAAAGGGACCGGACAGATGGGTTAGGTTTCTTCGACTTTGAGAACAAGAAGGAACGAGCAATTCGACATGTTGAAAGCATTGGGAGGGCGAAATTTACATCAGCCAACCCGATCAGATGAGTTGCGAGTCAAGAAGAAAATCGGAAGCTCATGAAATCGTTGACGTTTGCCGAATGACAACTTCCTTCGCAGAATCACTTTTTTATTCTCATATCATCCCGAGTTCCCAGCCAGCCATAGAATAGGTAATAATTCCAATGAGTAATTCAGCTGGGCGGCTTTCATCCACTCATCAAGCCTTTCAATTAACGACAAGATTTTCTCACGGTCATGGTTAGATTATATACATCTACAACATAGATACCTACCTACCGATCTTTATAACAACTACGAGCGGATCATAACAGGACAAATTGGAGAAAAACATTTTCCTTTAGATTATTCTACCTGATTTCCTAAAACTGTGTAAATTCATTTACCTCGAGACCAGCGTCATGGAAACCTCAAACCCTAGCAAAGAAGTGAGCTATGAGTTTGATTTGACAATCTATTCAAGTATATCCATAAGCAGTCCCATGTCTTTTCATTCATACCGAGCTAGTAATGACCTCCCTGAAGTCGCTTAATCGCGGCAACAAAATTGCGATGCATTGGGTCCGTTCCTGGCTGATGCGCAAATTTGACGTATTCAGGCAATAGCCTGACAAATCCTTCGTTTCCAGTTCGTCCTTCCGGAAATCCTCCGTTCGGGACATCTGTGTACATTGATTCTTTGTTATTTCCTTCCGAATTCCCTGCATGTGTCTGCGACGGCTTTGTAGGGATATCCTTTGATCCCCCAAAACCACCGGTAGCGCCAAAAGCTTGAGCGGGATTCGATGTCCGCGCGGAAGAATTTGGGTCTTGGCCAAAACCTCCATTCGTAGCTCGGCGTGAATCAGGCCCTTGTTCTCGGAAGGTTTCACGACCAGAGGCTGAGTACGTGTGAGCGCTTGGACATTCACCAAACAGTCCACCTGTAAATGAGGGTGAGCCAGGCCTTTGTTCACGGGAGAATCCCCCGAAAGCCGAGCGTTCGTGAGTGTCCGGGGCTGGGGTTTGACCACCACCCGTAGCTGAGGATGATTCAGGCCTTTGTTCTCGGGAAAATCCTCCGAAAGCCGAGCGTGTGTGAGTGCTTAGATTTTCACCAGCCATTCCACCCGTAGGCCGGGATTGGTCAGGCCTTCGTTCTCCGAAGAGTCCATCACCAAAAAATCCATCACCAAAAGGTGCGTTTCCGTGAGTGTTTGGGTTTTTACCAAACCGTTTACTTTCTGAGACTGCAGGCCCGGGACCATATAATCCATCAACGTATGAGCCTGGGGGAACCGAAGTTGCGGCGTGGCTTGGGCCTCGACTCCTCGAATCATCGGCATAGCCAAAAGGCTTGGTGGAACTAGATGGCGGACTGGCGGGAACAAATGTCGGACTGGAGAAGCTTGGGCCTTGACGGAAAGGATGTGAGAATGACGTAGATTCCGGATTTTGACGAGAAGAGGATTCATTCGTAGCTGAAGGTGCGGAAGGCTTTCGGTCTCGCCGCCCCGAAACATCTACATGGCCAAAAGGTTGGGCTGGAATCCATCTCCATGCGCCATGGCATGAGGCTTTACAACAACATCCACTCGGAGCTGGATGTGCGGCAGGTCTTGGGCCTTGACAATGAGTATGTGGAAATTCTACGGAGCGTGGATTTTCACAAAAACAGGGTGTGGGTCCATTGGTAGCCGGGTGTGCGAGGCTTGGGTTTTGACCAAACATACTACTCCTACCTGAGGATGTGGCAAAGCTCGGGTCTTGACGGCAAAATCCATCGCAAGTCGGGGTATGGCTGTAAAAGAAGGATAAGTATTGGATCTAAGGTATCTGCTGTAAAAGGGGGCGAACTTACCGTGACTCCTGGTGGACACAATTCTTGTCCCGCTCCTCGGCCTGCTGGTCGGATAGTTGGATTCTCCTTTTGACACAGGTTAGAGAGAATATCTAATTTGATTAGGAGAGGGTAGACTTACATTTTGTTAGATGTTGAGTCTGAGACAATCTCGTACTTGTTTTGTTGTAGGTTGGGGGTGGTCAAGGATTGAAAAGACAAAGGTGCAAAGCTGTCGTTGCGCTGAAAGTCTGAAGATAGAGGATTAAATCTGAACAGAGTCGAAAGCTTAAGATCGGGGGATCTAAATTCAAGACGAAGGATGAAAAGGGAAAGAAAAACAATGAGCACTCAGATACCAACTTAAGTATCTTTCTTTCTTAAAAAATAACAGAAATGTGCCGTCAAGATCTATAATCTTTCGACTACCGTCGAAAACTTAGATAAAGAAATCAATGAATCGAATTCGGTAAGCTCTAAAACCTCTCGGCAACCTCTGGCTTCTTCTAGAGAACTAATGGAAACAAGAAACAAAAAACAAAAAAAAAAAAACAAAAAACAAGGTCATTGTTGACTTCAATGAGCTTGAGTTTGCGTGAGAGTCCGGAAAGTATCAAGATATGATGATGAACAGGGCGACCGAGAGATAATCAGAGTGATCTAGCAGCGATATTGGCAATCCACCGAAAAGGCTGAGACCTAAGCAGAACAGCGACCATTGCTAGCATCAACGACCCTGCGTGATGATTCAAATATCATGGCTCATAAGCTGCTAGTCGCGACTGCAAGCTGTCATATCTTAGTGTTGAGAAAAGCGTAGTTTCAGTCCCTTATCGTTTTTGCTGGGTGCGGGGGGCAAATTCCCTCAAACGTTCTATGGCTCGCACTGTTCTTCGTTAAGGAACGTTTTCTCCATTAAGCGATGTGACGGTTAGCAGGCGGCCGAACGTTTTACGCCTCCTACTTACCAACAGCGGCCTCTAGATCACGTGAGCCAATTCTCACGGCATCCGGCTTACGTCCACGCCGCACCGTTTTTTGGTTTCTGACGCCGCGACTTTTTTACTCTCGATCTGTATTCTTAAAAACCTAGACACTTCTTCCCATAAGGGGAGCAAAAAGGGTCTCTTTAGTTCCAAATTTCATCATGCGAGCCGTTTTCTCTTCTATAACCCTCCTTCCTCCCTCCTCTCAAAGGACTTCTCACGCTTTTCAAGACATCTCTTCTTCTGCGCAGAGACTCTTTTCTCTTTTTAAATCTATGGCCCGCTCATGAACATCGCGCCTCTCCTGACCAGACTGGCAAGATCGTCCGCTCTGGTATTGAGGGCTATCGGTTCTGGTGATTCTAGAGTCGTAGTTCCTCCCGCGCTGTTCTGATCGGGAGGCGAAAGGTGAAGCAAAGTAGTAACACGTAGAAATTGCTGGCGGATCCATTTGTGCTGTCCGGATCTGAGAATCCCCGTCAAATGATGATTGTCATCCTCCGCGAAGAGAGTCAAGAGACGACTAAGTGGACTCATGAGATGCCAGGGCCCTTGTGCGATGATGTTGAGCCTGTGCTCGTCTTCTGACGTTGTTTTACTCGTCGATGACTGCGGAGATTGTCTCGAGCTGCCTTGGGCAGATAGGCTGTGATCGCACAGCGAAATGGAAGAGTCGTCAAAGTCAGTAATATACGTCGGCCGTACTCGGTTGCCGAGGTAGAAGGGCACACTGTAGCATATTGCATCCACCAGCTCCTGAAAAGTCTGCTCATATTCGACGAGGTTCTCCTCTTGTGAATCTGGGTGCAGTGACTCAAATACGATCTTGAAGAGCACAATTCTATACACGCGCCACAGATTCCAGATATTGGCAATTTGCGATGAAGGGTAGATCTCGCAAGTGGACCGATAGGCTGGGATGAATAAATCGAAGTCTTGTCCGCTGGTAAGTTTCCGTGGCTTCCAATGTTCGGGCACGCTCCAACTCCAAGTCAATAGTTGCTGGTCGATAGTCTTCGCCTCGGCTGCGAAGTCTCCCAGAATCTCAGATAACGTCGATGGGTGTTGTGCATATCGGGCCTGCAAGTCTGCGACCGTCGCTCCGATGGCATCAAGTGACGCGCTCGGGTTTCGGGGTGCAGTCAAAAAACCCCCTCCGGTAATCCAAGGTGAAATGACATCGTGTACAGGACGCTTCTGGCGCATAGCGGATGAGATCTCGGCATGAGTTATGAATCTCCGAATCGATGCGATAGTTGTCTGATCCTTAGATTCATTGTCGGAATTCATAAACGGAAGTAATGACAATGCGCCAGCATGGTGAGTTGACGTGACTGAGCGATGGCCGTATATTGCAGCAATGTTCTCATACCATTGCAATGCCAAGATCGCCAATGCAGTCGCTGGCTTGGTCTGCTCGACAGGATCTTGTATCGCCCGCCGAAGAGCCACAACGGCTTGCGAGTATGATTCACACGACGATGATAGACTCGCAGGCCCGTAACGCCAAAGATTCAATATTTCGAAGGCCACGGCTGACACAGCGAGTGAAAGTGCGGAGTTTTGTCTTTGAGCGGAGTGGACTGGAATGAGCACCTCAAAGAAGCCACGGGAGGATTCCATGCGACGGCCAACGTTGACGTAATGTCCGAGATAGAAATCCACGGCGTTGTCGAGGCTCTTCAACTGCCGAGGCCTGGGTATAGCCTCAGTTTTGCGGACTTCAGCTTCGGGGGTCGCAACAACATTGCCAAATCTGTGTGTCTGGTCTTTGAACTTGAGTTTGACTGGTCGTGTCTTGTACCCGCCGCAGCAAAGACTAAGGCGCTGACATGCACGGCATTCAGGCTTGGCTTCGTCACACTTGACGCGGCGTTGTCTGCAAGTGATGCAGCCTTGAGATCGACCGCGATTGACCATGATGAAAAATTGATGAGAATGCGAAAGGAGTAAGTGTATTGCGACGAAGAGGATCTTGAGATTAATATATCATCTTGCGTAGGGCTGCGCCACGCTGCGTAGATTGTAGATGTAGTCAATCATGAGTGTCCGTCGCAAAAGACGTACTCGATCGAGTTTGGCTTATGCTGATCGGATTGAATGTCACGGACGTTCAATAATGCTGCCGTGAGTGTCGTAACGTTCCGGACGACTTGTATAAGTATAATGTCAAGGCCAGCGATGAAAGAAGAAAAATATATCATCATCACCTTTCTTTCTTCTCTGAGTGCCTCTTCGTCGCGTTACTTTCACTGAACATGAAGTTCTCCACTTACACCGGCCCTCTTTTCGCGGTATTGGTGCATTCCCGTCTTGCCGCCGGAGCCACCAACAAAACCGATGACGGCCCGCCTACACTTCAACTGGGAAACGACACCGCCTTCAACTTTGAATACCTTGTCGCCCTCCAAAACTCGCTGTCTGGCGGATCGGACATTGGTCCTGTCCTTGGCGCTGCTAAGAACATCAAGTCTGGCGACTTTGACTCCTATCATGAAGAGTTCTACAAACTTGCCAACGCGACCAAGGCTCAGGCTGAGGACCCTGAGAATGACTACGACCCCATCAACGTGAGAGACTCGTGGTTCTCTGCATCTCATTACTACCGACGAGCGGACGTCTATATCCATCGCAACTGGAGCAACCCGCTCATCAAGACCGTGTGGGATGAGCAGACTGCTGCTTTTGACAAGGCAATTGCTGCTTTGCCTATCCCTGGCAGGCGTGTCCAAATTCTCTCCGCTGGGGGCAATCTCACAGTTGAAGCAATCTGGTACTCGGCCTCCGAGGACCCAGATGCAAAGCTGCCTACAATGATCGTCGGTAATGGCTTCGATGCTGCGCAGGAGGACTCGTACCACTACTACTGTGCGGCCGCTCTTGCTCGCGGCTGGAACTGCATCACCTACGAGGGTCCCGGTCAGAATACCGTTCGCCGAACTCAAGACCTTGGCTTCATTCCTGAGTGGGAATATGTAGTCACCCCTGTCGTGGACTATGTTCTCTCGGAGAAGAAGCAGGTCGTGAACGAAAATCGCCTTGTCCTAGTTGGTAATTCCTTTGGCGGCTATCTCGCTGCTCGTGCAGCGGCTTTCGAACCCCGCTTATCCGCGACCATCCTGATCGGCGGAGTCTGGGACTTATACGCCGGGTATTCCACGCAAATCTCTGAAGAACTCATCTCCATCTACGAAGCCGGCAACTACACCCAGTTCGACAATGAGATCCTCTCTCTACGCGATGCTGGCAAGCTCCCCACCGAAGTTGAATGGGGTTTGGACTACGGTCTTTGGGCGTTCAAGACTCACTCTCCATCCGAGTTTTTCGACCTTACTAAGCAGTACAAAATCGAGGATGTTGTTCATCAGATCGACATGCCTGTCTTTGTAGGCGACGCCGAGTTTGAGAATATCTTCAAGGGTCAGGCGCAGAAGGTCAAGGATGCGCTGGGCGAAAGGGGTACTTTCCATGAGTTTATGGGGGTTGCTGGGTATCACTGCCAGTCGGGGGCGCAGCAGGAGTTGACGCGCACTATCTTTGCGTGGTTGAACAAGACTTTGTGAAACGAGTTGTCACAATAATGGTACAGCAATGACGGATGGTTGTGAAGTTGTTAGGCATAAGTCGGGGAATGGAACTCGGGCTTACTTAATAACAGTTCATATGTAGTTTTGCAATAGAATTGTCTTAGAATAGATCTAAACATATCCTTTACTTCTAACCTATGGTGAAGATGCACATGCACCATCCGCCTGGTGGTAAATGAGACAGCGCCAAAGAATTCTGGTTTAGAAGGTACTTGGCTTTGTTCGCCTCACTGGCGATCTTGTCCGCATGTGGCTTGCAGGTAATGTGGTCCTTCAGGAGCTGGAATTCCACTAACTTGTCCATAGGTCATAGACATCTTATATCCTTCAAAACACATATAATTTCATTTCGAGGCACCCTATTCTGGCAGTGTCTGTTCGCCGCTCTGGTAGTTTGGCGCATGCTTGAGCACAGAATGGAGATACTTTGAGCTGTGCCGATGAAATCGCACGTCGACGTCACCGCCATGGCAAGCTACACCCTTTATGCGGACCCTCATACTACAGATTGCCCACTGTGGCTGCTCCGCGCCTGGGTATGTGTTGGCATTGGGGTGTCCTTCACCTCTGCTGCGTTCTTAGCTGCCTCTATCGTTGCCAAGGTACCCCAAGTTTCCCTCCAATGCTTTTTCTGTCCGGCCATGCTCTTCGTCAAAGGGTTACGAGATTGGCACAAAAACAGGAGTCCAAAACAGGTATGTACATACATCACCGTATTGATGACTCAATTTGCTCACGCTGAACAGGAATTTCCTGAAGATAACCCTAAAGATCTGAGATGTGGGGAGCAAGATCCAGAGTCTTTGACATTAACCACAAGTTCCCCTTCTACACGGGCTGATTCCGGTGTTTGCCTCGCGTCTTCGTCATCTACGAACGCCTCAGAGATCAGTGATGTTTCAATGGCTACTGCTCCTTCTGCTGTACACCATTATCTCGATAGGAGAGCTCGATCTTACACGCTAAAGCCGTTTGACGGGTACTGCATTCCGACCAGGAACTGACTGCAGGCTAGGTTCCGCGTCGATCAAGACATGCAGAAGCATGAGGGCTATGTGAGTCTGCAGAGCGGTTGGTTTTGTGAGGGAAACTAATGTTCTACTAGACACGCCTTCTACACTCATATCAACGATGGTAAACTCGTTCCAAGAGTAGTGGGTGACGTCAAGACCATACTGGACGTTGGTACAGGAACAGGTGAATGGGCAATGCGTACAACAGAGCATACGGAGTATGCATGTTGCATCCCTTCACCCGAACAGTGAGATTCAAAATTATCATGGGAGTGCCTCCATCCGCTCCCCCAGACGAGAAGCGAGTGGGGAGTACCTCGCAGGCATGGCCGCCGCCGCCGCTACACCATGGTGGAAAAAGGCTTCGCCTGGCAGGAGTTAACTCCTATACAATGAAAGTGGCCCGAAGGAATTTGAGGACCTGATAGGCCAGGCGGCCAAACAAGGGTCAAAAGAGTTCAAAAGGCGCGTACTTCACCTTGAGCCAGCGCTCGAACGGTGAATCTTGAGAGCCATACTCCTTACACCCTGCGGATATATCTTCAGACTGCTTACCTTAGTCTTCTCATATTACTATGCTCAAGCCCATGCTTCTGACACTGTCACCCAGATACTCCAGAACATTATGGATGCCCCTCTTTAATGCTCTTGCCATCACAATCCTCCTTCTTTTCAGGATATTGGACTTTTCTCATGAACCAGAGCAAATACGGGCGGCAATGAACCTCGATTTATATTCCTCCATATAAGAGGAAAATTCATGTCGGTCTCGTTGCTTCGAAGACAGCCGATGAAGACGTTACATAAATCACAGATTTCTGTGAAGAGTTGTAGGTATCATTCCAAGGTCATATAAATGTGCGGTTACTAACCTGATCATACCGACTAATAGCAAATGCACTCCATACATTTATTCACTAGCTGACAAGCCTAAATACGGCTACCTCGTTCCACATACAAACATGGGCCATGAAGCCAGCGCCTATCTCAGCTATCTCGTGGACTACTACGACAAGCTTCACCCTTACACCATCTTTATCCATGGCAAGGAGGAGCACTGGCACAATGACGTTGCTGGGCCAAAAGCCATGACTCAGCTCCCAAATCTGCGTTTTGAAGTGATCAACGCCAACGGATTCGTAAATCTGCGTTGCTTGTCCATTCCGGGATGTCCAGATAGCCTACATCCATCGATTATTCAACAGACCGACATTGACTACGAATACCTCATCGACAATTTCCCGCAAATCTACTCGGAGATTTTTGGGGTCAACGCAAGTGCCGCACCCTCTGAACTGGGGCATCATTGCTGTGGTCAATTTGCGGTGGCCAAAGAGAGAATTCTCGAGAGGTCGTGGAAAGAGTACAATCGAATGCTGCAATAGGTTGACAAGGCTGAGTGGTCCGACAACTACGGGATTGGGTGGATAATAGAGAAAATGTGGCATATTATTTTTTGGATGCCTTCAGTCAAGTACGTTTACGCACCCTTCCACAAGCACCAGTTAATAATAAGGGGGATAGATAGATATTCTGCGTGGTCCAGGCATCTCGTTCTTCCCCTATACAAACCTCAAAGCGCGATGCTTCATTTCATTTCTATATGAAACATGCTCACTTATTCCCCTCAGACATTAAGCACCGTCTATAATCACTTTAAAACTCTCAGATACCTATAGAAGATTTAGTACATGTGTTTCTCTTTTTCTACATAAGACATTCGCCAGGACATACCTCTATAATCTATACAATCGTTCTTATACACGAAATGAATCCCAAAGAAAAGAAACTTGCTATTAATAGTAATAGAGAATATGCTGTTGTACTTGCTGGTTTAGAGAAAGTCTAGATAGATAACGCGGCATCGCCGCTCTATTCCTGGCTATTCCAGCGGGCTTTCACGTCTATGAATCTTGAAATAGCAGGCAAGAGTGCTGGCAATATGGCGCGGCGAGACGCGGGCTAACCTGTGATCATTGATGGGGTTGTTCTGCGACTTCTTGCCTGCTAACTGTCTACACATAGGCTCTTGTGACTGACTTGTATTCCTGTTGATGTTTGTGTTCTAGAGTCTATCTATTAATCCATTACATTGTCTCGAAGGTTGAATAACGCTGTTAGAACCTCCTCTGTATTGGTTCTTAGGCCGGAGTGGACTATCGCATTCGTCTCCCACGTCTTGACACCCTTAACAAGGTTTGCAGTATCTTTCGCAAACTCATAGTCAACGTACAGATCGTTAATATATGAAGCAGCGTACACAGGAACCTCATTCTTTGCGAGCTGCTTCTTATCGTATATGTGTGGCCAGTCGTCAACGGCAGCGAGCTTGTTGGCAACTCCCTTTAGAGGGATAAGCTCAGGGTAAGTGTCGAATAAGAAGGGGAAGATATTCTCCCCAGCGAAGAGTAAGGGTTCGCTAGAATTGGATGAGACAGAGCCGTTCGAGGAAAGCCAGGAGAATAGGTCGAGCTCTCTGGCAACCCGGTCAGAGGCCCAGTTAGAAACATCGTTCGGCCCATCGCAGTAGATGGCCTCGTGAAGGATGGCGTAGATGATGTTGGTGTCGAAAGCGGTAAAGGTCTCCATGGGGACAAGGGATGCCCGGGAGAGAAAACCGAACTGGTCCAGAGACATCTTCATATTCATGACTGTAGTGTGAACGGAATCGAAGCCGCCAGCGCTGCCGAAGTCAATACCGATAGTCATTAGGCGGGGAACGGTCAGGCTACCGCCTGCTGGGAGATCGACGCTGCCGCCCTTGTCCTCAATGTAGCTGGCAACCTGACGGACGTTCTTGATGTCCTCAGGGAACTTCTTGTAGTAGGCCTCATTGCGCTGTATGACCCTCGGGTACAAGGACTGGTATACCTGATCCGCAGACTTGCCGACGGGGGCTAGTCCGCCGGTGAGAAAGACCTCTCGCAAGCCCTCTGGGTGGAATGAGAGGTAGCTGAGGCTGACAAACCCGCCGTAGGACTGGCCGAAAATGGACCACTTAGCCTGGCTGTCCGACAAGCCCTTGGTCAAGGCCTTGCGGACAGACTCGCAGTCGCGGACGGTGTTGTCCTGGCGCATGAGACGGAGGTAGTCGACCTGGGCATCCTCCCCGCCGCCTAGCTGGTTCAGCATGTTAGCTGACACGGGGGTGCTGTAACCGGTGCCGCGGTGGTCCAGGTAGAGGACCTGATAGCCTCGCTCCAGAGCAGTGCTTGTCAGAGGGTGGTCTTGGGGCTCTAGGTTGCCGAAGCCCGGGCCGCCCTCGAGGTAGACCATGTAGGGCAGAGGAGCCCCATTCTCATCGTCGGACGGCACGATGGGGACCTCGTAGCCGGTGACAGAGCGGCCAAACAGCGTAATCGTTTCGCCCTCCGGGTCATCATAGTCCAATGGCACCGTGAAGGCAAGCTCGGTGACGCGCAAAGGGCCCGGGACAATGTGGGTCTTGCGGCTGATTTCCTCGGCTGCGGGAATGGTTTGGGCAGCGGCTGTCACCGCGACGACGACGGAGAGTAGTGTGGAAAGACACGAGGCCATTTTGGCGATTCCAGGCATGACGGCGACAAGATCTCAAAAGAGATAATAGAGCATAGGGCCTGAGAGGTGATCAGATGCAAGAGAAGCGTTTAGTGGAGCGAGGATACGCATGGCTTATAACAGGTGCTGGGAACGGGGAAGATGAACTGAGAGGAGAGACCGTATTCGTAGAACCTTCTAGTCGGCAGGGGTTCTCAATGAGAACTTACGCCCAGAACTTCGAAGAGAGAGCCTGCGTCCCGTCCCGATGATGGCTATTCGGAAGTCACCTGAACAACACCAACCCCCTCCTGTGATAGATCACACTAGCTTTGGCACTACAGAACATTTTAGCGTATATTAGTCACATACTGTTGGATTTTGGGATCTTGGGAGCTGACCGAGCCCAATCGAGATTGGAAGGATTGAGATCCCAAGCTTCGCTTCCAGCAGCAGTTCTCTAACCTGTTCTAGTGGTCCTATTCTGCAGGTGGGCCAGTAATCAGCATTGCTCGAACAGAGCGACACGTTGAAAAGAGACAGTGCACTGCGCGAGAAAGATTGAAAAGAGAAAAGAAAGAAAAACAGAGTGCGTCATCGTTCGAAGAGACTTATTGAGATTTATATAGATTCAGTAGATACGTTGAAGCGATAGCAGAAATCTGCAAAAGCAGCAAGAGACGACACTAAATCGTAAACCCGCTAACCTGCACAACGTTTTCTCTTTAACACAACATGAAAAGTAAAAACAAATAAAGAAATTTTAATTTATAGTGATTTTTAGCTCACCATGATAAGCACTCATTCTTATAGATGAGAGAGTCTTTCTTTTGAAGAACAGACTTCTCAATTTAATCGTCCTGTTTTGTTCTTGCTGACATAAATAATCAGATCATATGATCAACGTCATCGTAGCCTTGGAGTTCAAGAGATCGCTGGAGACTCAGTGACGTGCGTTGATATAAAAAATACAACTTCAAGTTAGTTAATTAACTACCTATGTGACCAAGAGCAGTTTTTCTAAATCCCATGAGCCTTGACTGCTAGAGGAGTTTCGATCATCTGATATTTCAGACACCGTCGGACCTCCGACCAGAATGAATAGTCTCGAATAGAAACGTGCCAAACTGAATCTCTCACCATAGCCTCTACCTGCTGCATGCGCACTATCCGGCAATACCGCAGCAGTGACGCGGATCAAAAACGGCTTTATTTAACAACAACATGGACGAGAAGGATGGGGTGGGTAAAGACATATCCCAAAATGAGGGTCCACTGCCCGATGACTTGAAACAATTGCACCAGAACCAGGACATGTCTCGAAATGGCGAGCAGGAAGGAAGCCAGGCAGAAACTCGGCCAGCACAGAGGCGTGAAGTGAACACAAAACAACTTCCATCAAGGGAAAAAGACTCAAAACATGGGGAGAAAGACGACGGGGAACGAGAAGTCACCGATCCTATCACCCATCTTCCAGTCACGATACATGACTTTACAAGCCAAGAGCTCAACCATGCTCTTGAGAATATCCCTCTGACTGGCAGCCAACAGCTCCCCGTGAGTGACGCTGGAGAAACGCCGAAGAGCAACATTCAAGATAACGTCACGGCGAGCAAAGAATTAAAAACCGGGACGGAGAAGTTATTTACTCCAGCCCACGCCCATGCAAAGCTGCAGTTGGTAAAAATATTCCGATTCGCACTCAATGTTGGAATGGGTGTTATTCTCTCGGTAATGGCACTAATCCTTCGTTTTGTGCAACTCTCCGACGCCAGCAAGAAATTATCAACTTCCGATAAGGCCAGCCAGACACCGTGGGCTGGTTCCGTGTTGGCGATATTCACCTTGGAGGCGGTTGTGCTTGGCTGCGGGTTATGGGCGATTCGTATTTGGGTAGAAAACAAAGTCGACGACTTCTGGGAGGACCAGACCCAGGGGGATGAGAGACAGAGTGAAATAGAGAATGCAGAAGCTCCTCCACCCGAGTCAACACAATGGCTAAATTCTATCCTGGCGGCAGTATGGCCGCTGGTCAATCCAGGCCTTTTCGCAAGCTTGGCAGACACTCTCGAGGATTCTATGCAAGCCAGTCTCCCCACACTGGTAAATATGATAGGGGTTGAAGACCTAGGTCAAGGAAGCGAAGCACCTCGCATTTTGGGGGTCCGTTGGCTTCCATCTGATGCAACTGCCTGCTTGGTCTCGGGCAATACGAAGATCCACGGAGAAAGTGACTCTCAAGAAGGCACTGGATATGAAGAGCGCAACAGTCAGCAACAGAGCCAGAAGATCGGCCAGGACAGCAAACATGAGCTGCAAAAGGAACAAGAACAGAGCCATATGGCAGACATCAAAGCCGAGGAAGGCGACTCTGTCAGTCTCGAGGTTTCCTTTGCGTACAGAGCGAGGCCTGCTGGAAGGAGCTTGAGTACGAAGGCTAAGAACGCTCACCTCTTTCTGGCTATTTATTTACGGGCAGGCATACGCCTTCGTAAGCATTTCCTTTTCCCTTGTTTTGGGTTTGATGGCATCTTGCCTACCCATGAGGACGAAACCTATTCTGCCAGGCTTCTTCACGCGGCTTGACCTCATATCTGGTGAAGTATAAAGCTGATAATATTCTTTCTTTAGCTGTCTGGGTTGAGATACAAGGCTTCGTGGGAACGCTCCGTCTCCGACTCCAACTCACACCCGATCCTCCCTTCCTCGCTCGAGGTACTTTTACTTTCATGGGGCAACCAAAGGCCAACCTATCATGCATGCCCATGTTCAAGCGTGGCCTTAATATAATGAATCTGCCGATTATTTCCAGTTTTGTCCAGACTTCGGTAGACGCTGCAATGGCCGACTATGTCGCGCCCAAGAGCCTGACGCTGGATCTCAAGAATATGATTATGGATGATGACACCAAGAAAGACACAAGCGCTCAAGGTGTGATCGTTATTCGGATCAAGAGTGCTACCGGATTCAAGGAAAGTGATACGGGTTTGTTTATGCTGAAGAAAGCGTCTGTTGATCCGTATGTCTCTATCAGCTGGACCAAGTTTGGAAAATCTGTGTGGGCAACCAGGGTGATTGTGTCTGAAATGGACCCGGTCTGGGACGAGACTGGCTTCATTATTGTCGGCCCAAAGGAGTTGAATGCGCAGGAACGACTTAGTAGGACTTCCGTTACTCTTCCATTGAGTGCTCCGAATTCTAACCTATACTTTGACAGGGGTGCAGCTATGGGACTCCGACCAGACCGCAGCTGACGGTGATCTCGGGTTTATAGATATTGGACTTAACGAGGTCATGCAAAACCCCAACACGAACGAAAAGATGTTGGACCGACGCGATAAGTTGCATATGCTCAGTACCAAAGAGGATATCCCATGCACTCTCGATTGGAGCTTGGGTTATTTTTCTAAAACAAGAATACCACCTACTCAGCCTGGGCCACAAACCGATGATCAAAGTATCGAAAACATCGACGACTTCAAGAAAGAGGTTGCAGAAGAGGCAACAAAGAAGCTGCGAGAAGCAAGGAAAGACCAATCCCGTGAGATTGAACAACAGAAAGCGCAACGCCTCAAGGTAAAACTCATTGAACCGAAGTGTCATTTTCTGCTCACTAATTCTCCACAGGCCAGAGAAGATGAGATAATTATCTCATCTCCACCTTCACCCGATTATCCCAGCGGCATAATTGCAATCCAGGTTCATCAGATCCTTGGACTAGGGGTTAAAAAGGTGAAACGGAGCCAAGGTGATGATGGCATTGGCGAGGACGATGATCAAGTAGAAGGTGATGACTTGCTCAGCAGCTATTGTACCGTTATCTTGAATCATCAGAAAGCCTTAAAGACGCGGACGAAACCTAAAAGCGGAAAACCATCTGTATGCTGCCTTTTTTTTTTACTTTCTTCTTCTTTTATGAACCTATCCCATCGGTCGGTCCTCTTTTCAAGTTATTTACTCCTTGGTAAAACTACCTACGTACAGCTATTGGTTTTTTTGTGGAGGAGAACTTACATGGGCTTTACATGCTTAGAACATATTTACTGTTGTTCCTGTATGATATTCTGCTGAATCTAACTTGAGCACAGTTCAACGTTGGCGCAGAACGATTCGTCCGCAACTGGCAGACCACAGAGGTGATCCTTTCAGTGCGTGATTTCCGCATGCATGAACACGACCCTTTGGTTGGGATTGTTGTCTTGCCGCTCGCCAAGATCTTCAAGCAAAGATCCCAAATCGATGATTATTTCTCATTAGCCGGCGGTATTGGTAAGTCTATCTTAACGCGGGTGCATCCGATCCAACTAAGTCGTTCCGACTAATTTACGGCTGTAGGATATGGTCGTGTTCGTATCTCGATGGTGTTTCGGTCGGTACAATTACAAGCACCTAGAGAACTCATAGGTTGGGAATACGGCACTCTCCAGATTATGTCCGATATCAAGTCAAATGACTTGCCCGATTATTACAGGGGACTTGGGTTGAAACTGCGGACTTCCGTTCAGAGTGGTGGAATGAGTGTATTATTTGATGGCTGGAGTGGCCATCAAGGTCAGCCAGTTGAACTTGCAGTACGACAACGTTACTGCGCCAACCTTGTTATTGAGTTTCAGGAGCGCAGTCACATCCACCATCATCTGCCAGTATTCGCTATTCTGTGGCTTAAAGAGATTCCCGATGATGAGGAGAAGGCGGTGACCATCCCAGTGTGGAAAGGCGACCTAAAGCGAGCAGAGGCGAACTGCGAGCTGGAGAACGGCGAGAAACTCGGGCACATAGAAGTGCATCTCAAATTCTGGCCCGGTGCCAGCGCCAACCACAAGAAGCTTGTCCAAAAAGACAAAAATTTAGAGGACGTAATGGAAGTCCTTGATGCCGCCAGCGATAACAAAGCAAAAGTTGCTCTAGAGGAAGCCGCCTTCGAGGGTCACCATAATGTCTCAAATTATGATGTCCATGAACGTGATCGGCCCCAGATAGCTAGCAAGGAGCATGAAGGCAAGCTACATCGAACAACTCGCAAATTTATGGAGTGGAAGGTCGGTCTATCTTCCGATCTTCAAGACATTGACCTGAGCTAATATTTACCAGAGTGCTCACACAGCACAGTGAGCAAAATCATGGCCGAAGAGGCTAAAGTAGAAAATCCAAGTTGTGTACTTTGACGAGAGCAAAGGTGGCTATCCAATACAAAATCCTAAGAAAAGGAAAAGAAAACAGAAAGACAACAGCAAAAGGGCTTTTATAGGCAATCTTGTCAAAGAAAAAAAAAGAAAGAAAGAAAGAAAGAAAGAAAGAAAGAACGATTGCTAATCTCATATAAGCTGCCAGAATTTAAGTTGCAGTCAAGTCCTTTAATATATCTACTACATTATTGATTAACGTTCACTGGTATATAAATTGCATTGCAAACATTTGGAGCACAACAGTTTTGAAGATTCATGGATTAGTTGGCCATGAAATAAGAAATAGTTGATAAAAATCTTCTTCAGCCGCGCGATTCGTTCGATGTGTCAATGAGCCGTTGACCATCGATATCATCTAATAATTGCTCAACCTCAATCCAACCCAATCCGTTCCCTATTCCAATTGCAACCCCTGATAGGTAACTACCTTCATTGAAGCGGAATTGAATCAAGATCGCAGCTCAAAAATAAATGACTAAGCATGTCCTTTATTACTAGTAACTGAAACGAAAAGACACGCCGCGGAATCAAACAGGGTACTCCGTAAAAATTCACATATTGCGGCGGTCCAGAGACATACCAAAGAGTTGATGATTCCAGGGAAAACTACTGCTCGTGTAGTGTCGACCTTCCAACTATAGACGAGGTGCGAATCTCGAGCGGCAAAGGCAAGGAACCGTTTTGATCTTTGCTCAGCTACAGTTACTCGACGGAAAGCATCCAACACCATCCATCGATCAAGAACAAGTTTCCCCAGCATGGGTCGTCATCAAGTTATCATATGGAAAAACTTTTTCCTTCAAATTCTACTAATTTTCTAAAACTGTCTAGATGTCTGCACCAGGATCTGCGTTATGGAAACCTCAAAACACTCGCGAAGAAATAAGCTATGGGTTTGACAATTTAAATCAAGCGCATCGGTAAAGAGTCCTGCGTCTCTCAAAAGTTCCAAGCTAATAGCCTCCCTGAAGTCGCTCTAGCGCCTCAAGACATCTACGATGCATTGGGTTCGCTCCTGGTTTATAAGCATGTCTGATGAGTTCAGGATTTACTCTGATAAGTATCCTGTCGCTTATTCTACCGGGGGGCAATTCCCCGGCGGAGACGTTCATATCCCCTTCCGAATCCTCTATAGATGTCTGCGACAAAGGGTTATCCCTTGGCCCTCCTGAACCTTCGGCATCGTCAGAGGGTTGAGCGAGATTCGATGCCGAAGCGAGGGGGCTTGGGTATCGCCAAGATGACCCATCGAAAGCCGAGGGTTGGCTTTTGAGAAGGATCAGTAACGGTATCTATATATCCTATAAAAGTGGGTCAGACTCACCTAGATAACCGCTGGACTTGATAGCCATGAAGTGCCTTGTCTCCCTTCTCGGCCTCGTCGGATTTTCTTTCGACACAGATGTTAGAGAGAATATCTAAATTCGATCAAAAGACAGACTCACGAGTTTATATCCGAGGCGTCGGTAGGCTGAGGTGCCTTGTCTCCGGTGGTGTTGCACGGGGTGGTTTCGCTCGACCTTCGAACTTAATGAGATATCAAGGACAAACGCTGCATCAGGAGGAAGAAAGACTCACATTTTGCAAGATGCTGAAGGCAACTTTGTTCTTGTCGTTTGAGGGCAGAGGTGTCAAGGAGTCGTCGCACTAGGGGTTTGGGGTAGGGAAAGGAATAAGTCTGAATTGAGTGAATTGCTAAGGCTAAGGAGTTTGCAGAATACAAGACGAAGCATAGAGAAGAAAAGAAAAAGAATGGGCGCTCATGAGTTGACTTAAGTAAATTTCTTCTAGGAGAAAAGTGCTGGCAAGGCTGGCAACCTTCAGATGACGCGCGCCAAATCAGACAAACAAATTGGTGGTGGGTATACTCTTCACGCCCCAAATTATGCGAGGCGTAAAGTGACAAATCAATGCGTGTGCGCGATGGCAACGGAACCGAGAAATTGATACTGATGCTATCACCCGTCTAGAAATCAGTCCGGTTTCGAATGCAGCCCTGTTTATTACTCACCGTCTCTTCAATCGGCCCAAACAGAAACCCCTCTTCCAACTGAAATTATTGCCGTTCACATAGCATACCTTGAAATGCTACGAATGGCCCAAAGCTATGGAACAGGTGCAGGATCTCCTGGCTACTTCCCGTAAAAAGGATAGCAAACAAAAATGAGAAATCTGATCGCCACTCCCCCCCGGCCCGACCCCCAAGGAGAGGATCTGCTATCAGTACTAGGTATCCACTCTTTTACGAAGGGTTTCGATGGGATATAAGCTTCAGAATTTTAGAAGGTAGAAACGCTGCAAGGAGCGACAGTATTACAGAATCTAAATTATCGACCCTTCTCGAATAACGAAACGTTGGATAAAAACACGCATGGAGAACTCCGATGTTTTTAAGATAAGTCCTTTTCTGTGTTTCAGAACTATTCCCGTCTTTTCCTTCAAAAGGCTTAGGTAAATTCCAGGCTCCTAGAAGCGTAAACATACGGATGTGAAAACGGCAGGCGGGGAAGCGTCAGCGTGGTCTGGCAGTCATGCCAGCAATCCGCAGAAAATGTCGGGATGCGAGTAGAGGTGCCGGCTGATACCAGCATCAATGACTGGCGCCCATTGGTTCAAATATTTCTCATGAGCTACTAGCCGTGATGGCAAGCTGCGTATCTCTGTGTCGAGCCGTCTCAACAGAACGCCAACTGCTTCAGATTTTGATGATGTACCAGCAACGACGAGTTGATAGTTGGCAAAACAGCACGCAGTCTCCCTTCAGATCGGTAGGAAGACCCAATTCAAATTCCACAATACTCCTCCCGGTGAAGAGGTATCCTTGCCTCAGCAAGACATGTTCGCCCATCATTCACCGCCTCAATAGTATAAAACAGCCCATAGATCTATCTCGGTCAGCCCTCTTTCCCCGGTCCTATCTTTTAAAACCAAACCCCAAAACAGACCTAGAGGTATGTACAGAGGTCCACTGCGATTAACAATTGACGGTGCAGTTCGACTAAAACATTGTGGATAGTTAGACAACTTTAACACCGCTTGATACACCCACCTCGGTGACGAGTTTGGGACGATGGTGAGGTATGTCTCCCACTTCCACCCCCGTTTTCCCTTCAAGAAATGAAAGAGAAAGATACTAATTCCAAACGCTCAGGGATACTGTCATGGGGGATACCCTTTCCCATCACTATTGGGACATAAACTGCAGCGCGGGCCGCGTTCTATCCTCGTTTATTTCCATGGGAGAACGAGCGAAAGTTGGAGACGTCAAGTCAGTATGGGCTGAAATCGCGGCAGTTTATTACGCCCCGAAAAGAAGTGCGAGTAATGGGGTAACGTGGTGGATCGACCAAAACGCCGTCGACAAATGCGTGCTTGTAACCAAGCTCACCCCGCTGCCGCCCAGAGAACTACCAGGGTTTGCGCCACCGAGCAGCCATGCAGCAGAAGAGAATTTGCTAATTCGATGCGAATCCGGCAAAAAGGAATTTCCCACTGGGTGGCTTGGCGTAATCAAGAGTACAATAAAAACCCTACACTCCCGGAACGAAGACTATTACGTGTGTATCGCCGTGGGCAAGTACTTTTGCCTTTTCTTTTGGCTTGCCGACGACAAGTCAGAAGAAAGCTTGTGGATGGATGTTGGCGGTGAGAAATGTACTTTTGACCCACGGCTTCGACTTTGGTTTCGCGGAAATACCACCGAACTCACTCCCGGAAATGTGATGGCAATCAACGAGGACGGTAAAGAGCTCGAAGTGGCGTTGGTAACGTTTCGAAACTCCGTCTGCGAGAGTTAAGAGTTTTCGAAACTTGGTTTTAGCGATTAGGAAATTGGAAGAAAATGGTTTTTTGTATTTTCAGTCAGCTTCACAACTTGGGACCAACGTCCTCAGTTATCACGTCCCATAGATGTTGTTCAAGGACGGAGTAATTCTGGTCAAAGGGGGCAAAAAAATCTTTCATTTTAGCTTCGATTCCCCGTGTTTCTCTTCCAATCCCTCTTCCACTTTACGTTCGTCCACTTCTGCCCCCAAAATATCCTCATCCTCACATTTTGAAGGCGGGCCAGAGACACGTTTATTCTTTGCTCGGTGGGCCGGAATATTTATATACTCTTCAAAGTCTGTGCCAGGTTAGTTAAACTGCCCAAACAAAAGTTACATCATGCGTTATTAAGAATTTTCATACCTGAAACATAACTGTCGTACGTCAACGAATCGTTACGGACCACATAGTTCTTAATAGGCTCATTGGGTTGGAGCACATCCCGTAACTTCTCAAACCCGCAAGGTACCGAATCTTCGGAGATGTCATCAACCTCGGCAAAGTCGAAGACTTTGGACCAGTTGCAGCAGACAAGAACATATTCCGAGGTTGGGTGATCCTGTACATCGGGAAGAAAGACCATGACCTCACGATCTAGATTCAAGTTGAGAGTGCCAATTGCTTTTGAAATGTAATCCCGATACTCCTTTGACATAAAGCCATCAGGCAATGCGGTATGTGCCTTAGCTGCGAGGAAAACTCGGAACTCTTCACGGGGCATTTTGAAGCCTTGAACGAGAGCAATCATACGAAGCATTACTGCGGTTCGATGCCTTTCTTGCGGTATAGTTGAGGTTAGGTAGTAAAATATTGAATGGATTGTTGTGCTTGAGCTTGATAGCTAGATGTTGTAATGAGTTTGAAGAAGACTCTGAGCACCAGAAAGCTCTTTATATACCCTAGATGTTCCTAGGTAGGACTCAACGGCCGTGAATGCTATCGAGAGGAACTTGATCCTGGTGAAAGGTTTCTTTCACAAGCTTTCCGCGTCTGCAGCTAAGTAATTTTATCAAGAATTTCTTGAATTCTCTTCACTCAGCGTAAACTGTTAAGAAAGAAAGAAAGGACCCAGAGCTAATTATGGCAAATATGGCTGCTTCCCTTTCATTGTTCACATTCTCGAGGATTCTGAGAGTTTTCTTCTCGTTCAAAAGTATGTGGGTTTCGGGTGACGGTATGATAGTCACCAGGGTTGAGAGACAGCAGAAGGTCGATATGAAGATTCATATTCAATAGCACTGTGTCTTGATCGAGAATCAGCGAGCAGTCAAAATATAAGGGGTTGAAATAAGTTCCAAGATGTCGTTGACCTCGAGAAGCAGGAAAAGGTATATTAGTCATCACTTAAACTTGGATAGGGCTCATATAGTCACGTGTCGTTACAAAGGCACCTAGGTAGGGAATGAGAGATCGGGTGTTGAACTGGACCAATAGGCCAAAAGGCATGCACACTTGGTGGTGTGGTTAGAATAGTAGTGTAGGGAGGGGGGGGGCCTCACGTCTCACAGGAGACCGACGAGAATAGGCGAATACAGCGTTTAACATCGGGCAGGCTAAGTATCATGCCTTCCAACATGACAGAGCCTAAACCACTAGGCCAAAAGGAAAGATCAATCCTAATTAATGACCCTCGGGTCATATGGATCTAAGGCGGGAGGTTCCAACAGAACAAATACTCTCAATGCGTCCCCGTTCATTCTCGGCGAAGAAAAGACGCCACGGGATCTTCTGCTTTCAGAATTACGGTCCTTGACCAGCCCAGACGAGATCATTCCCAAAAGGACTTGCATTCCTGAGCTGTTTGCGGTTTCACATTCTTTGAAGACAACCGTGGACCGTTTCTCCATTTCCAAGAGATATGAATCAGGAAGGAAGCTTGGCATATCGAAAACGTCAGGAGAGCGCTGGGGGTTTCGGTGGCTTCTCCGCCTTGACCAAGGCTCTTTGGCCAGATTGCATCTCACCAGTGAGTGTGGTGGTGGTGAGTGTCACCCAAGCAAGCGGAACATAAATTTGGTAGATCATGGTTCCTGTTAGTTTTCATTTTCTCTCGAAAGCGAAGGCCCAACAGCGTTGACCTCGACTGCTTTCGATGCTCATCGTAAATTCTAGACGTGTCTGATAATAGGAATCATGTATATGACAGTATGAATATCTCCAGAGTTCCTACTTCGGCTTGACGAGCGGACACACGACTCACGGCAGCAAGATCTCTTTCAGCCAGCTTGTTTTCTCTCGGCTTATAGCCAACCATACAGCGAGCTGCACGCTCCGCTCCAGCCGCGGCAGTCTCTTTTTGATCTCAAAGCGCTAACAAATTGAAGAAAGGTGGTGAATTGGTACGTTCTCCGATTGGTAGAAATCAACGAAACCGGTTCTTTCTGTCACTGCTGTGTTCTATCCCGTCTCCTGGTTCTCGCGGAGAATCGCGATTCCTCATACCACTCCCAACTTGAGAGGCACGTAACATGCCACGAGTCATTTCACGACGGCATTCTCGGGGTCGCCATGAAGAAAGCTCGCGTGATTCTGTCGAGTCGGTACAGGAGTAAACTCAAGTTGCTGATGCATTGTCCAGCCTCCCATCAAGACCACTCCGCGGAGAGGAGGTTGGGAAGTGATGTATCGGTCTCTACGCGTCTCCTGCAGGGCACGGGATGATAAGTTGCATTGTCGCTGTGAGGGAGATCTTCAGTAGGAAATGACGTCCCGATTGACACCGTCGACGGGGAAGTTCCTTGCATCTCGTTCCTTCCTTCTTCCTCTCTCCAGCAACAGAGTCACATGGACCATCATCTCTCAAGTATCATGATATCATCCGCCATCTATTCTATATTAAACAACCCTCCATACATGCACCGGCTCTTCTCTGCCTTCCCTCGGAATAATCCAGAACACGACAGTGTTTCCCAACCTTCTCTTGTCGGCAACGGGGTTTTCCCCGGTCTGTTCAGATTGTGGGGTAAAATAGATTAATTCGACCGACCGGAGAGTTTCGAAACAACCAACGTCGACACGCAGAGGTCTTCCCCGCCATCACAAGTAACCTCATGGGGAGAGCATGTCGGAGGCATCGTCGTCACGTCACCACTCAAGGGCATCGCCAGGCACCAATATTAATAGAACAAAGTGAGGATGATCTTCAACCAAAGATCTCAACTCCCGCCTGCCCCGATCACATTCTCGTTCGCCCCGATGCCCCGAACCGCGTGCCCTGACCGCCTTCCCTCTGGAACATGTGCTGGCGCCTGTGTTTCTCTCCCACCTGGCACGCGTGGTGGGTGGTGTGTTCATCTGTGTGTGTGTCCGACAGTCAGCCACTTCAATCTATTTCAGTAGTGATGATTCGCTCAAGACCGAACAGGTGTGAAACGTTCGGGTGTTTGTGTGTTTCGTCAGGAGATCCGGGCCTGTCACTCCTCGTGCCTTGGTTGGTTGCTGCCATGTGCCCCTCGCTCTTTTTCTCGTCTGGAACCAGTGAGAGAGTGGCGTTTATTCGATGCAGAGAATATCCCTTCATGCGTTGTTGCCGTTGGTTGGATGGTTGACTTTTTCGGCATTTCGTACCTGACACTAGCAGAAGAAACCAATCAGGAGTCCATGCCACCACCCTTCTTCTGCCGGTAAAACTGCGGATATACTCAAAAAAGAGGGTTTTTCCGTTCCCAAACGAAACGCCAAGCAAAGTCTCCCCTCTTTCTCGATCTTTTTTTGCTTTTTTTGTTCTCCAAATCTGTGACATGGAACATCCCCCCTTGTCAGAATGTGCCTCACCCCTGTCTTCTATCTTCTGATTGGGTGTCTGTGTCTACCATCTGCCAGGGCCGTTCCGACCAAAAACACCAGTTCGGCCATTTCCATCTGCCACTAGAACATCTTTGGTTTAGACTGAAAACGCAGAGTTACTTCTGACCCATGACGATCTCCTTTCCCTTCCCTGTCATCCTGGTCATCCTGGTCATTCTCCATTCTTCCTCTTTTCTGTCACATCTTTTTCCTTTCTCGCTTTCTTTCTTCTCTCTCTCTCTTCACGTTCTCTTTCTTTCATCAAAAACGGTCCTTGCTTCCGTATCCTCTTCCACATTCCTTTTGGACCCTCATCGTCGTCGTTGTGAGGTCTTTTCTTTTCTATCTTCAATTCTTTTGCTGTATCCTGTGGATATACATATCTTCTCACTTTTACTATCCTTCAATCGCGCGGTTCCTGGCTGTCCGCTCCTTTTTTGCTTCTATACACCTCACATTCACACACAAATCCCTCAGAGAGAGAAATCATTCCTCAGTTTTCGATCGACGGATCCTTCGTATATTCACGAGACAACTCGTTCTGCGACAACTCTCCTTTTAAACCACTTCCATCGTCGGCCTTCTTCAAGACTAAACGTCCGTGGACAACCCGACCCAGGTGGGAGAAAGAAAGCAAGACAACGAAGAAAGAGAAGCATCACGGAACAAAGACATCGCGGTTCAGGAAACTCGCGACCTTTTCTCCTCGATCGGTACCGTTCCTTTAGTTGCTCAAAGAAGTAACTCCAGTGTTACTCGATCATACCCCGACGACTGAAGAAACCACCCACGCTCTGGTGCGAAAGCGGTCTCGATCGCAGTAACACACACACATACACACACAAACAGACACCATGTCGAACTCTTCCTCGTCGATAACGAGGGCGTTTACGAAACGTCCGAAGCGTCCTCAGGTCTCGGCGCCAATCCCACATCGCGAAGGTCATGCAGTCTACAGCTCCGGGACGATCAAGAGAGGAAAGATCTCCGCGCCGGTGGAATTGCTATCGACGACCAACCAACTGGTGTACAATGCACCCGATATCCACCCGCCCACGTCCTCATCCTCGTCCTCCTCATCGCTTCGATCGAGCAACAGCTCCGAGCCATCGCACACCCCATACACCATGCATTCACCCATCACATCACCCGAAGTCTCCTCGGTGGAAGCATCGCCCGTCGTCACCGAACCCAACCACCTCTCCGCATACTTCAAAGCACCTCAGCGCTCGGCGACCGTCGCCAGCACCTCCACAACGACCTCCACCACCTCCGACTCTCCCGCCATCCCTCATCGCTCCCTCTCCCACACCAAGAAATCACATCAGGATCTCGCCCACAAGAAGTCGCGTTCCCGCATGACTCCTCCGCCCAGTACTCTCAGCAAACCCAACGGTCTACGATCCAGCCACGAGTTCTTCAAACCCATCGCCGACCCATCGCATCCCTTCGGGAAGGAACTCGAACAAGTCAATGAAGTGGCGGAAGACTTTGGGGCCCGCATTGTGCTGGACGAGGAAGAGGAACTTCTGATGAAGAAGGGTCTACGAAAGTTCTCCGTGGAGGATTATCGTTCTGAGATTGAAGATCTGTACGGCGGCGTCTTCGAGGATCAACTTGGTCCGTTAAGCGGAGCTTGGATTTAGTCACCGAAAAAGATCCACTTCAGTCCAATTTTTTTCTTCTTCCTTCCAACTCTTAATTTTCTCACACGAACAAGCGGAGCCGAAAAGGATTCGCCTTCGCGACCACAAGAGTCAACCTATCACCATAGTCCTGATTTATCGATACCCAAAGAGCACCCGATTTTTTTGCTCAATTCTTTCACATACTTTATTTTCCCTGTTTTGCCTCTCGAAGCGGTGATCAGAAATGGACGGATATCTGCTTTTTTTTTTTTCCCCAACAGCTTTTCCTCCTGTTTGATGTACGATGCACGATATGTCCTTCACCTGATATATTCTTTTGCGCCTTTCCCAAAGAATCTCCAGCAGCCTCTTTTCCTGTATCCAAGCGACCTATTAAAAAAAAACAAGCAAGCCACGACATCACCCATGTACTAACTTTCTACGAGACTACTCTTTTACGATCATTTCCATCTCCTGAATTTTTTTTTTCCCTATTCCTTTTCTTTTCTTTGTCCTCTACTACTACTACAACTAGATGTTATCGCCATTCGTTTTCTCTCTCCCAAAGCCCATGTATAAGTGGAAAAAATAAGATAGCATTAGATAGTTTTTTTTCTCTAACACCAAATTCAAACAAAGTTCACAAAAAAAATCAAGGAATCAATACGAATTCTCAAAAAGCCCAGACCTATATATGTTCTTTTCTTCCATGCAGACAAAACGCGCCTATGGTTAATCTGATCCGAAGTTCTGACGATCCGAGCCCTTTTTTTTTTTCTTTTCTGTGAAGAAAAGAAAATCCGTCGACGTGTGGAGAATGTACTTGACTTGACTTTTGACTCGGTGGGTACCTGACGGTGACCAGAAGAAATAAAACGGGGTGGAATCCATCGAGACCTTTCATGCAGAAGTTGATCGCCCATCCTCTCTCCTCTCTCTTTCAGAGCGCATGAAATATTCAATTTCAGAGAGATGAGTGAGGGGGATAACTTATAAGCACCATGAGTGATAAGTTTCAAAACAAGTAATAGCATGATTCGAGAAAGTAATAATTAACCCCAAGGGGTCACTCTAGTCCAAACCCCCTATCCACGTGACCCCATCCCAAAGAAGCAATTAGGGCTTCTCAACATCACATGATATCTTGGCACGCACAGATCACGAGACCCTGAACTCGCATCTGGCGCTTAACCTTCCCATCTCCACCGCCCGCACGGACTCCACCCAGTCACCGCCTATTCTTTTTTTTTCTTCTCTTCTCCTCTTGTGTGCGGACGGATATCATAATAATATTTTTTTCTTTTCCTTTCACCCTGCATTGCATTTTTTCTACTACCACTGTTCTTTTCAGCTCTTTGATATTTACCCCTCGAGACGATAGGTTGATTCTATGTAATCTATTCGGGAAGAAGAAGAAGTGTGGAGAGAAGGAGGATCGTGGATTCACTGATATAGGTCGTGTGTTGTAGCCCACACAACAACCAGCAATTCACGATAACACACTCTCTTCGGCTGCAACAAAAACAATTCACTACGGAGTACAACCCAATCTATTCATCTCAACTGCTCGAGACCCTCCAGCCAATTACACCGGCGACAAGAAGCCCACAAACAAATAAACAAACACACCAACAAAACCAAGACAAGACGAGAGAGGCGCACGCGCCGTACAATCATGGTCTCCATCATCCCCTCCTCCACCTCCTCCTCAACCTCACTCTCCCGAACAAACACCCCCTCCAAAACCCCTTCCCGAAACCCTTCCTCAGCAACCATCGCATCATCATCCCCCGCCCCGCCACCAACCCCCATGCAATCCATCCTCAAACGACCCGCGATCAAGTCTACTCCCAACATGGCCACAACAGCATCAGGAGGTCAGAAACGCAAACTCACCGATCTAGAACTTTCGTCTACGTCGTCAGACTCGCCGCCTTCGTCGTTGGCGGGGTCGTCAGAAGGAACTGATGGGCAGAAGAAGAAGAAGGCGAGGGTGAAGTTTGAGCCGGAGGTTGAGGTTAGGTTTTTGAAGGATGAGAGGGAGAGGAATGCGGGGAATAAGGAAAGGAGTGGTGGGAATGGTGGGGAAGTTGGGAAGAGTACGGCTGTTGTGAGGGAGGAGGTGAGACGGGCGATTCAGAGACATGTTACCGGAACTGCGAGTGAGGCGTATGATCGGGTCAAGGAGGTGTTTTTGGCGGATCCGAAGAAAGCCGGGGATGATGAAGAAGGAGACGAAGAGTTTGAGTTGCCGAGTCCGGAGTCGTTGAGGAATCATTTGTTGGGGTTGTTGTCGAATGTGTCGGCGTTGGATCGGAGGTGTAATGAGCTCGTGAATGCGGTTCTGGGGAGTGAGTGGTTGGGGAGGGATGAGTCGTATGTTAAGTTATTTGTTAGGTTTCTGGGAAATCTGGCGGCTGCTCAGGGGGGGTATTTGGGGCCGGTGTTGAAGATGTTGGTTAATGGGTTTGCTGATGGTATGTATCTCCCTCGCCCTTTCATCGCATGTTCCGGGTGCTGACTGATGCGGTGTTATACAGTTCCGAGAGAAGTCGGGAAACTTCCTGGCTATCCTGTTGTTCGGACCTCTGAGCTCTACGCCAGAACACATATGGCTGTTCGTCACATCCTGCGACTGATCCCAGCAGCTAGCGGCTCGCTGGCCCCGATTCTGTCGACTAACTTTCCGTTTGATTCGGATTCCGTCAAGGCGAATGTTGCTTATACGCGCAACTTGATCAAGATGATGGAGTACGCGCCAGAACTTCAGTCTGACATCCTCGCCCTTATTACGGAGAAGCTTGCGAAGATCGACGTGCAGATTCAGGTTGATATGGATGATTTCGAAGACGAGGTTGGGGAGGATATCATCCAGGATGTCACGGGTCCGGAATACGCTGGGTTCGGGGACGAAGACAAGGAAGATGAAGAAGACGATGATGACTCTGTGATGAGCGACGATGACATGGATGCCGAAGCCAAGCGGGTCAAGGCTGTCAGGGAAAATATCCGGAAGCTAGATTGCATGATCGATATCATGTTCGAGTACTACAACCCAGCCTTCACCACCGGAACCATCAACGACAAGGAAAACGCTCTCGACCTCCTCCTCAGTCACTTTGAGAGCATCATCCTTCCAACCTACCGATCCCGCCATTCACAGTTCCTCATCTTCCACTTCTCCCAAACAGCCCCTATCCTCATCGATCGCTTCGCCACCACCTGCATCGAAATCCTCTTCAACAAACGCCAAGCGGCCATCACCCGCCAGTCCGCTGCCGCTTACCTCGCCAGCTTCGTCGCGAGAGGCGCTCACGTCTCAGCCAGCGTCATCCGCGACGTCTTCGATCTTCTCGGAACGCATCTACACAACCTCCGCAACGATTACGAGGGCACATGCCGCGGACCAGACCTCCGAAGCTACAGCCCATTCTACTCCACCGCCCAAGCCCTCCTCTACATCTTCTGCTTCCGCTGGCGCGACCTAACCACCGCCGCCATGGAAGAAGACGACCAAGCCACCGCCCAAGGCTACAACGGCAACACGAGCGGCGGTCGAAACTACCACGACCTCGACCTCGACGACATAACCTTCCCCTCCCAAATCAAAGAAACCCTCCACCAAACCATCTACTCCAAACTCAACCCCCTCAAAATCTGCTCCCCGGCAATCGTCTCCGAATTCGCCCGTATCGCCCACCACCTCCGCCTCCTCTACGTCTACCCCCTCCTTGAAACAAACAAACGCATCCGCGTCTCCAACAAACCCGCTTCCTTCCGTAATATCGCCGGCGCAGACACGCGCTTCAACCAGAGCCAGGCGGAACGGGAGACGAGAGCCGGTGGGGATGGTGGGTATCAGCTCGATGCGTATTTTCCGTTTGATCCGTATCATTTGCCGAGGAGTTTGAGGTGGTTGGAGGGGGATTATGTGGAGTGGAGGGGGATTCCAGGGTTGGATGATAGGAGGGGAGGAGGGGATGATAGTGAGGATGAGGTTGATTCTGGGGATGAGGATGGGGATGATGTGATGGATTCGGATGAGGATAGTGGGTGATTAGATCTTTCGGGATCTTTCACACTTTTCCTCCCCTTTGTTCATACCCCTTGATATACAGGGGATTGTTTTTATTATCTAGCGAGGTGTTTAGCGTTTCTTCGGTATACTCCTAGCATTTGGGGCCCGAGTTTGGGTTGGTTTTCTATTTCACATTTCCCCTTTTTGTCTTTCTTCTTCATTTAACCAAAAGCAGACAGAGTCAGCGGATGATGGGCTGGAGAGAGTGTGTTGTTGCTTCAAGAGATGTTTTTTTCTTTCATACTTTTACGATGAATAGCAGTTGGGTGATAGCGGATGGGCGAGCCGTTGAGGCTCAGTTGATCTCTTCTAAAAGATTTTCGAGCTAGGCCGAGGATGGAGTGGATATGGACTATGTGCGAAGGGAAAGGAGTGTGTGGCATGTTGTGCGACATCTTCTGGAGAGAGATAGTTAAGGTAGCTCTGAAGAGGATAGTACAGATTAAGAATACACTGAAGTCTTATATTTTACCTTCTGCTATGTAGCTCGTGGAGAGGAACAATGCTAAGGGATGAATATGTAAATACACGTATATGAATGGGTAGATGATTGAAAATGGTCAAGACTGTAAAAAGAAAAATGGTAACCTCCCCTGTTTTCCTCCGTAACCCTCCACTCTCTATAAGCGTACAAACGTCCACGGAACAAAAAAAAAAAAAAAGATTCCTCCACACTCACTCCACCCCATGATGCGTCTCAAAAATAAACTTCATCTCCGCACACGCCTGCCTATAAAACAAATCAATACTCTCCTGATCCCTAAACGGATTCGGACTCTTATCCCACGCATGCGGCGCCCTCTCAATCATCATACTCCTCACCCTCTTCCCCAACCCTTCCAACCTCTTCACAAACCCCTGCCCCTCCCTCAGCAGCATATCCCACTCACACATGTACAGGAAGATATCATGCGGGAGGGACGCGGCGAGCATTTCCTCCGGGGCGAGGTAGGGGGATGCGTAAGGGGAGGTGCGGGCGGGGAGGTGGGGCAGGTAGGATTCGTCGAAGAGGTCGGTGAAGAAGGCTGGGAGGGCCTTTTCGGGGAATTCGCATTGGGCGCGGCGGTGGGAGCGAGGGGTGTGGAAGTCGAGGACTGGGTACCAGGAGAAGATGGAGAGGATGGTTAGGGAGGAGGTTAGGAGGGTGGAGAGTTGTTTGGTTGTTGTGTTTTGGGCGTGGGGGAGGAGCATGTCGTCGGTGCTAGCGCTGCTGGTGCTGGTGTTGCTGACGTTGCTGGTGTTGCTGGTGACTTTCATGGCGTAGTATTGTAGACGCAGAGCGACTGTGAAGGCGAGGTTTCCTCCGGCGGAAAACCCGGTTAGGGAGATTTTATGCGGGTCGATGCCGAGTTCGTCCGCGTGCGCGGCTACGTAGAGGAGAGATTCGACTCCGTCGTCTACGGCTGCTGGGAACGGGAATTCCGGTGCGAGATGGTATTCCACGCTCACGAAGACGGCGTCCACCTCTTCCGTGACTGCCCGGGCCCAGCGTGTATCGTCCGTTGCGCTGCCGAGACAGAATCCTCCCCCATGGAAGTTGACGATAACGGGGTATCTCGTTCCCAACTCCCGGCCCTTTTCATAGCCCTTTGGGGTGTAGAATCGGAGTTTCAGGGACCCGGGGTGACCATGTGATGAGACGGACGGGTGGACTTTCCGAGTAAAGGAAGGCGATGGCGGGCTCGGGAATGGGAAGTCATGGAAAATCATCCCAATCTTCATAAGCATCCTCCATATTATGGCCTGGATATGTAACCACCATCTACTCGTAGCCATGACTCTGTTCCGGCTTCTGGTGGTGGACGATAATTGGATATCTATCTCATTGGTTTCGAGCAGGATGTGTAAGTATAATGTTTGCTATTGGGCCGGCTTTCGGCTCATATGCAGTCCTTTTTCTTCAAATGCACGTTCTAATGGATCCTTTTGGGAGTCACAGTCTGTCTCCGGTCTTTCCGAAGCGGATAGTCTCGTATAACGTATAATCTAGAATTCTCTTTCAGTTAGTAGGTGATCGAGTTAGTCTGGCCGAGAAAAGTTTTCAGTCATGGGATTCCCGTTCCCAACAGTGATAGGCTCACATAACGAGATTATCTAAGACCTTGATTGATGTCTTCGGACTCGAATTGAAATCGGAACCGAAGTGAGATCTTTTTTTGAACCGATCTCAGACGGTGAAATTGGACACAGACGACAATAAAGAGCGATGAAATCGTTTCATCCCCAGGCACAGAGTGATAGATATATATACTCAGTATGGCCTAACCGACATCGTGGCTGTGTATCTCAGTTCCCGAAGACGGCAAGAGATGAAAAAGGCAAGACAACAACATGCACAACCGTCATGGAAGAAGCCTATCCGACACTAGTCCATATCTGTGCTAGCGTCTAAACAAGCATATCCTTAACCTTCCGAGCATCCAATCGGCTTGGAACTGCCGTCCAATTAAGGTTGATGATTCAGCAACCGAGTTTCCTGATTTGAAATTGTGACGACACTTGGGAAGATTATCAACAGATGACATCATCTTTCTAGTATCTTCTTGTTCCTCGGGAAAAGAAAGAAGGAAGGGAGGAAGCCGTTAAGGCGAATATGGCCCAGGCGATGATGATGATATCAGGTTGTGCTTGCCGAGAGTCCGGTGATAAAAAAGGTTCTGATGGACAAGGAAGAAAGATTTGTAAACATTCGGGACTCATACATTTTTACTATTTCTTCAAGCTGAGAGAGAGAGTCATTAATAAGTTCTTTCGCTCTGTTATTTGTTCTTGAGCTCAGTTCTTTCAGTCCTACTATCATCTCCGGAGAGGTATGTATGCAGCGCATCTGTGATTACATGTATTAGCGTCCGCGTGTATCTACCTCAGTTCATAGCTTACCGATACATGTTCGAGATAAGATAGATACCCTTAGACCAACTGTGCCTTTTTACGAGAACAACTGGACTGGCCTTTACGTTTAAGACTACTCGATCTCTCCAAGGCAACGGCTGAGATTCTCAGGCCTGAGACCATCCACAATGTCGATCAAGCGAGCGCTGTCGAAAATAAAACCTACGGGCGGTCGACCCAATTCTCCACTGAGGAGCATTGGCTCCTTCATGCACGATAAAGAATATATCTCCTCTAGCGATGAGTTAGGTAGCGACCCAGATATTGTCAGCAAAAATCAGAGAAAACGCAATGATCGGCAACGGCGACGAGAAGAGAGACTGAGGCATAGCGAGGACCAAAGAGAAATAGAGGTGCAGCGGAGGAAGGATAAGGAGAATGGGGAACCTGAAGAATCACCCGAGATGAAAGCTCGCTATGGAGACCTTCCGCTAATGCAGTCTCAATCTCGATCCGGCGAAACCCTAACCAAGTTCGAGTCCATCGAGGATAGCATGGAAGGACAGGAGATATCCATCCGCGCACGGTTACATGTGATGCGACGGATGGGTTCGAAGCTGGTTTTTCTAGTCTTCCGACAGCAGCTCTTTACCCTTCAGGGGGTTGTTCGTGAGCTACCCGGTGTAGTCTCTATGCGTATGATCCGTTTTGCGGAGCATATCCGAACTGGCTCCATTGTTAGGGTGAAGGGAGTGCTTCAGAAGCCCGAAGTCCCAATCATTGGTACCACCATCCACGGCGTGGAGCTTCTGATTCAGGATATTCATGTAGTCGTGCGGAGGGAAGAGTCTGCTCCGTTCTCGGTATACGAGGCGGAACTAGCGACTACTGCGGAGGATGAAGTCGAATCAAGGAGAAGCAATATACCCGACAGGACGCGACTTTCCAATCGAATCCTGGATCTTCGGACGGACTCTTCACAAGCCGTATTCCGGATACAATCTGCAATCGGAAATCTCTTCCGCGCGGCCTTGGATTCTAGAGGGTTTATTGAGATCCACACTCCCAAGTTACAGGGTACCGCCACGGAATCCGGGGCCAGTGTGTTTCCAGTCAATTACTTCTCTCGGCCAGCCTTTCTCGCGCAGAGCCCTCAGCTGGCGAAACAGATGGCAATCGCTGCGGATTTCGAAAGGGTTTACGAGATCGGTGCTGTGTTCCGGGCGGAGAACTCGAATACCCACCGTCATTTGACGGAGTACACCGGCCTGGATATAGAGATGGCGATCGAGGAGCACTACCATGAAGCATTACAGACGATTGATGAGACCCTAAAAGCCATCTTCAAAGGACTATATGACCGATTCGGACGAGAACTAAGCATCATCAAACATTATTATCCCCATGAGGATCTTGTCTGGCTGGATGAGACCCCCGTACTTACTTTCTCCGAAGGCATAAAACTCCTAAACGACTCGGGTTGGCTAGATGAGCATGGAAACCCTCTTACAGACTTGGAGGATCTCCATACTCGCGATGAAATCCGCCTCGGAGAGCTAGTAAAGGAGAAATACAAGACAGATTATTATGTCTTGGATAAATTCCCTGCTTCTGCGCGTCCATTCTACACGATGCCTGATCCTGGAGATCCTCGATTCACTAATTCGTTTGATATCTTCGTTCGAGGCCAGGAGATAATCTCTGGTGGTCAACGTATTCATGACCCGAAGCTGCTTGTGCAGAGCATGGAGAAAGTTGGAATTGAGCCAGACACCATGAAAGATTACATGGAAGGATTCCGGCAGGGAGCCCCTCCACATGCTGGAGTTGGCATTGGCTTGGAAAGGCTTTTGATGCTGATCTTGAAAATTGGTAACATCCGTCTTGCCTCCCTATTCTATAGGGATCCAAAGAGTTTCCCTGTGAAGCCGCCGTCCCTGCAACTGCGTCATCCAGATGCATCGACAGTTCATCCACCATGGAGCAAAAGGGAGCCTGGTGAAGAGGTCACTGAGAAGGACTTACAGCCCTTGGAAGACTTGATTGCAAATTACGGAGATGCAACATCAACGTCTTGGACCGATGACCGTTACAGGATCTGGCGTGACCGCGTCACCGGTGCTGCAGTCTCCTTCGTCCCTACCAATAACTTCGCAATCATCCCAGGCGACCCCCTTTGCGACCCAGGCCAATACGACCGAATCGTCACCCAATTCCTCCTCTGGCTAAAGCGAGAAACCCGCTACAAACCAATCTGGATCCTCTGCTCCCCGGACATCGAAGATATCCTGGGCGAAAAGTTCGGCTGGCGCAGCCTCTCCTGCGTCGCCGAAGAACGCGTCGACCCGATGTCCAACCGCGCCGCCCAAGACAGCGAAATCGGCCGCAAGATCCGCCACGCGCAAAACGAAAAAGTCAAAGTCCACAGCTTCTCCCTCGGCGAACCCTTACCGCAGGATATAAAAACCAAAATCGACGAACGAATCCACGACTGGCTCTCCAACCGAACAGGGACCCAAGTCCACCTCTCAGACATAACCCCCTGGCGCGACGAAGCCCACAGACGCTACTTCTACGCAACTGACAGCGAAGGAAAAATCTGCTCCTTCGTCGTCCTCGCCCAACTCTCCCCGCGAAACGGGATGCAGGTGAAATATAGCCTCGACTTCCCACAGTCCCCCTCCGGCGCTATCGAATACATCGTCACCCACGCGATCCAATCCGCCGCGAGATCGGGGGTTCAAAATCTTACTTTCGGAAGCGGGGCGACGGCGCAGATGACGCCTGGTCACCACATGCATGGTGCGAAGGTGAAGGTTTTGCAGAATACGTACGAGGCGATCGTGAGGCAGTTTAAGTTGGATAGGAAGACAGAGTTTAGGGCGAAGTTGGGGGCGACGGAGGATTTGTTGTATATTGCTTATCCGCCGAGAGGGTTGGGGTCGAGAGGGATTAAGGCGATTTTGAATTTCTTTGAGGATTAAGGGTAGTTGGTGAGTTGGTTTGCTTTTTTGATGTTTGCCTGTTTGTTTTTGGGATATGTTTACGACGTTATGTTTGTTCTGCACCAATCTCTCTCTCCTATTTATTATCATTATTTATATCACCTATAGTATCTAATGATGACCTAGCTAGCCATAAATCTAATCTCGATAATTTTTGTATATACTAAAAAAGTCCAGGGTCATTTTCTTTCCAACAGAGCTATCGTTGTATCCAACTGGATATATATAAACACCCCTGAAAGAAGGCTCACGGCTTCCAGTATGGCCATGATAGCACCTAAATGTAGATATGAATAGAAGGAACAAGCGAAAAGGTAAGGCATGTTTTAGAAGTAATCTGAGAGAGATGAAAAAAAACCATCAATATATTCCACGACTACCAACGAGCTCGCCTTACAGTTATCCTGCCTAAAGGAAGAAAAGAAAATGTGTACCTAGTTAAAGAGAGAGAAAGACAGAAAACGAAATCACAGAGAAAGCTAAGTTAAGTAGTAAGTAAGAATGAAGTAGCAGGGGGAGAGGGACAGAAAACGAACGATTAACTCTCCCTAATAAAGAAATCCTAATCAAAAAGGGGTTAAACAGAACATAACAACATTAGAACCTAGTGGAAGCATTTCCCCTATTACTCACTAGCCAAACTTGAACGAAGCCTTGATATGATCAAAAATAACCACCTCACCTACCCAATCCTCCTCCTCTTCCCCTCACCATCTCCCAGCCCCTCTAACAACTCCACACACCCAACCCTCCCCGTAGTAGCAGCAACAAACTGTATCCCCCTTTTCTTCCTCTCCCAGCCAACATCCACATCCATACCCCGAGCATTCTTCCGACAAGTATGAACCCTCCACTCAAACCCAGCCTCCTCATCCCTCGCTATCAACCCCTTAATCCCCTCCCACGTCGCCTCGCTAACGAGAAATACAGTCCTCTGATCCCTCGTCTCGTCGGATGGGATATATAGCATCTGAATAGCCCATATGTCCCTCTGGCTCTTGTCGAGAGCGAAGAGGTGGTGGATTTGAGAGAGGAAGGATGGCAGGTGGGAGGAGAGGGCTGGTGGTTTTGACGTTGGGGAGGAGTTGGATGGTGGGTTGGAGAGGTTGGTGTGGCTGCGGCCGCCGAGTCCAAGGCGGTTTAGAGCTGCGATGAGGTGGTAGGAGTCGTAGGAATTGCAGCCGTGGGTTTCGTCGGCCATGTTTACCCATACGAAGCTGAATTTGCGGGGTTGGGGGAATGTTGAGGTGGTTGTAGTTGAGGGGGGGAGTTGTTGTCGTTGATTGGTGGTACAACGCGGACCAAAGGGAGGTGGACTTGGGGGTGGAGTGGGCGGAAGATATGAGCCCGGGTCACCTTCATCTTCGAATTCGCTTCCATCTGAGTCGGAGATGTCGGACATCACGAAATCAAGATCGTAATTCGAACATTGCGAGATCGGCATGAAATAAGAACTGATGCCTCGAAGCTTTCCCTTACGAGTGGAAGAATCGAGAGGAGGTGGACTTGGGGGTGGAGTATGTGGAAGGAGAGAGAACGGAATGTACGGGGATGGAAGATATGGCACCGGGCCACTTCCATCATCGAAGCCACCTTCATCATCATCATCAAAGTCCTTTCCATCTAAGCCTAGAATATCATCAGGATAGTAATCCGAACCCGGCGGACTTGGCAGGAGATAAGCCATGATATCTCTTATATCCCTCTTGCGCGGGCGAGAATTTCTCGGCAGGTAGGCAGGATGTTGTCTCTTAATCGATTCGCTTCCAATGAAAAGTCTTGAATCCCACTTAATATCCCTCTCCCTCCTCATCATCGCAGCATATAAATAGATTCAAGCTCCTGATGGTGTGCTATGTGCTTGTGGACCTAAACGAGCGGCGAGCAGTAGGTAATTTTTTCTTGAAAACGGAATAGAAAGGAGGACGCAAAAAAGGCTTCAGAATATATGATCTAAAGATATATAAGGAGCAGGATACGCAAGGTTGGTAACAATGAGAGTGGTTAAGGGGTGAAGAAAGATATCAGAGATGATACTGCGGGCTGTTAGTTGGATGATGGGGAGTTTTGTCAGGTCCATGTTATCGGGTCGTGATGCCCCATTTTGTTGCGAGGAAGGAGCTCCTTGGATGCCTACCTTCACGAACCTAGGCTGAAGCTATGCTCAGGGGGGCATGCAAAAACTACATAGATCTTGAAACCCAAGTATCATCAGAGAGAAAGGAGGTCGCAGGTCTAGTTGAACTGGTTGAGAAGCCAGATAACGAGGAAAAGACCGAACTCAAGAGAAACAAATACTCTCAGCCGAGTACGTAAGGCATGGAACCTGCGGGGAACGGGGAGGAAAGATCAAAAAGCCAATTCATATAGGTATCTGTAAGCAAGCAGCATCTCCCCTCGTATGCGCACTGCCCCTGAAAGCATATAACCGAACGAAAAACATAAGCGAGCTCAAAAAGGACACAAGAAAAGGTGTAGTTTATAAAACATGAAGAATTTGTACATAGACATAAAAAGGATTTATACTCATATCTAGATTAATCAAATGAACAATGACGGGGAGCAGGAAAGAGTTAGGGAAATAACAGAAATGTTGCGGATATAATAATGATAAAAAAACAGAGTGCCTCCCTCCCGTTGACAAAACATCGCTGACCCGTATTATCATTACCCTGACCCGACATGGAAATGGAAAATGATATGATGGATAAAAGGAAAAGGTCCAAGATAACAGAACTAGAAGATGGTGTTACTGACATAAGAATGAGATTCAATTCGGTGTCTCCTGTTTAGCCTTCTCGTCGGGTTGCTCAATCTTCTCCTTTTGTGAAATTTCATTCTTCGTCTCTGCAGCTTTTAGCTTTTCCTTCGTCTCATCCAATTCACCTCGTAACTGCTTGATATAATCAATCGCCATCTCAACCGTACTGGCTTTGCTGACGGTTTGGTTTCCGGATTTATCTTTGGCGGCACTCTCACCGTTCTCCGGGCGATCTTTACATCTTTCAGCGGCGAAGCCGGGAGGTAAAAGTGTTTCGATCTCCTTGAGAGCTGAGTTGATGCGATTTCGGCGTCCTTGTTCTGCAAGCTTATGGTTCGTACGCTTTGAGCTTAGATTTTCGGCGAGAGCTTCTGGGTACGAAACACCGGGTAAGAGTGTGCCATCAAGAAGATGTTGATAATTTGATTTGGACGCTAGATAGACAGCTGAGGATTCTGGTGATACGCCTGCTAGTTGTATTAGTACACGCATATCTCATATAGAAACAAACATAACTTACCATCATTGCGAACCAGCGGTTGAATGCTCGGGCTAATTTTTGGCCTCAATGCCGGGCTAGCCTGCGACGAGTTCACACTCTGACGTTTTTTCGAAACCCGTCCGGTAGATTTTGATTCACCCTTCTTGGGTGCAAGAGCATTCGCTGGCGATGAACTAGATCCTATTTGCGGACTGGGTGCAATAGGGCTCGGCAGTGGCTTCTCTGCTGCCAATGGGCCAGCGCTACCCGGAGATACTCCTTTCGCGACTAATGTAGGCGTTTGTTCATTGCTTGTTGTGTCAATGCGGGATATCCCTTGGTTTGCGTTTGATGAAGTATTGGCATCCGTCATCACTTCATCTGGTGTGTCATTCACCAGTACAGTTGCAGTCCCGGAAAATTGAGGCCCGTTGTTTTCAGTGTGCGCATGCTGCTTTTGTAATTTCATCAGCGTCGCCGGGGTTGCAGCCTCGCTGGACTTGGATTCGGATCCTGACTCCTGGAGTGTGTTGAAAGTAGATTTCCCAGACCTTGGTACCGCAGGCGGTGGCATTAACGGTTCCGATAAAGGTTCTGGGGAGACGGAATCCTGTGCGGAATTCTCATTGCTGCTATTGTGTTGATAACCACCCGAAGCTCTGGCACCATTTTTACCTTCCCAGCCGGAAGAAAGGGTATTATCGTCGGGGTTGAGTGACGAGCCCGTATGAGGCTTTCGACGACTCTGTGGGCGAACAGAGGGTGATTGTCGAACTGTTCTAGCCGCCGCTCGTGTTGACGTCGATGGTTTCCGTCGTTGCTTCTTTGTGATGGCCGGGGAAGAAGGAGCGGATGACGTTGGAACTTGGTTAAATGGGTCAATCGGAGACGCCAAAAAACCTAATTCCGGGGCCTGGGTCACATTGTACATGTATCCATTCCCATTCGAATTGCGAGCTTCGAGAGCTGGAGAGGTGAGAGGGGTAAAGTACTCTCCTGGAATGGTGTATTCTGGGAGGCAGAATTGGGTATCTAATGGGGTCACCGCTGGGGACATTAGGGGTGTGAAGGCACTCTACAATATCCTAGATTAGCTTCGAGCTCTTTATCGCGCGCGCTCTCTCACTCTCTGTATCAGAAACCTTACCTGATCATCATTCGTTCTTGAGTAGTGTTCATAACCGCGAGCTTCGTTCTCGATCCGTGCCGGGTAACTCGCCGCCGCTCCTCCGTGTAACTCAATACTGTTGGGAGTGGGTGGGATTCCTTGGTACCGGGGTGCGTAATTGGGATTCATCTGCGGCTGCTGCTGCCGTCCTTGGGTATAAAACTGCTGATCGATATTCGGGCCCTGATAATGTTGTTTGACCTCCTGTCCATGGTGGCGCATAGACGACACATCCGTTACTCCTTGAGCCGACTGATGATTACACCCCTGAGCAACCTGTGCCTGCGAGCTTGGTGCCTGGTTCATCCGCATCATATCCACGTCTTCCATCGACGACGTCGGTGGTTGCCCGAGAGACCCTGAGCTTTGAACGGTGCCATTGTCCAATTCCGGGAAAGTGAAACCGAATTCGAGGAAGTTGGAGAATTCATCGTCGACGCCGGATGACGGGGCCAGAGGTTCGTTGTGGAAGTTCTCCGGCCATGAGGTGAGAGGAGAGGTCTGTTGGTCCATCGCAATGGCGGGTTGCGGGGCGATCGCAAATAATTGGATGGGAGGTTTCTTTTTCTTTTCCCCTTCAACGGCAGCGGGAGCGTTTCTCTCTCTCCCCCTTTCTCCTCGAGAAGTTGAAGTCTTGTCGCTGTGTCTTCCCGAAGAAGGCGGGGACCCGTAGGTGGCTAAGGAAGCTTTGGGGGTGTGCGTCGTCTAGGCGAGAGGGAGAGGGAATCTACGGCGATGTCGTGATCATAGCGGTTGTGATTCGTTTGACCAAGCGAACGAGGTCTGTCTCTGTCTCCTCAGCTTTCAAGATATCTTGGGAACCTCTCCTTCAGTTTCAGTCTCTGCATCGCAGATGTCGTCGTCGTCGTCGTCGTCCCTTTTTATGTTCCGTGGAAAAAGTTAGTTTTTGCCTTTTCTTTTCTCTCCCGGTCGGAGTTCGTGATATTAATCGGGTATGTATCAATAGATTACATTACATCCTCACCAGGCGCAGAGCTGAATGACTTCTCTCAATAATAAATTACCAATACATCTGCAATACCGAGATGTTTTCTTGGGAACCCCCACTTTCCCACTTTCCCCCCCAAAAGAAAGAACCAGTCAGAAGACTTGACCGTATCCCATCCCACACGCAAAACTTCCGCTATTTTACATATTAAATCGCAATCTACTCTCTGTCTTTTCGCTTAAAGAGAGAGAATCTGTGATAACGAAACCGAGCAAAGACACAGAGTACAATTGACTGACGAGTCGATACTTTCTTTAGCCGACCTATGCGCGATAAGAAGCACAAAAAGAAAAAAGCAGACCAACCGTCATCACGACCAGCCCTCTCTGTCAGCCCGTGGGGGGCAAACACGCCACCAAGAGAACTACAAAGAAGCGAAGGGATCTGATTGGGTCCCTCGATTGAGATTCCTTGCATGTCGTTTATTCCTCGCATCGTCCAATCAAAAGAAAAAGAAGTTCTCGCTTAACTTCCCCCTTTCAGAAGAGAGGGCATCAGGGGCATCTCTTGGCTTCCCGGCATAACCATCTAAACCACGACCAGGAACTGTGGTTAATATTGCATTGCTGAGGGCTCTTCTTCTTCTTCTTCTTCTTCTTCTTCTTCTTCTTCTTCTTCTTCTCTATCGAAGCATTACCATATGGCGTTTGCCATGTGAGTTTCTTTCCTCCCCCGCGAGGAAGGCAAATGGAAGGAACTTCTTCTCCACGTTTGTTTGCATGATGGCCAAGCTACTGAACCACACAAAGTACATTATCCCCAAAGCAAGAGCTATGGACACTGAAAAGGCTATGACCTAAGTAGGTAGATATGAGATTTTCTTGCATCTAATCTAGTATGAAATACATGAGGAAGTAAGGAAAGAGTTAACGCCATCTGGCCACAAGAGACACCATGATGCCACCCTAGTAACAACCAAAGCCAAGCACTCCTCTGCCGCTTTTAGTGAGCTCCTACTTTCTTCATTAATCATTCTTCCTAGAGCTTCACTCTCTTGCTTGTCCTCTGGATTCCCTCCCAGAAACTCTTTCTCTCCTTCATTTTCTTCCTTTTAGTTTCCCGGCTTCTTGTGAGGCACATCCTCTTCTTTCTCGTTGGATGCACCCCGTCCTTCTTCGTTGGGCAGACTCCCTTCCTTCTTATCTTCCACCCATTTCCCGCTGAACCACGGATGCTCTTGGACAGCTTCTGCTGAGATGCGCTCCTTGGGATCATACTTAAACATCTGACCAAGGAGATCCACAAAGACCTCCAGCTCATCTTCTGGAATCACGATGCTTTTTTCTTCACCAGTCCCTCCGATCACAACCTGAAATTCTGGGCGGATCCAAGTCTTCAAGATATGAAGTTTTGCGGCAAGAGTACCGCCCTCAACGGAGTTGTCCATAATGTCTGGTTCAGGACAGTAGTTTCCTTCGTCCCACTGCCCCAACCATGGCTCGGGGAGTGTTCCTAGGAGCTGAATAAATGACGAGACAAGTTCGTGTTCTTCCCCAAAGAGTACCCCGAAAAGTGGCGCGCCGGATCGGATTTGGTTGAGGGTGCACGCAAGAGCCCAAATGTCACTCGCCACTCCCACAGGCTGATCAAATATAAGCTCCGGTGAGCAGTAAGCTAATGAAGTTCCAAGAGCCTTGGGAGGGTTAGAAAAGTCATACGACTCGCCGAAGTCGATAATACAAATGTCTTCAGTGAAGAATCGAGCATCAACTTTGCCGAAGTTTATCGGTCTAACGAGATAGTTAGGGGCCGCAAGCCCGGGGGATGTACCTGAAAGCGTCAAAACAGGATCGGTGAATGGCACTCCGAAGGCCTCAATTAATTCTTCCTCGGTAAGGTCATCGAAATTTGAGAGTTTCAGGAGAACGTGAGCCGGGCGGAAATCTGAGAATAACTTAGTTCACATACCCATTTTGAAATGGAGGGAGGATCGACTACTTACCACCATGACATAGCCCATTGCTATGAAGAAATTTAAGCCCCTGGACTACCTGAAGAGCAACTTTTCTCGAAATCTCCCCATAATTGTCGATTGAAAACAAGGCATTGGGTAGATGCGGTCCTAGAACGAGAAGTACAAGACAGAGATGAGATCCGTTGGGACCGTTGATCCAGAAATAATTTTGTGGAATAGCAATCTTGTCATTTTCGATCTTGTTATCCTTCGAGTTCGATAGCTTCATTACATTCAGCTCGGGACAGTCTTGATGAGATTTCTCAGCCGTGATGATCTTGACAGCGACGTACTTTCTCGCTTCGATATCTCGACAGAGCCATACTGTGGCGAACTCTCCATTCCCAAGTTTGTGAAGAACCCGATATCGATCGTCATCTCCAAGGGTATCGCCGAGATGAACAGGATGGTACCCCCCTGGTTTGTATTCCTCACGGTCCTCAAGGTCTTCATAAATTGAAGTCTGGTAGAGGTCATCTGTGAGTGATTCATTCGGGTTATCGAAAGTGAGTTGAAGTTGAAAAGGGCCCCTGGGTCCAGACGCGGATATTTCGTGTTCGGGCATGTTGTTGAAGCACTTGAGCTTGCGAATTTTGCGTACACTGCAATGATTTCTTCGATGTTTTGCAATCAACGCTGTGAGTGTCAGAAGATTGGAATTCTGTGTATGTGAACTTCATGGTATTCAAGAGTAGTGTAGAGAGATATATATATGCGAGTAATTTCTGTGAACTGAAATTCCCAACAAGAAAGAACATTTAGGGATTATCAATTATTCACTCTGTGAAAATCGTAATATCCGCGGGGTATTCCAGTGAGGTTATTAGGTTCACGGGCACATGCTACTCTCCACTAAGATGTGGCTCGGTTAAAATGTGGCTAAACATGGCTAGCTGTGGCTACCGGGAAATTTTATTTGCTGGCGCTTGAACATCATTGACCAGGTGAAGAACAAACGCTCTCACATCTTTCACACACAAAAAGAAGCACCTTCCTTTGTCTACACTTTACCGTTAGCCCGCATTTAAACTCTTTGAAGCCTGGCACTTTGTCTAGTGGTAGTCCGAATGGCTCAGAGGCGATTATAATTGATCTTCTCTTTTGATCTAGTGGTTTTGGCTTCGACAAAACTACTAGGTACCTAGTAACTGTGTACACTCTGAAAGTACTCAAATTGCTCTGTTGAAACCTACTGTCTATCTAGTTACTAGATAGATGGCTAGGCACCTATCTACCTATTTATACAATCCATATAGCTCTAAAGCTGTATGGATTGATCCGTCCTTTTGACAGGCAAGCATATAACTCCGACACGTCTCAGCATGTCAGAGACTGCAAAGTCATGTTTTCATGCTCGGCTTTGGATTAATGCGTTTTTGTATGATATCTGAAGAGTCAATTCTCGAAAACTAGGATGTGACTAGATACTTAGGGGTTGAATCCTCGAGGAGTGAATATCCTCGAGAAGTGAATATCTTCGAGAAGTGAATATCCTCCAGGAGTGAATATCTTCGAGAAGTGAATATCCTCGAAGAGTGAATATCTTCGAGAAGTGAATATCCTCAAAGAGTGAATATCCTCCAGGAGTGAATATCCTCGAAGAGTGAATCATATCTAGAGAATGTACAAGTGAATGATCATTTTCTTAATATATAAAGAACCTCGATGACTCTCTCCCCCCATAACCATATCATTCTTCGAACCCGAAACTTTGCCCCACAGCTTCATCCACCATGGCAACTTCAGATATCTATCGTCCGCGAGGGAGTGGGACACCAGAAGACCCCTATGTAAGTCTCCTCCACAGGCACTCATACAACCTACACACCCAGCCCAGGCTTGTTAACCTATATGTCACATCTCAGAGCATTTGGCTATTCCCTCCACCAAAGTCAAAGCCCGGCAGAGATACCGGCTGCGAGCAAGTTGCTCGAGAGGGAGCAAAACTCTATGGATACACTCACATAGAGATAAGGTAAGTCAATCTCTGCTTCATATCTTCGAGAGACATCATCTAACTCTTTGAAGGCAAGCAGACCATCGCACCACGAGGGAAATGGTAAACGGGCGGAAGATCATCGTGAAAGCCGACTGGCATATCACGGTGTATCTTGGTTGGGATGGGCAGAGAGTGAAGGAGGGCGAGATATTCCTCGTTCACGACAAGAATGGAGTGCCGTCGCGGATGATGCTGCGGAGCGAGCGCACTCTCCCCATAAACGGGGAGAACCCATTACTGTATGATTACAGGGAAAAGTAGAACGAGGGGTTGTCGGCCATGCGGGAGTTTGTTCAGAGAGTGTTGTTTCTGAGTTCCTGAGCGAGACATGTCACATGATTCGATCGTTAAGATGATTAATAATACTCGTTAACATTGGGCTAGACTCAAAATGGCATTCGATCGATCACTTTGTTCTTGTAAATGATTGGGTGTAAGAAATTGATCTCGAATCAGGTGAACAAAAGCCGTCCTCGTGACCACACTAAGCCATATTAAGCCTAGCTCAATACCACCAACCCGCCAAAGTACTTCGTAACTTTTGGGGTTTTGGGGTCTGAATAACATGGTAATTTTGGTAACGGTTGTGAACACTCTGATTACTGGTTTGAAGAGTAGATACTCTTATTATTACTCACGGCCTGTCGTCCTTTGGGTCATTATTTCTTTATTATCGGTACTTTAGGTAGTTAAGTCAAGGCGGATGTGGGATGTTGTGCTCCGTACCTGAGAATATCATGATTGGGTGTGGTAAGGAAGGATTTTCCTCTCCGTCACCGCCTTCCCACAGGTGACAGAAGCGTAGTACCTCGTCAAAGGAGTCCTTCTCACACCCTTTCAGGGCAAAGAGCGCTCCAAAAAAGGTCGTTAGTATCAAAGATTCAAAAGACATAGAAACCGCCTGGATATTAATTCTTGAACAAACCGACCCTTCCCTTCTTCGGAAGTAACTTGATGCAGTATCATTCAACATGAAGAAAAACCCCCTACGAGCAGATGCGATGGTTGTCACATTGCTGCTCAAATTACCTAGGTACCTAGCTAGTAGGTACCTTTCAATATTAAAGAAGAGAGATGTTCCGACTATTTCAGCACACAGTTCAGCTCGGAATAAAGCATCAATGACGCTTCGATTGTCGTGTGTTTGCTGTTACCCGTCCCTGACCGGATACCTGCAGCGTGGCAGCCTTATATTCTTTTATATAACCCTGTTTAAAGGTATCTCCGATCGTTTTGGTCGCTCCAAGTGTCTACTGATGTTCTCTATTCTCTTTTCTCTCCCGATCCGCTACATACGCGCCAACCATGGGCTCCAAATTCGACCTGTTGTCCTGGAATTTGGGCACTGGGCTAGGTGAGGTATTCCAGGACATTGTGTAATGTTACTCGGATGACCTCAACCACTATAGGGTCACCGCCGCCCGTTTCAGACCAGTTTATATGCAATGCCCAAAATCAAAGCGGACCAAATAATTTTGGATCGTATCAAAATATTACGCCCTACTTTCTGCCCGGAAGCCGATCGCCTGCTCATCTCTGCTTCTTAGCCCTTATTGAAACGGGCTGGCAATACCTTGGTTGTCGTAACCAATTTCCATCCCAGCGGCGGATGCATGACGGGGGCATGCAGGAAAGAGAAATGGGAAACCCCCAAACCATCGTGGTCAACTCTGGCATTCTCCAATTCTTGTATAAAAGGAGGATGGGATCATGCCAGTTCTCCTCTCTTTCGGGCTGCCGTCGTTACATCCTTCCGATTCCTTCTGCAATTTCCCCCTTAATCGTTCATACGCATCACCCATCTTTCGTGAACAATGGTTGACTTTCGATTCGAGGGCCAAGACCTCTTTCACCGCCACGGAAGTGGCACAGAAGAGGATCCCATGGTATGTCTCTATTGCTCCTGCCTTCTTACAATTACACTATAACTTTACTAACCTACCTGCCTCGCTTAAGATATATTGGGTTAGTCAGATGCCGCTTGCCAGAAAATGGAGCACAGGCCATTTCGAGGCTTTGTTCAAGGAAGCTGCGAGGCCATCAGGAGTGAAACATATATGGATCAAGTAGGATTATTTTATGCTCGTTTCTTTGAACGAAAGGTTGCCTAACCCTATTCAAAGGCCGGCAAACCCGTTTGCGAAAAAGCGCAAGGCGAATACTACTATTCTCGAACACTACCCTACCGCTTACATGGGCTTCGAGCCCAACAAGCCAACAATGGTCGCCAGGTTTTATCGATCGTCAAACGACAACGACAATGACAGCCAGAGCCTGAGAATCGATCCCCTGGGGCAGGAATCCATTGAGGATGATGTCGAGCCACTTTCTTCAGCGGACGCGTCTGCTAGCTCTGTTCCCTCCACGAGCATGGAAGGAGGCACGAACGATACGGAAAACGCAAATCCGAACTGATGTCCCCGCTCGCGGCATTTCTGTCATCGGACCTAGTATCTAAATAGCGGTCTAAATTTCTGGTTCGAAGCTCGGCACTGGAATCTCCTTCAGCGATGAGTGGACACCGCCGTTCTATAGAGTCGCTTTGAATACATTGAGGTTTTGAATGAGGAACCGAACAATATAAACATGAGAATTGCAGAATACCTACATTAAAGGTCGGGAAACCCAAGTTCACTTTTGATATTGTTCTATTATTTATCCATTCATAGTTTTCCACGCCACAGAAGGTCGGATCGGCCAGAGATATCTGATAAGATAATAATAAAAATTGTAAATTGAACAACTTTTACCATCACTAAACTTCTTAGGGTTGACATGGCCTTTTCTCGTGAACCCCAAGCAGTCCAAGTAGAGATAAAATGAAAGTCAACTGAATAACTATGAAACCTCGCGATGAGTTTCATTGACTGCTGTAGTGGAGGGGAGAAATCTGAACCAGTAAACCGGCTCCTAGAGAGGTGATATGCGCGCCCTCTCTAAATTAAAGTGTACGCGTGCATAAACACCCCCCTTCTCCTCCCCTTCCACTGGGGGTCCGGTTGAGGCGCTTGGGAAAAGCATAGGGTAGAGGTTATAATAATAGGGACTACCGACGAAAAATCAGAACAATCAGAAGCTTGAAACCATGGACCATCATGTGACATCATGTGACATAGAACGGAAGAGATCCATGGATGTTCCAAAAACGGTATAAAAGGCTGGAGCACAAAGAACCCTGACAAGACTTGGATTGTTTGTGACATTCATCTGTCCATACAAATCAACCTTCCCAATCATGGCCCGGGTACCTCCTTCTTCTCCCGTCCTCGTTCCACTACGGAGGTCGGTACACTGGAAAGGGGTAAGGGGAAAAGTTCGAACCCGCGCTTTCGTGAAACAACGGGATGCCATTAACCGTTGTTGGATCCGACCGCCTTTTGGAACCTTATGATCCGAAGGCCATTAGGATTGATCTTTCCTTTTGGCCTAGTGGTTTGTGCTCTATTAACCGCTTGAGCTCCGCACCGTGGCTTCCTTCAACCAGTCTCCATACAATGTGGCTCAACTCATGACCATAACCAAATAAATCCTAGATCGTACCAAAATGGCGTCGTCGAATTCCTGCAGACAGCCGAATCACTCTGCATCCCTACTTACCAAGCCTGGATAAGAGCACAGGGTAGTCACCTATTTCCATCCAGACGGTAAATGTGGCATGTGGCATGAAGGAGGTATAGAGGAAGGAATATGCGGAATCTCTGAATCTTTCACCTCCCCCCTTCCCTTTTTCTTCGAATACAAAAGAAAGGGTTCGCGCCAGTGGTTTTTTCATTCGCAGCGTCATCGTCCCACCTTTTTCTTTACAAACTTCAATATTGTATCATCCTTCCTTCTCTTCTTCCCGCCCCGGCAATGGTTGTGCTAAGTTTTCCTTGCATCTTCTGGACCCAAGGAAATGGGAACACGGATGACCCAAAGGTGCGTTTTATGATTCTCTACATATACCCCTAAACTTACTGACCTGCGTGCATCATGCTAGATATCTTGGATGAGCCAATCCCCAGTCATCGGAACCATCGGAGGTAAGTAAGTCGAATATTGGGAGACTTTGGTCGGGCAAACTGCAAGAGAGTCGAATATGACGCATGCTTGGATCAAGTATAATTACCTACCTAATGCGTTCTTTTTTTCTTCTTCTATTTTTGAACGACAGGTCGTCTAATCCTATCTAAAGGCTGCCAGAGGAAAACACGACAAATGCCTATTCCGATGCTCCCGTTTTTGTTTACTGTCTTACCGCTTACATGGGCACCGATCTCAACCATCCGACAATGACGATTGGGGTTTTTTTCTCGGCGCGACAACGGCAGCATTATCACTGGGATCTATCGTCTAGGGCAGGAGCCCACGGATGATAGTACAGCGCCACCTTCTTAAGTGAATGTGTCTGCTGATCCGTTCCACACATGCTCATAGAGAGAAATACGATCGAGACGGAAGAGATTGAACGTTTTGTTATCATGTAAGATGAAGTCACTAGAGCAAAAAGCATGTACACTTGATGGTGTGGTCATAATAGTAGTGAGGAGGGAGGCATCGAGGATTGACATAGATGAGACATCAGATAACAGATACACATTTCGAAAGCGTTCAAAGCTAGCGAGCCAGTCTACATAAAAGGAGCTAGTTCTACATAAAGTCACCGGAACCTTGTATCTCATGGTCATACTCTATCTCAATATTATCGCATCTATCGTGATTGACCACCCAGACAGACAGGTAAATTATGTTCCGCGAATGTCCCCAGAAGCGGAGATAGCGTACTGGACAATGTAATAGTGGTACATTTTCGTCCAACTGCAGGTGCCTCTCGTTTAAATATAAATTCCCGTCCGGTATATCGGGAAGCCAGGGTGACGAGTCCCGCAAATGCAGAGCATCGTGATCTTGTACGCTTTCCTCATGCGCCGAGTTTCTCAAAGCGGGCACACCCAAAGAGGTCAGTTTGAGACCCTGGCAAAAGTAAAGTTAGTTGAAGGCAAACCAGCTTGCTCTCTTAACTCACATCAAAATCCCCCTTCAATATTAAAGTTGGTCTGGGTTGAAATAGCAGACGCACCCGACGAAAATCTTGTGGATCTCCCGGCTAATTGGACACTGTGGCGGCATCTAATATGGCTGCCAGTGCGTGTATGCCTCTTTCGCTAATAGCTAATTGAAACCCACGTAGACCATGGTCTACGTTTTGACCCGAAACTCCAACATACTCTTCGTGGCCAGGCAATATATACCCAAGGCTAACTACGTCGTCATCATGTCCGATAAATCGAAGTCCAGTAACGAATCTAGTGTTAGCAAATTGAAGGAGAGAGATGAAAATCCCATCAACTGGCAGCGGAATCGAGACTGTGCGAGTGAATAGTACCTTACTACCAAGCTTGAAATACGCTCTCCTATCTAATATTGGCCCACTAGCGCACCGCCATGACGTTTCTATTTCAGATATTTCCGGGGTAAAGAAGGTAGCAGCGTGGTTTCCATGGAGTTGGACTGCTGAAAATGAATGGAGGGCAGCTATAAGGGGCTGAAGAACACCCCATATCCTTTTTCGGTTCTGCAGGCTAAGATCCGCAGACTTGTTAAGACCAGCGAAGAGGGCTTTCCAATCACGTGGATTTGATCCTTGACTGGAATTGCGCTTAGCTTCAAAAATAAAAGAAAACTCTAAGCCGTTACCAAACCTGGAAGCCCAAAAGCTTTAGGAAAGCATCATAGCTGCAAAGGGTCGAGATGCTAGAAGAAGGTTGAGTACATCTTTAGACGTTAGAAGGCACACAATCATGTCCCGAAGCTTGTCGGAAAATTTCTCAAAGCAATCTTTTCGCCACTCAGAGCCATGATGTCGAACTGCTAGAGGGTATGGGTGTTTTTTTGGGTATACACACTTCGGCAGTTTCCTTCAACAGCAAGTCGAGACCGGGTATATCTAGAGGGTCAGCGAAATATACCTCATCTGCTGAGCCATGTAAGGTTCCTATGTTTCTTCTGGTCGCTTTCAGCTTCGGGACACGTCGCCCATATGGATTCTGAAGAATTGACCTTCCTGGAATTGAGACCTCGATGATCCCTCCATAGTCGTGGCCCCAGTCCAGCATACCATGAGGATGTGGGAAGGACCGACACAAACCGTTCAAAATATATATATCCACCTCGAACGGATGGCAGTTGTACCCAGCAGGACGGGTGAAATAAAAATCCCCACGTACAATCCTCGGCACGGTAATCTGGGTTAACCATAGCCAAGTAAAGTCAATCGTCATGGACACCAAGGCGTACATGGGCTTCACAGCCTAGCATTTTGGGCAAGACCCCGGGGCACAAGCCCCTAAAAGGCGTTTCTAGAATGAATATGACCTGCAACGCATTTTTGGAGCCTATTCCCGACGACGGAGTAGTTCGCGTAGGTAACATCAACGCCGGATCCGTAGCTCAACAGTTCTGGAACGAGAGATTGCAACTGCCGGTTCGGGCGGCGAGAAAGTCTGGTTCAAGATCGAAGAGTATGGGACCGACGAAGAAGGCACATGGGCGGCGCATAGCCTTCACGATGATAACTTCCGATGGAACATCGCCGTACCATCTTGCCTTGCACCAGGCCAACACCTCATCCCGCCTGCAATTATCCAGTTGACCACGGCCCGTGAAGTTGTGGGTGTTAGTTCTATACGAACTGTGCTTAGGTGAACGTTGTCGGGGACGGGATAGCTGTGCCGAGTGAACTTGTGGTTTTGCGGAGTGCGTATAGCCCAGCGGAAGCGGGCATCCTGTGGGACACGTACACGCAGGATTTGAAGAACTCTGTGCTACCTGGTCCTCGACCTTTCCAGTGCTCATAGATGCGCACGACATATGTCAGGACGGTACAACGCAGGGGTTTGCCTTCTGCGTCTATATAGATCGTCGCTATCGGCCATAAGACAGTAGAGAAGGGGTATATGTGCAGGCTCGGATTGACCTATCTTGCTTAACTTGAATCGTATTCGTTAAGTCTTATAATTCCCTGAGATGTTTCCCTCTTTCTTTCCCCTCGAACTGTCGGGTAGTATTCGAGGGAATGATGATGGTTGAGAGTTGTATAGATGAACTGAAAAAAAACTTGATCAGAGATGATGGTCCCTAATAAAATCGAGGTTGGCCTGGATCGTAGCGCATTGACGTCTGATATGATAGGCCTCATTGTTGTGGTTGAATGTGTGAAGAGGTACTGTCCCCGGAGGCTGACCTGAGATTTCACGAGAGTAACGATAAAACTTCACCCATCTCCCGACCGCGATGACTCCATAAACAGCACGCCCGTCCTCAGGCGCCATGCCACTCAGGTAGTCATTTAGCTGGCCTCTAGCCAGTGTCCAAGTAGGCTTCTGGGACTCGCCGTCGGAGCCTTTGATCTCGACGATGAAAAACCCGACGGTCTCGGATGCACCTGATTGGTGAGTGACGTAGTGGGTTGTATAGAGGCCATAATCTCCAGACCCGAAAGGGAATTTGGGCGAAGTAATGTAGCCTTGTGCGAGCGGGAACACGGAAGCCAGTATTGCGGACCAAGCATGAGACACTTCCCCAGGCGAAGAAGATGAAGTGAGCGTATTGACTGCTTGTCGAGCGGGATGGATTGCCATATACTAGGCATGTTATACTCATCAGTGGATGATTTGGGTAGCTACGTTGAATGCACTCACGGTGCCTTGCTCATTCTCCTGCGGAGGAAGATAAGACATCTTTTCGGTAAAGTAAGGGGAAGCTTTGTTGGATCGAGGCAAAATGAAGACGGCGACTGCATTCTCAGACGAAGGAATGGAAGCGGAGTACACTGGAGAAAATATCTTTCTGATATATTTCCGCAATTTAAGAGATCTCACGGCCTTTAAATAGGTATCTCATAGGAAGAGATATCTATTGCCATCCAAGCGCCCATGAGAGCGTCCAACTGGAACCTATCACTTTCCCACCACCATGTACCTTCATGGGAAATCTTTATATAGGAGTTGCATTTTCTGTGATGTCCCTAGGGTCGAGAGAACATGCGTCCTTTATGCCAAGAGACAAAGATGAACTGAAATTAAAGTCGTGGGGGAAGTAAACGATCCGCGCTAGTCCTATCACGGCTTAGGTCCACATGATGAGGGGTAACTCTTTTAACCTTCGACCCTGACATAATACATCATTCGATCTCCGATATCGAGAATCATCAGCTTACACGTCAACGTTCACCGTTCTACTTCGTACCTTCCAAGCACTCAGTTCGATCAAATGAGGGCCTATATCTGTTTACTTAAATGGTCTTTTTGATCAACCATGCGGCCGTTAGTTCCAGACGCCTTCCAAGGCCGTTCCCGCAAGTCTTCCATGGCTGATCAGCCAGCTGCGTCGTCGCTCGCAGATCCCCGCAATGCCGCTCCATCGACCTTCTTTTTGGCTCGGGAAGACGACGACGACAGCAACCACGGCCACAACATGGAAGATTCACAGACCAGTACATTTGACGGTCCGGGGGATAGCTCATATGGGGTACAAAGTCTCGAATCTACAGTTGACGAAGCGACCGTAGGTTCCCGGGACGAGGAAGTCCGGGCCCATACGAACAAAGAACAACATCGTCACGACGACACGTCGCTTTTTGATCGGAGACGGTCGACTCTAAAGCCAGCTAATACTCAGGGAGATCATCTTTCCGATGCAGCCGCAGCCTCGCCGGCTTCCCAGCCGCACGGACAACCTCACCATCCATCTCCGAATCCGAACATTGTAACTTCACTTCCCATGACACCTCTGACCCTTGGTTCTCCCGCGGAACCTTCTTCTCTACCTAGTAGCCCGAAATCTACCTCGACACGATCCCTAAAACCTTTCGACGAGATATCTAATCAGGATGAGGCTGAGGCTGAGGCTCTTAACTTTGGAGAGTCAACTGAACGCTTCGATTCCTCCCAGCTCCATGATAGTGCGCCGCAGCTGGTCATGCCAAGTATAAAAATGCCAAGCAGACGGCCATTTACACAACGGGGGAAGAATATGGGGCGGTTTAAGATACTGGTTGCTGGCGCAGCTGGTCAGTAGCAGACAACTTTTCTTTGGAATATATCGAACAGCTGCTCGATGCTAATTAATTACAGGTTCCGGAAAGACCTCTCTCGTAAAGTCGATCGTCCAAATTTGCGAAGATATCGTTCACGTCGACCCCCCTCCGCCGAATGTCCATAATGAAGCTGCTGAACATAGGAAGACACAGATCAAACATTCGCCAAGGCATTCAAAGGGCCCGGTACCAATGTCAGAGATATACGCAAGTACAAAACCATATCCATCATGGTGGTCTGATCTTGAGGATTCGAGGATTCTTCGACGAAGGAAGAGTATGGGTGATGTTGTACTTGAGAGGAACCTCTGCTTTGTCGATGCTCCCGGGACAAGAATAAGTCGAGCAGACCAAACCGAATCAGTAGTGCAATATATGAATCAGCAATTTCAGCGGACATTGAATGCTGTCAATACGGTCAATACCGATCTCCAAGGTTTGTTAGGTGGTGATGGCGGCTCTCAGGTCGATGCCGTTCTGTATCTCATATCTGAAGGTAAGATATGAACCATTCCTAATCTACTCTTTCCATACTAATGATTCCTGTAGCTACACTAGCCGCCGATGTGGAATGCATTCGGAAACTCTCTGACCTGAGCAATGTGATCCCGGTCATCGGTAAAACTGATATGTTGTCCCAGGGTGACATTCTCTCTCTGAAAAAGGCATTCCATTCCAAAGCTCAAGAATCGGAGATCAAACCTTTCATTTTCAGAGACATGGCGCCTGATTCCCAGGACGGAATGAGCTCATCGTCACCATTCGCAATTTCTTCTGCCATCTCGAATGACGATGAAAATATGGATGCAAGTCTTCTAATGAGTCCGGATTATGTACAACCCTTGTTCCCCTCCGAGCTCGGGATTCTTGTCGAAAAGATCTTTGACGGAGATAATCTCTCTTGGCTCCGGCATTCCGCCGCTAAGAAATTGATCCAAAGGCAGGAGATCCGAGCAGCCTCACACCTGAACACCAGGTCCCCAGGTCGGCCCGGATCCGCTATCTCCCATTTCAGTCCCTCCGTAGGTCTTTCTTCCGCTTCATCTATTTCCGATTCCCAGGTTCTGGTTTCCCGCCCCGGTAGTTCACCTGGGTACAGCTTAGCCCGGGTGGCGGATCATACTCAACGCGAGGAAAGGTTAGCTCAGGTGCGACTAGCCCGATGGGCATCCGATCTGCAGCAAAGTCTACAGAATGAGCGAGAACGGTATGAGGCCCTCGCCCGGGGGGAGCGGGCGATGTGGCTCACCGAGCGATTGAGCGAATGCGTTGTGGATGGGACACTCGTTCCCCTGAACCGAACACCCGGGTTCTCCGGATTCCAAGCGCCCGAGGATTCCGGCAACGGAGAGCTCTTTACCCGGAACGGGAAGTCGCATCGGGTGCGGTATCGGGTCACGGACCTGTCACCGCATGACCCGCTGGGTCTCCTGCGGTGGGACGAGGATCTCAAGAGACGCGGGTGGATGCTTGTGCAGGTGGTCGGCGGGTTTGGGGTGGTCGGAGGGCTGGCTCTCTGGCTCGGGAAGAGCTGGGGGCTGACGTCGCATGGGGCGTTTGAGTGGAACCTGAGCAGGTTGAGTGGAGGTGATTACTAGGGTGTTTGCTCCCCGGTTCGTGGTGATATCAGCGTATCGATCTATCTCATATGCACATCTGGCGGCGTTTTTCTTTTCTTTTTCCCTCTCCTTCTTCTCTCTCCCTTCCACTCTATTCCCACGAAACAGACAATATTGTTTCGAAGCTCGCTGCAAATATTCAATCGGCATATTCCTCCCTCTTCTCAAAGAATTAACTACAACTCGCATTCAACTCTTCCACATCAAAGAACTGTCCATAACATTCCCGTAGTTCCTCTATCCAAAAACGACATGCTTTGCCGTGATTCACCTTTTCCCCCTTTTTTGAGCTGTCTTCAGCCTCGGTGGAATGTTCTGGAGCTTGGGTCGCCATAACAACGAGCTATCTGCCACTCCCCTCCACTCCCAAAAATGGGTTTTCCCTCGATAGGAAGGAATGCTGCATTCCCATCAAAACGACCGTCAACCATAGAGAATCTTCCCGTAACCAGCTCTTCTCCCGTCGCATAGCTCCCATAGCTCTTTCTCCAGATGCCTCGAGAAAACCTGCTTAGATAAGCACACACCGCCCAAAAACAGCCACACTAAACCCTTTCCGGCCTAGCGGATCGCGGAGAACAGTAACGCGTGGAAATTGGTAGAATATTCGCTTAGCGTCCGTGCGTTTTTTCTTTCGTTTCTCTTTCTTTCGAATTTTCTTGTTGCTTTTCTTTTCTTCACCTCTTTTTCCTTCTTCTTCTTCTTCTTTCTTCCTCTTCTTCACTTCATCTCTCTTCTCTCAAGTACTTTAACTTGATCCTTCTTACCCTCTAAGCTTCATCTTTTTTTAACCTCCATCTCAGCTTCCCGTTGCATCTACTCGAACCTGTAAGTTACTCACCTGCTCTTGTTTTCCTTGCTCGCTTGCTGGCTGTGGTTGGTCAAAGCTTGTTTATCAGTCGAGGTGAGGGGAGGGGATACCTGAGTTTTTACTGCTCAGCAAGCTCCCACTTCACCATCAACGAAGCGAAAAGGCATAACACAACACACACGATACTCGGTGACCTCGAGACTAACTCGTACTTCTTTGGCAATTCCTAGAATCCTTCTCATCTCACGCACACACACCAAACACCGCAATCATGCCTGCTGAAACCTTCGAGTTCCAGGCTGAGATCTCTCAGCTTCTCTCCCTCATCATTAACACCGTCTACTCCAACAAGGAGATCTTCCTGCGAGAACTCATCTCCAACTCCTCCGATGCCTTGGACAAGATCCGTTATGAGGCTCTCTCCGATCCCAGCAAGCTCGACTCCGGCAAGGACCTGAGGATCGATATCATCCCCAACAAGGAGAACAACACTTTGACGATCCAGGATACTGGTATTGGTTTCACCAAGGCTGTAAGTTGATTCCTCGTGCGTGCTATTCAGTGAGATACTAATAAGCTTTTTTGCAGGACCTCGTCAACAACTTGGGTACCATTGCCCGCTCCGGAACTAAGCAGTTCATGGAAGCCTTGACCGCTGGCGCGGATATCTCTATGATTGGCCAGTTCGGTGTTGGTTTCTACTCCGCTTACCTTGTTGCCGACAAGGTCACCGTCATCTCCAAGCACAATGATGACGAGCAGTACATCTGGGAGTCCAGCGCTGGTGGTACTTTCACCTTGAACCAGGACACCGAAGGCGAACAGCTTGGCCGTGGTACCAAGATCATCCTCCACCTCAAGGATGAGCAGACCGACTACTTGAACGAGAGCAAGGTCAAGGAAGTTGTCAAGAAGCACTCCGAGTTCATCTCTTACCCCATCTACCTCCACGTCCTCAAGGAGACCGAGAAGGAGGTCCCCGATGAGGATGCCGAGGAGAAGACCGAAGAGGATGAGGAGAAGAAGCCCAAGGTAGAGGAAGTCGATGACGAAGACGAGGAGAAGAAAAAGAAGACCAAGACCGTCAAGGAGAGCAAGATTGAGGAGGAAGAGCTTAACAAGACTAAGCCCATCTGGACCCGCAACCCGGCCGACATTAGCCAGGAAGAATACGCTTCCTTCTACAAGTCCTTGTCCAAGTAAGTTGCCATTGATCTTCGCACATATATGTCTTGATTCGTACTAACAGGTTTCAGTGACTGGGAGGACCACCTTGCTGTTAAGCACTTCTCCGTCGAGGGTCAACTCGAGTTCCGTGCCCTCCTCTTCGTCCCCAAGCGCGCGCCGTTCGATCTCTTCGAGACCAAGAAGACCAAGAACAACATCAAGCTCTACGTCCGCCGTGTCTTCATCACTGATGATGCCACCGACCTCATCCCCGAATGGCTCAGCTTCGTCAAGGGTGTTGTTGACTCTGAGGATCTCCCTCTCAACTTGTCCCGTGAGACCCTTCAGCAGAACAAGATCATGAAGGTCATCAAGAAGAACATCGTCAAGAAGACCCTTGAGCTCTTCAACGAAATCGCCGAAGACCGTGAGCAGTTCGACAAGTTCTACAGCGCTTTCAGCAAGAACATCAAGCTCGGTATCCACGAGGACTCCCAGAACCGCCAGTCCCTCGCCAAGCTTCTCCGCTTCAGCTCCACCAAGACTGGTGATGAGACCACCTCTTTCTCCGACTACGTCACCCGCATGCAGGAGCACCAGAAGCAGATCTACTACATCACTGGCGAGTCCCTCAAGGCCGTCCAGAAGTCTCCCTTCCTCGACTCCCTCAAGGAGAAGAACTTCGAGGTTCTGTTCTTGGTCGACCCCATTGATGAGTACGCCATGACTCAGCTCAAGGAGTTCGACGGCAAGAAGCTCGTTGACATCACCAAGGACTTCGAGCTTGAGGAGACCGAGGAGGAGAAGAAGGAGCGTGAGGCCGAAGAGAAGGAATACGAGGGTCTCGCCAAGAGCCTGAAGAACGTCCTCGGCGACAAGGTCGAGAAGGTCGTTGTCTCCCACAAGCTCATCGGTGCTCCCTGCGCCATCCGTACCGGCCAGTTCGGTTGGTCCGCCAACATGGAGCGTATCATGAAGGCCCAGGCCCTCCGCGACACCTCCATGAGCTCCTACATGTCTTCCAAGAAGACGTTCGAAATCTCCCCCAAGTCCCCCATCGTCAAGGAGTTGAAGAAGAAGGTCGAGGCTGACGGTGAGAACGACCGCACTGTCAAGTCCATCACTCAGCTGCTGTTCGAGACCTCTCTCTTGGTCTCCGGTTTCACCATCGAGGAGCCCTCCGGCTTCGCCGAACGTATCCACAAGCTTGTTTCCCTCGGCCTGAACGTCGACGAGGAGGCTGAGACTTCTGAGGAGAAGGCCAGCGAGGAGGCCGCCGCGCCTGCTGATGCTGGTGAGAGCGCCATGGAGGAGGTTGACTAGATGATGATGATAAATACGACCAAAGTGTTACGGTAACGACGCATCGGGTTTTTTCACATCATCCAGCGACTTCCTTTTTTTATATTTCATGACGGGTTTCTTTAGCTTACTCCTAATCACAAACATCCTCTAATCTCTGTGTGGTGCCTTTTTCTTTCTTGCTTGTTTCGGAAGATTATTTCAGGTAGTTGAATGTCCCTTTTTCTTCTTTCGGCGAAAAGAGAGGCGTGCCTTGCTGGGCTATTCTTTTATAAAAGTTTCCACACACAAAAAAATAGCAATGCAATAATCTTTCAAGTTCAATACTGTTGTTCCTTATATGCAGAGTTTCTGTGATTTGTAGATGTTCGTCCCCTAGGGGCAGAAGCCACGACGTAGGTTAGGTATGTCGGGTAAACTATCTTTCCCTTACCCTTTCAACCAGCTGCATTGAATAATAGGCCAAAGTTCAACTTACCCGTGCTTATAACAAGCCACACACGCCCATCTATCTCCCGAGCGTTGGGGCCAGGGAGACTTGCTGCTTTCTACAATTAGCGCCGAATTACATCCATTATCTGCCTCCTCTTTCTCTCTTTTCTTTTCTTTACCCCAGAGCGAGAAGCCTTTTACTTACTCTCTGCTTCAATAACCTCCCTTACCTTTGAAAAGTCTGCTTTCCTCATATCGTAGAAGAAAGAAAGAAAGAAAGAAAGCGAGTCTCTCCCTCCCCCTTTCTCTTTCCCCACAGTCCACGGAGTTTACTATGTAGACCATGGGAAGAATGAATTGTGTTCTTCCTAGGCTAGGAACTTATTATCTACAAATAAAAAGAAAGACCTAACCATACCTCTTCCCCTATCTACCGTGAAGCAGCAGCAATTGGATACTTATGTTTACGATGAATCCAATACTCCTTTCTTTCTCTTTCCTATAAATACCTATTCCATTCCTCGAGACTGTTTTTGATTTCTTTCTTCTATTTATCTTTCTGCTGCTTCATCTTCTTCTCCCCAAGACTCACCATCTTATCCACTCGCTTTAACATTTATATCACGATACACTCGCTTCATATAACATTATCTGAAGCCACTCGCTTCCCGTCTCTTCGTTTTTGAATTCGTTCAACTTTTATACCCTCTTCCTTGAAGCGACGACAACAACAGCAACAATAACAGCAGCAGCACCAATAACAATCAACAAACAACAAACACAACGGCGAACGATATATGCAATATATCAATTGGGAAGACCCAATCTCGCGCCTGTCATGGCAACTGTATGGGACCTTCATGGCAGTACGGACGACTCGTCCAGAACCGGCCCAGGCAACATCCAGGAGGCATGGAGGGTCGGGGATTTGTCGGGGTGGGGTATGTATATAATTAAACCCGAAGTGAAGTATCTATCTATCTATCTATCCGAGCTAATACCTAAAACGCCAGCGCCTCCCCCCCCATATCCCCCCCCAAGGGCTTTCCCCGCTCCCCCTCCTCCTCCCGATGTCCGCGTGCGTCGTAGTCGGTGCATGAGAGGTGGCCGAAATGAATAAGAAGGCAAGAGGAAAAGGAAAAGAATGACGGGCAGAGACCCTCCCCTCTCCCCACTCGTCGCTACAACAGCCATACGCACGCGAAAATGGTAAGGACAGACGGACCGATCTTCGTCCCTCGACCCTTTGAAGACAGGAAAGCTTATTGATGCATTGAGTAGTGAAAATTCGCATTCATTTCGAATCCGGAGATCCCCACCGACTATTTTCCGTCCCAGGGGGTGGGGATAGTATTCGGGTGCCCAACCCGTGCGTGTAACTGTATGAGTCCCTCTTCATCCCTCTCATGGAATTCCATATACTAACGATTGTTGGAAAGTTAGATATTTACACAAACCACGCCTATCCGCGAATACAAGCTCTCTGTCATTTTTGTGTGCCGTGCCCGTGTACATAGCTGGCTTCTAGATGCCTAATAAATGGATATAATATACAAGCAGCTAGGGAAGGGGATAGACGAATGAGTAGAGGGAGAGTTGAGATCAACTTCCTTGCCATTTAGGATTTTGTACAGTATGATATGTCTGTCTGTTTTGCCGAGAAGAAGAGAAAAGAGAATTTGAGAAGTGCACCGGAGTGGTAAGGGATAAAATGAAGCAGCTAGCCAACTATTTTTTTTGCGGATTCATGTTCCAGACTTTGTAGAAGAAAGTGGTAGTATGTGGTAGAAGGAAGAAAGAAAGACTCCCATCCTCAAAAAAAGAAGATTAAAACAGAAAAATCGGGTCTGCTAAGCTCTGCTTTCAGTGACCTTTTTTTTATACATATTACATCCATCCCTTTTCAAAGTCCCTGAAGGCATCGGTTAGGCCATGGGATAGAATGGGAAAAGAAGAAGAAACAAAGAAACAACAATAGAAGGACGGAGGTTTAATGAACCAAGTCACCCCCCTTTTTTGGTTTCATCAAGAAAACCTTGACGAGAGAGATTGGAGGTTATTTTTATTAAAATCCGAATAAAGAGAAAGAGAGAGAAACAAGCCATGAAACTAGACTGAGACAGACCTTCCTTTGCTATGCTAAAAATAAAAGATGAGATTAAATGACAATAACAATTAACGGGAACGAGAACGAAAAGAGTTTGAGGGGGTGGTGGAAAAATTTACAAGAGGTGAAGAGTAGGTTTGAAGGTCGAGAGATGTTGCAAAATACAGGGTCAAGAAGAGAAGCCTAGCCGTAAAAGTTTTAGGAGATATGAAATATGAGAGAGGACAAAAAAATTCCAGCCAGCCAGCCGATGGGAGACAACGACGAGGAAAAAGAGCATAGAAAATTGGAGATAGGATATAGCATGTAGGGAGATGAAGATGATAAGAAAAACAAGAACAGAGCTGCTTTCCAATCGCTAAAAAAAGATATGAAGGATAAAGAGATTCAGAGATTCAGATTATCGTGAGAGGGACCGCTCGGAGAGTGGAATAACAAGAGAGATAGGAGTTTTAAAAAGAAAAAGGAATACCGCGGAGATGGAGATATAGCACGCTTTCGCTTTCTCTTGTCTATTCGACAAGTTCAGGGAGTTATAAAAAAACAAAACTAGAAAGATATCTGGGAATTAGAACATGCAGAAGAGCCACAAAAAAGAAGATGATGGTTTTAAATGACCAAAGAGGTGGGGAGGATAGGAATGGAAATGTCGCTTTTCTTTCTTTTCTTCGCTTTTCTTTTTATACAGAAAAAAACAACTCATGCGGCTTGGGGCTGGCTACGGCCCTTTGGGGTCACATTTCCACCACCACGGCCACGGGAAGGATAACCTCCTCGACCACCGGCGTCCTTCTGGAAGCCACCCCGGCCCTGGCTGCTGGAGCGGCCATCTCCACGACCGCGGTGGCCGCCACGGCCGGGACCAAAGCCGGCGTTTCCTCCGTACGCAGTGGATCGTGGACGGCGCTCCTCGACGGTGACTTGTTCGCCACCGATCTGGTGGGGGTTGGCAGCCACGGCGGCGGCGTAGCCATTGGCATCAGCAAATTCTACAAAGGCACAGTTCTGCAAACGATTAGCTAGGGTAATCAAAGCGATATTAAGGATGTGCGATAGATACCTTTTGTCGGTTAACATCAAAATACCTGAGCTTTCCAAAGCGGGCAAGGGTTTGTCTAAGCAAACTTGCGTCGACCTTCTCATTCACATTCTTCACAAAGGCGGGAATCTGGTCGTCCCCGGCGGCAGAAACGGACTGTGGTCGGGATTGCTTCTTGCCGTGGTCAGCGCCAGCGGTTTGCCAACCAGAGGTATCGTTCGATGCAGCCTGAGTAGCGGAAGTCTCGCTAGTTCCGGTCGGAGGAGTGGCGGTCTGTGCGGGTGTTTGGGCCTTTGGCTGAGCTGCTGAAGCAGCAGGAGCTGCAGCTGGTGCAGGCGTAGCAACAGCAGCACCGGCAGGCTTCTTGCCAACGAGGCTAGCCCAGGTCATGGGAGCAGCCTTCGCAGGAGCTGGGGTTTCCTTTACCGGAACGGGAGGAGCGGCTTTCGTAGGAGCAGCAGCCGGGGTCGGTGCGGGTTCCTTTGGTTCTTCGGGCTTGGCCTCAACCGGAGCTGGGACAGCTGGGGTCGGGACCACAGGAGCAGGAGCAACGGCCTGCTCCAGTGTTGAAGTTCCATTAGTTTGTGGGGCAACCTCTTCCGTGGCCTGTGCATCGCCATTGATTTCCGGCTTCTCTTCGACCTGTTCAACAGCCGCTTTTTCTTCGACCTGGGGTTCCACCTCTGGCACGGCAGGCTCGGCAGCCTTGGGTTGTTCCGCAGCTTCAACCGGAGCTTCCGGCTCTGCAGCTGGAGCTTCAGCAGCGGGTGTCTCTTCGACGAGTTCCTCATCCTCATCATTCAGATATCTAATGATGTCATTCAAAACATAATAGCCATTGGGCTGCTCAGCAAGAACAAAAGTTTGCACAAACTTGCGCGGTGGCTCAGCCTTGTTGGAAATTTCACCAATGACAGAAACCAGGATATTGTCGAAAGAGGCCTGCGAATCGACGTTCAAAACACGAACCTTGCAGTCATGGTAGTCAAGCTCTGCAATTCGTTCATTGATAGCCTAGGAAGCAGAAAGACGTTAGTTTCATCATCTCCCCATAGCCGTGAAAGAAAAAAGACAAAAATGTCATCTCACCTTCTGCCCAACAGCCACTGTAACCTTCTGAGCTTCCAATCCAGAAACAAACTTCGATTGGCGGGAATAGAAAAGGTGAAGCTTCTCCGGGCTACGGCTCAGAGTGGTATAGTACTGCTCGACGAAGAACCAGCCAACCTCGTCCTTGGGGATCTCATTCTTATTCTCATTCCCGGCTTGGCCGGAGGCGACGGCCGAGTTATTGACCGGGAGGTGAGCATTGTAGGGATCGGCAACGTAGTGGCTCGGGTGGTGGTGAGCGTGGTAGGTTCCGTTCATTGGGGCCTGAGTGGATTCGGAAGCCATGTTGGATGTTGAAGGGTGAAGGGAGAGATTTTTAAAAGATGATTTTAAAAAAGCTGGTAAGAGGTTCGATGTCGTCGAATTGTGTGATTAAAATCCTTCGATTCGGTTTGGAAAGAGCGAGTCGAAGAGAAGAGGATCAAGATTTTCTCGACTTGATTTTTCCGGTTAGGTATGGTCGGGGTGAAGGTGAGAGGAAGCTGCATTCGGTCAAAGCCAGAGGTTAGAGAATTTGTCCTCCAAAGACGTCGCACCAGGTACACAATGAAGCTCAGAAAGGCGGAAGAACTTACGAGAAGATAAATTACAGGGTGGTTCAAGGAAAAGGAGGAAGAAGATTGTGTTTGAAGAAGGAAAAAGTTGGAAAGAGAAAGGGTTTTCGTTTCTCTTCGTCGGCGATGTGGGGAAGGTAGTTCAACAAGCAGATGGTCTGTCTGTCTAGTTGATGTCGAATGAAGAGCTGTGCGAATGTGTGTGAAGATGTATGAAAGATGGCGGGAAGAATAAGAAAGAAAGAGAAGAAGAAGTGGGAAGATGGGGAAAAGAGAACAGTCGGGAGGAGTTCTTTGTTTCTAAATAGCTTTTTTGCTGGCGGTTAGCTTCTGGGAGTGGATCTGAACGGGTTTAATTAAAAGGCAGATAGCGAGAGAGAGAGGAGATGGTGATGAAGTTTTAAGAAGTTTTAAGAGGAAGCTTTTTCTCTTGAAGTTGAAGTTGAAGAAGAAGAAGAAGAAGAAGAAAGAAGAGATTCTTTGTCTGGTTTCTGTTTCTTCTCTTTCTCTTTGGAAGGTTTTTTTTCTTTCTTCGTTTCTTCGTGAGTTACCGGAATGGGTTTAGTGGGAAGGATGGCTGACTCATCGTTGAAGAGTGCGGCTCAAGCAGTGATCTGTTGACGGTTGAGGGTGGAAAGAGATTCACGTTTAGATCGTCTGGGAAGGAGACAGTGCGTGAAAGGAAGAAGAGGAAAGGCAGTCTGAAGAAGTTTGTATCTATAAGGTGAAACATCATGGTGATATATTCTACAATGTCATGTCTGTTAAAAGATGAAGCACTTCTACAACTTCTATCTGTGAATAGAAGTATCCTTGCAACAGTCAGGTACGGGAAGTCAGGTACCAGGTAGGTAGAGAAGCTACAAGATATCTGACCCCTTGTTACTGTCCATGCGCCCCATGCGTTCAGTTCTATAGCTGTAACTGTTGTGTTGTAGTCCCATCCGTCAGGGAAGAATGAGCAGTTCACTCCCATGGCAAGCACCTCCAATCGAACTCACACCCAAAACCAGGTTTTTGTCCACATGTCCCCCGTGTGCGAGGAACAGATGCAGGGAACAGATGTTGTTGAATCACGGCCCAAAGAGCCACCGCATACCTGGCGGCCCCAATAGAACCACGACAGCATTTCTGTCCCACTTCCAGCCAGGCATTTCCAGCCGCACCCATCATATCCATCGCAGAGGCAAGTTCAGTCTTCTCGGACTCCTCTCTTCTCCAAGTCAAAGGTCAATGGGATATCAAAAAAGATTCATAGGATCAAACTATACATTGAACAAAAACTTCAGGAAACATCTCTCCGAAATGCATCAGCTCAAAGAAAAGACAGGGTTATTTGACATATGAGATAGGGACATGTCTATCCTCAAAAGGGGGGTAGTGTGGTATTAAATATGAGACATTCCAGGGCGCAGTGAACAAAAAGAAGGTGCATAGGACATTAGAGAGAAACATGCAGATAGGAAAACCAACAGGAAAGGGAAAGGAACAAACAAAACAGAGAGTGTGTATATAAGTAGAAACGCGCAGCATAGGGTGAAAGATAGGGAACATGGTAGAATAAAGAAGAAACAAACGGTAGCGAAAATATGCCAATTGCTGAACTCATCAAACGCCGAAACTCTGCAAATGAGGGGGGTCCGAAAAAACCAAGGGAAGGAAGTCGTGTTTTTCTCTCCTCCACCAGGGAACTTCTTCTTTTGATTTAGTTATTCCTCCCTTCGGCGACCTCCTGCTTCTCGCTCAACGGGTCGGGCTTCCGCATCACGGCGTCTTGGCTCGTCATCCGTCGTCCGAGAGCGCGCTCGACCTTGGCCCCGAGGGCCAGCTTGTTCAGGTTATCGGTCTTCTCGGTCGTGGGCACGAAGCGCTGTTCCTGGAGCGGTTTGTTCTCGAGGCGCTCCAGGTTTTCGGACCACTCTCTGATATCTGCCATGCGGCCGTCGCCGTTGGCCAAGGTGGAGACGGTGGTGTGGTCGGAGAGGAGCGATGGGCTGCCGCTGATGGTTGAGAAACGTTGGGAGTTGCGTTGAGAGTTGACCTTGGGAACGGAAGGCGCAATGTCAGTTCTATCGTTCTGGGTGTGCGGTCGCAAAGGGAAAAGGAAAAGACTTACGGTCGACGGTGCCATGATCGGCCGTTCAGAATCGAGAGATCGCTGTCTCGCCATGTTTATTTTATACGAAGAATTGACTTTCGATAGAGTAAAACGGGTGCGATCCGGTCGATATCTTCAACTAGAAAAAAAAGAAATGGTGAGGTCAGATTCCAACAGATCTCTTGTCCTTCCAAGGGGGAATGATAGGGTTCGTACGTCGGACGAATGAGGTTCGTATTCAATCTTGACAAAGTCTGCAACCAGGCAGACAGGATATTTCTTATCTTCTTCTTTTATTCAACAAGAGATCAACTTTGGGGGAAGAGAGAGAGAGAATGTAGTGAAGGGGTTCGTCAGGCGAAGTCAGGAGGAAGAAGGAGAAGAAGGAAGATCAATTTTCACCAAAGAGAAGGAAGAAGGGGGGGAGGTGGATAATAAAAGCTTTGCTCCTGATCGACACGAAACAAGCCACGAGGGAGATGAACACGATGATGAAAGATTCTGCTTACCAGGAGAGAAGAGAAACCAGGTCGCCACGCGGTAGAAGGAGACGGGAATTTACCGTTTGAAGTATATCCGGACTCTTTTCTTCTTCCAAGGCTGGGGATCGTTATCAATCAAACTGCTGTCACTCTGTCGTGCAGAACGTCTTTATTTTGACTCTTTCGGTGGGGATAAACAGTTGGGCGCCAAACAGAGACTATTGATTGAACGCAGAAAGACTTACTCCGACCGGGGAAAGAGAGCAAGCAGACTCAGCCTTTTTACGGAGTTCAGTGTGAGATCACGTTCGTTGCTTCCTTTCTCTTACTGAAACCAGGTCTCAGGGGGGCCATTGATCTTCTCCTTCTTCAGTGGCCAACTAACTAAAACACCCCAGTCTCTGTGACTCTCTCTCTCTCGCTCTCTCTTTCTTTCGTGTATGAAATCATGCAAAGAATGAAGAGAGAGAGAGAGAAAAAGAAACGAAACGCACAGCCGAGAGTTTCTTTTCTCTCTCGTCGAATACGAAGTCTGAGCGAATCTTCATCCGTTGGTTCCTTATGGATCCCCCTTCCTTTTCTTCTCCAAGACTCCATCCGGTCATCATATGTCATTTTAAGACGGGAGACCCAGGTTGCCCATGTGGTGGTTATTCTTAATTCCGTTTCTTCTAACCTTTTTCTCACTTAAGCTCAGGCTCTTGATTGCCACGTGCATCAGATGCGATCTGAGATGAAGAAGACGAGGAAAGAGACACAAAACATCGTTGGAAAAAGAAACAAATTCTGAAGAAATTAGAATTAATAATGATCAAGGTAGATTCTCTCCATCAACTTGAAATCCTCTGCCAGAGGCCCTCCGTCCTCAAAAAGCGCTGGCAATTTATCCAACCCATCCACCGCCTTCACCTGGGCCATCATCCCATCAATCAACCTCTGAACAGCATCTTTCTTATCCCGTGCTCCTGGCTGTCGCCAGAGCTTTAGATCCTGAACCGAGGCGCGAATGTCCAACATGCGCCGGAGCCGAGGAGGATACTTCGAACTGTGAGCCAACGCTTGCTCAAAATCAACCCCGTACACCTTTCCAAAATCCAGTTTGTACTGCTGAACGTGTTGCGATCCTTCAGACTCGGCTTCCAGGATGGCTTCGATGTCTCCGATCAGACAGCCTCCGTGGCTGATCTCATTGGCGTTTCGTACGATCTCTTTGTCCATTTCGTCGTCGTTGCTGTTGGACGTTGCCTCCGCCGATTCAGCTGCCTCGGAGTTCAAGATCTAGGTGAAAGGGTTAGTATCTAAGCTAGGATTCCTAATCTCTCTCTCTCAAGCCTTCATACATTTCCGTCCACTTCTCCCAGCTCCTCATCGAGTAGCGTGGCCACGCTGGTGGTAGACGAGAACTAGTCAAATAGGTTAGTATCTAAGCTGGGATTCCTCAACTCTCTCTCAAGGCCTCATACACTTCTTCTCCTTGTTCCCACATTCTCACGGAGCGCCGCGACATCGCTGGTGACAGACGAGACCTAGTCAAATGAGTTAGTTGGTACCTTCTTGGCCGACGCTAAGATTCCTAACCTCTCTCCCGAGGTCATGTACATCCTCTTTGACATTTCTCAGTCCGTTATTCAAATTCTTCAAACTGTCGTCCGCCTTCTTTAGTTCAGCCATAAGATGCTGAAGCTGTTCCTGGACATCATCATGGTCATATACCTCTTCCTTGTTCATCCTGCTAGAGACCTCTTAACGGATTCGTCAATGTCTTGGAGATATGTGCGTGTGTTCTTGATACGTGCGCGGTGACCGATGAGATGAAGAAATATGGTCTTTACTTTGCTGGTCTCTGCGAATCTGATGTTTACTTATATTCTTTTTCTATGAAGAAATGGTATCTCTCTCGGACAAAAAATTCCGCGTGTTTCCTCCAGAAAATCCCCAGCGGAGTCTTTCTGTCATGTCTCCCGCTCATTGCCGTTCTTCTTTGAGGACGCAATCAACAATATTCTGGGAATGTTTTTTATTTCCCCCCTCTCGCCTTTGAATGCGGGAGATGAATGGGTTTTATTTCAAGTATCGAAATAAAAGCGTCAGAAACCTTTAATTCCTCCTCTTTCGGTTCTTCTAGAGTAAAAAATCGATAAGCAAATAAATGATCGGTTTTGTTGGTATGCATCCAGGAACTTGCTTAAGCTCAGAACTGTTGATTGCTACGTTTATTTATTTATTTGATGCATGGCGTCAGTCCCATCCCCTGGTTCAAGATGTGAAGATTATGGAATGAAGGGGTTGGTTTTTCCAACCCCTGGTACCCGTCGATACTCCTGTCATACTCTGCTGTTAGGCCATAGTTTTCTACCAGAGTCACCAGCTTCAGCACCTCTTTGGCGATACGATCTCAACAGAGGAAAGCACCTACCTTGGTACTCTCCCCTCTCTATCTCTTTATTCTTTCCGTCTTTCTCTCCTGCATCTTCCGCGTCTCCTGCCTATTCGCGATAATCAAACCTGATGTCCTTTCTTTTGTATTCTCATTCATCGATGATTATGTCTCTTCCGATACAAGAAAGCACCTTGCTCTCGAGTTCTACACGTCATATCTTCCCTTTCCTTTATGTCTTCCATTAAGCTGTGATGTGATGTCGTTTCCCGATATCTTTCTCGAGTCTATGGTGACATCACTGCCTCTCTAGTTCATCATAGACCTATATCTCTATTCCCCGTCGTGACGGAAGGGGCGACTCCGCTCGCATATAAGAACGCCCAAAATCCCCGTCGTTTTGATCCTTTGCTTGGTCTTGACCCTTAACATCTCCAAAATTTATCTACGCCGCCATATCCACATTGGCAGAATCAACTCGCTATATTTACTACACACCAGTATCCAATATAATCATGGGAAACAAACAGTCAAAGAACCATGACGGTTCTCCTCCGCCGTATTCCCCATTCCGAGACCCTCAGCTTCCTATCTCGCAAAAGGAAGGAACTCGGGATGGCTATACACCTCCATCTTCACCTCCCCCTTCGAGACACAGTTCGACGGCGCCTTCCCGCTCATCTCACATCAACATCAACAATCAACAGTAGGTGCCATCTTCCCTCTCCCTCTCACCTCTCCGATGGAGGTATAAATATTTTTCATTCCCATCGTTTCTCCCATTTTCTTCTTCTTCTTCTTCTTCTTCTTCTTCTTCTTCTTCTTCTTCTCCCCAAGACTTACCATCTTATCCACTCGCTTTAACATTTATATCACAATACACTCGCTTCATATAAAATTATCTGAAGTCACTCGCTTTCCATTAATATCTGAAGTCATCGACTTCTCATATTTATCAACATTCGTTCGCTACTCACACTCGTTTTTCGGGCCCCGGTCCCATTCCACTTCTCTCCGTTCTCGACTCCGTTCAACTTCTCTCTCTCAGTCTTCGTCTTCCAATCCTTTGTTTTCTTCGCTCTCCCCCCGTATCTCCTTCTCTTTTCCACTTTGCGCTCCCTTCGCCTTTACTCACATCCCGGCGACAAGTATTCCCCAGTTTCTCTTCGCTTTTCTGCTAAATTTAGTTCTTACTTTTTTTCCCCGTCATACTCCCACGTCCATTCCAATGTCGACTACTCCGGCAAGCATTATAACCTATGTCTGTACTCCCTTGGATGCGACTCTTCACGTTCTGACGTTTATGTGGACCGTTTATCGGGAGTACGTTGATAACGCCCTTGCGCGGCTTAATGTTATTTGCTAACACCTTCTCCTTGTTTTTAGAAGAAGAGAAGGTCGCAGGCCAAGGCCAGACATAGAGATGGGCGTCAGGCCCGAGGAGATGAGGGAGATTAAGGAAGCCCAGAGAAAGACGAATGAGACCCTGGCCGAGCTGGTGACTCTAGTGGGTAAGTTGGTTCATGAAGGGCAGGCAAGGGACAAGGAGCTGGCTCTGGCTCAGGCCGAGCTGGCAAAGGAGAAGGAGGAACGGGGGAGGTGGGAAGCCAAGGAGAAGGAGGAACGGAGGAGGTGGGAAGCAAAGGAGAGGGAAGACGCTGAGAGAGAGTATAGGCTGAAAGCCTTCCGGGAGTTGAATCGGGGGAAGATGGATTAGGGATCGGGGCCTTTTTCCTTTTTCCTTTGTTTTTGTCTGTCGTTACTGTTTTTTTTTTGGAATTCTTAATGTACAATATTTTTAGATAGCCCCTCCGTGGACTCACACCTTTCCGTGGTGGAGGGGATAAGTAGTTATCAGGGGTTATTCTCTGATAATGAAACCAAGATGAGCTCCAAACCCCCTTTTTTTAAGACCGTTTTATCACCATCCTTTATTTTAGACAAGCTAGTATTTCAAATTCATTCCTCTAACGTTTCAATTAATATATGGCATTTATTTTGTCATTAGAGCGGGCAATGGAGAAGAATCATCGTGGAGCTAGGTATGAGAGTGTTCAACTTTCCCGAATGACATAATATGTTTTCTAAAGAGAACAATTTTTGTGTCCCTCGAATAATTTCATCACAACATCTTCTGTGCCTTTCTTTCATGAATATTTTGGATTTCTTCTCTTGAAAAAGTAATTCCAAACCACTCGGAAAGTAGAATCGTCGGAAAGAGAAAGAAAGAGTGCTTAAAAGGGGAATCGGAGGTCCATAGCGATGCCGAAACCAAAGTCATTTCTAAGGGAGACGGCTTCAAAGTCGAAGAAGAAGGCGGGGAGGGCTCAGGTATGATTTAATTGTTGTTTTTTTCTCTTCTCATTCCGTTAATTCGGGGAAGTATATACTCCCTGGCGATATGGCGTATAGTTCGGGTCATTGTGTGGGCATATTGGCTGATTGTTACTTTTCGTTCTTCTGATATTTGTAGAAAGACCCTGAGACTGCGGATGAATATCTTGCTGGTAAGTTACATACATACATACCTAGAGGTTTTCCAGGGGCTGTTTCTCTTCCATAAAGTCTCCTGGACCCTTCTATACATGTATATTTCTTTTCTATATACTACTCCTCATACGCAGCCCCAAAGTTCTAATTCGACTCGCGCACAGCTGGCGTCGACCTCGAAGAAGCGGGAGAGAAATGGCGAGCCGGAGACGCGGTGAAGTCGATGAGATTCTTTATGAGAGCTATTGAGACTTATGATAATGGGCTGAGGAGGTGGAGGGATTCGTTTGATTTGGCTTATAACAAGTAAGTTTTATTTTATTGTCTATCTATGGTATTTTGTTTCGAGGCAGCTTGATGAAATGGGGGGTCATTAATGATATACTTGAAACAGGGCTCGAGTACAATACGAAATGACACAGCATCCTAAACTAGCTGCTCAACTACCCGCTTCTCTGGTGGATATCCTGCAGATAGCGCTCCGGTCTCATCGCGAGGCCCTAGACTTGAAGCAGGATAATACCGATATCTTGTTCAACACCGCCCAGGTGCTGACGAGTTTGGCCGAGGCGGTTACGGAGGGGAAACGCCATTCGGAGCAGCAGCAGACGCAGCAGGAGGGGGTGGAGTGGTTACGGGAAGCGTTGGAGTTGTTGCAGAGGTGTTTGGCGTTGCAAGAGTTTAGGTTGACGGAGTCGGAGGCGGAGGCGCAGGGTGGTGAGATGGAAGGTAGTGCTGCTGGGGCGGAGCCGGTGGCTACTGGCAGTGGTGGTGACGACGCGATGCAGCAGGAAAGTCGCCAAGAGGGTTCCGCAGAACTAGCGGAGGAGGAGCAGTGGGCGTCTGTGATTGAGCCTATCACGAAGAGTACGCTTGTTGATACGGCTATCGCACAGCTTGAAACGTTGGCGACGCTTTGCGGGTTGCTCACGTTTGAGCATGGTAGTGTGGTTGCGTGGGTTGAGGAGTACTCGGCCTCCCTGCTAAAGGAGAGGATTGCTATTTATATCGAGGGAACCGGTCGTCAACATGAACTTCTCCTTGCGCGAGCGAAGTTCATATCTGCCATGGCGGATGTATCCTATCGAAGTGGACGGATCGATCTCGAGACTTATAAGCGAGAGCTCAGCTACGCGTTCGAAGATGGACTTGATCTCTCAAACGATCCGGATGGGCTGTGCAGTCGAGCCGAGGCGTTGATAGCGTTCAATTCCTCTGTTTCAGATGCTGCGCTTCTCCAACAACCCGATACGGTAGCTCAATCCACGACTCTTCGTTGGCAATCGCTATCTTCAGCCTTGGACTCCCTATCGGCAGCATCTAAACTCCCACAGGCTGAAAACCTCCCGAAAATCCATATCGCTCGAGGAGATGTCGAGATTTCTCGATGGCAGTTAGGAAGGCCGCCTTGGAATTATGCTGCGTCAAGTGGGAATGCCGCAACTCTTCTGAAAAATGCTCAGACGTATTACCGTGGCGCTGCAGCTTTAGCGCAGAGGGGGGGAGCGGCGAGTGAAGAGACAGATGCTTCGGCAAAGGAAGCGATTGCGTTAGCATTGGCCGGAGATCGGAGTAAGATGGACCCGCTGGTGGGTAAGTCCAAAGGTAGCATGGTAGCTGTGGCTGAAGAAATGATCGAAGAGGGATTGGTGACAGCCACGGATATGGAGAGCTTATTCTCGTCACTGTGAAACGAAAATCGAGATAGTGTCGAATGTATATAAAACGTTCTCCCTGACAATGCTAGCATGGTGTTAGAACCGATGGTAAGGGCCACACCCTAATAAAAAGAATAGCTTACACCATTCACGATTCGGTACAAATCAAGGCTGCGGGCTTGCTTTAACGGCTTCATCCATCTGCAGTACCTCCTTGCGTAAATTCCCTTCTGTATCGAACTCCGTCGTAGCTGTAACTGCGCCTTCAAGGTCGCTCACCACTCCCTCCAAACCAGATAATAGTGACTCAATCTCTTGTCTCTGAAGTTGGATTTTCTCAGCAAGCTCCGCGTTCTCTTCCTGGGTCTCCTCAAGCTTCGAATCGAGCGTCGCTTGCGCTTTTTCAAGATAAGGCGTGAGATGTGCTTGATACAGCTCCTTCGCGTTGAGGGTATGTGGACTGGAAGAAACCAAAAAGTTAGCCCATTATAAACTCACACAATTCCAATTGCCCAACCCTCCGAAAAAGGGCTAAGCAGAAAAAAAGAACAAACTCACGCAACAACCCCCTCCTCCCCACCATCCCCATTCTCCTTCCTAAACCTCGCCTCCCCAACCAACCTGTCCAACTCATTCAAACCCCGAACCACATCCCTCTCCCTGATCACTCCATCAAACTCCGCCTTCGCACTCTCCTCCAACTTCGCATTCAGCTGCCTCCATACCGACTCCAAGCTGGCCGGGACGTGTTGCGCCGGGGTGGGGAAGCAGGCGGAGAAGTTCTCGTAAGAGTTTGCGCGGAGGGTGCGGGAGAGGGATTCGGTGAAGACTTGGTGGAGGCGGGAGGCGCGGAGGCCGGGGGTTAGGGGGATGGGAGCGGAGGGCGGGGGGGAAGGAGAGGGGTCGTTGTTGGTGTCGGTGTTTTCGTCGCGTTTGGGAGGCATTGGTGGATGCGTTTTTTCTCTTTTCTCGGTTCGTCTTAGGGGTTTGATGCGTATTTATTTGGTAAGATGTATGATTAATGTTACTGGAATTGTAAATGTGTTTGTAGAGTGGACGTTATTTTCGAGAGAGCTGAAGGACAACCGAAAGTTGATATCTATCTCAACGCGTTTGGTCCGCGAGGTACGAAGTCACGTGGTTTATATAGATGCGAGTTGGGGAGTAGGTTTTAGGATGGAGAGTAATAGCATGAGAAACTTAAGAATAATAAAAGTCTTACTGCAGGAATTGGAAAGGACGAGAGATAGTGCTATAGCTTTCATTAATTAAAACCTTTGCAAGCACCGGTACGAAATCGATAGAGATGCGTGCTATAGACTCAATACCTGATGAACAAAAAGGGGAAGGGAAAAACAAAGGGAACTCATTATATTACGCCTTTGGAGGTGTATCGTAATTTTCTAGGAAAAAGGAAAAAGGGGGAATGCGATGAAGGGGGAAAAGGGACTAGGAAAGAAATCCGAAGCAAAAGAAACACCAGCCCAAGAGGAAAACCCGCCGGAATACCAACGCCTCGCTACCATCCAACCATCAATCCGTTTTATCTCTTGTTTAGTATCCACCTTGGTTCACAATCCCTGGGACGGCATATCCACCGCTCATCTGTGGTTGCTGCTGTTGCTGCTGCTGCTGAGCCGCTGCCTGTTGAGCTTTCAACTGATTCAAGTCCTGGAACCATGGATGACGCAATGCATCGGCGGCGCTGATGCGCATCTCTGGCCTGACCTGTAGCATGCGGCTCAGAAGGTCCAAACCGAGCTGGTCAATTTGCGGGAGGATCAATCGGAGATCCTGGGTTGCGTAGACATGGAAGTTGGGCTTGTATTCTGGGAATTGCGAGATTCCCGGCCACGAGCGTTCTGAAGGAGTGCCCATCAAACGGAAGATTTTCTGTAGTTGATCCTCATTCGTGGTTCCTGGGAAGAGAGGACGACCGGTGTACATCTCCGCCATAATGCAACCGGCGGACCAGATGTCGATGCTGGTGTTGTAGGTTCGGCTACCGAGAAGGACGTCGGGCGCTCTGTACCACAAAGTGACGACTTCGTTGGAGAACGTGTTGACAGGAATGCCAAACGCTCTAGCAAGACCGAAATCAGCCAGCTTAAGCTTCCCTTTGTGGTTGATGAGTAGATTCTGCGGCTTCAGATCGCGGTGGAGTACTCGGTTGTCGTGGCAGAAAGCGATGCCCAGGAGTAGCTGCTGCATGAACGATTTGATGGTAACGTAGTCCAACTGTCCACGATCTCCTCGGGTATCCATGTACTTCTTCAAGTCCTTGTCCATATACTCGAAGACGAGCATGAGCTTGTTTTCCGTGTGGATAACGTCGTGGAGGGAGACGATGTTTTCGTGCTTCAATTCCTTCATCAATGAGATCTCACGGATCGCCGTCGAGGGTGTTCCTTCTTCCGAATCGAGATGGATCTCTTTCAGAGCGACCATCTCGCCGGTCTGGCGGTTCCGGCCTTTGAAGACCTGAGGAAGTTGTTGTTAGTGCGGGGGACACGGAGAGATAAGCTTGGGTGTGTGGCGTACCGTCGCATAGGTTCCTTCACCGAGCTGTAAGCCATTAATTAGTTTCTATACAAGCAATATAATGAATAAAAGAATGAGCGACATACCTTCTCCAGCTGCTGGAACGAGCTGGGTTGGTGTCTTTTATCCATGACTTCTGACGCCTCCCGTCGTGGTTGGGCGGGTAAAAGGGTTGTTGGTTTCTGTTTTCTGCTGAAGAGGAATGCACTGGGAGCAACAAGAGAAGAAGCGATGTCTAGACAAAGACGAGCACTGTTGACCTGTAACTGGAAATCTTGGTGACTTTTAAAGGCCTTACAGTCCATGTCTTTCTTTTTCTCCCGTCGAGACGAGACAGGCAGAATTCAAACCATGTAGCTTGCCCCACCAGTAAGGAACTGCAATGGAGTTTCAGTGAGTTGACTGGCCGTGAGTCACTGAGAACATCACGAACTTGTTACCGCGCGCTTTAACAAAAATAGATAAACATTCATTTTACTGGTCTGTCCACTTATTAGTGAAGAAGATGTTTCAACAGCTTGAAATATAATTAGATCTGTGGTTTGTTTCAAGACTCGGTGCTTGTTGACCCTAGTGTTCTAATATTAAATATTAAACTACACCAAATCAAATGAAGATTCCCAAGATAGGTACGGAGTAGATATACAATCAATCGAGGCCTTGCAGCATAGAAGCGACATGGGGGAGCGTCAGCTCTGCTTTATGGCTACATCTCACATGGGTCCCGGCGGTAACCTCGCCACGGATCTCCTTGAAGAGTGTCTTTTCATTCCGCACACCTCCCATGTTCACGATCCCGATTGGCATGCCTCGCCGATGAGCTCTTTCGACTAATCGCCAAGCGGAGAAGGTGGCTAAGCTGCTTCCGACCACAAGTAGTCTCCCTGCCTCGTCAATTGCTTCCTCCGCGGCGATCTTCACGTTGTTGTCGATGGATTCCCCAAACATGACCACTGCGGGCTTGAGAATCCCGGCGTTGGACGCTGGTGACCATGCGCCACTGTTATCGACTTCCACCCTCGCTGTAGTACCGTCTGGCAGTACGGGTGGCTTTTCTAGACAATGGGGACAGGCCGGATATCTGAACGTAGAATAAGGTGCACTCGGCAGGTCTACATCACCATCCGGGTTCAACCTCAGTCCCTTCTCGCGCTGTTCCTCTGGATTATCCGTGTCCAATGCGCCCGTCTCAATCATTTTCAAGAGAAATTCCGCCCATCTCGGATTGAGAGTTTCCAACGATTGCTGAAAAGTGTCCCTTGGTAACAGACGGCGACAGTCGATACAGACTAGGGATCGCAGGTACCCATGTAGCTCGAGGATTGGAATATCCGGATGTGCTTTGCTGTGGAAGGAATCAACGTTCTGTGTGACGACGGAACTGATGTAGCCCTTTTTACCAAGCTCAGTTATCGCCGAGTGTGTGGCATTTGGCTTCGCTTTCTCCATCCCCGGCCAGCCCATGAAGCTCCGGGCCCAGTATCGCTTCCTCGCCTCATGTCTGCTGACAAACTCGTGGTAGTATATTGGTCGGTACCGCTGGTTTCGCGTGTAGGTACCGTTCTCTCCCCGGTAGTCTGAAAGGCCCGACGCTACGGATATGCCAGCGCCCGTGAGGAGAACCGTCTGGGAATTGCGACCGACATCTGGACCTCGAAGGAGAGGTGACGATTCGGCAGAGAAGAAAGCTGCGATGGCATCAATTGCGCCGGAAATTGTCTTCGCAGAGGGCGGGGTAATAATCGGTGGTGGTAACGGCCCTGTAAAAGGGATCCTGATCGAGGTTCTCGTCATGAGAAAGGCATGGTTGAACTGGTCGTGTGTATGTATGCTCTGCCAAAGGAAAAGTTTAGGGGTTGTTTTGCAGGAGCTGTCAGTTGCTCCCGATGGTCGTGGGCTGATCCCGGATCAAGTCGAATAGTCCGGGATGCCGTGTCTTTGCCTCAACTCAAGCAATCGCCAAGTTCATACGAGATCCGCTTCTGAATGGGCTAAATTTTGTGTTCATGTGGAGCAGCGACTGAGCCTCATAGTGTCAGCATGGCCTGTTTGACTTGAAGCGAAGTGTCGTCCGAGACTCCCGAGTGAACATCCGTAGATTCGAACATTCAAGTACATATCAGACACTTTTCCCTCCATATAAAGTTCCAAAGATCGGGGCAATGAATGGTTCGGATATATATATACGTAACACTGTGTCTCCAATATAGTTTGAGAGAGAAAAGAAAGAAAGAAGAAAAAGCAGCCCCAATGCTTACAATTAGAAGCCCTCTGATTACGCCTCCACTCCTTCGCCCTTGCTGCTCCCTCGATGCTATTGACTCAGTCCCTGCAATGCGGCGGCCGGTCGATCCTCCACCACTCCAAATGCTTGAATTACAGTCAAGAGCTTGATTTGTTTCGCGTCTCCTGGATCTTACCACGTCGCAGCCTTCGCCAGCTGCGTGTCCCCCGCACATCTTCTCTGTATAATTCTCAATTCCGTCGCTCGTGTTCCGATCCCGCTTCTCGGCGCGCATCTCCTATTCGCAAAAACAAGACTCCTGTCCTTTCAAACCACGACTCCCGCTCTCGTCTTCCACATATACAACAACCACTTCTAGCTCCGTTCATGGCAGCCTCCCAAACCAGATCCCATGGGGGCCATAGCCATGGTCCTGGCCACCACCACCATCATGATACCACCTACTTAGTTTCTCAGAATAAGAAAGATGCCGGCGTGCGAATCACCCGAATTGGCTTGTTTGTCAATCTGGCAATGGCCATTGGGAAGGGAATCGGAGGCTACATGTTTCACTCCCAAGCGCTGGTCGCAGACGCATATCATGCGCTCACAGATCTGGTGTCGGATTTTATGACACTTGCGACAGTTTCGTTCTCCTTAAAACCTCCGTCATCGCAATTCCCCACTGGTTACGGCAAAGTAGAGAGTCTTGGTGCGCTGGGCGTGAGCAGCTTATTACTCTGTGGTGGTGTCTTCATGGGCATGAACGCGAGTGAGGTTCTTCTCACACAGTTCTTTCCTGATGTTGCGGAAACCGTGGCACATTATGGATTGCTTGGACATGGTCATTCGCATGGCCATGGCGTTGATGTTCATGGACCTAATATTCATGCCGCATGGCTTGCCGCTGGGTCAATTGTTGCCAAAGAATGGCTTTATCATGCGAGTTAGTGAACTGAACCCCCCTACATCCTTTAATTGACTACGAGGCTAATTATTTTGATCGCCTACAGCTATGAAAGTCGCAAAAGATCGAAAGTCCTCGGTCCTCGCCTCAAACGCCATCCACCACCGCATCGACTCTCTCACCAGCATCGTCGCCCTTCTGACAATCGGCGGCGCACACGTATTTACAGACGCTTCCTGGCTCGACCCAGTCGGTGGATTGATAATTTCCATGATGGTCATCAGAGCCGGTTGGGGAAATACCAAAGTCTCCCTACTAGAACTAGCAGATGTCAGCGTAGACGACGAGATTAAGACCTCCGTCCAAAAGGCCGCATCAAAAGCTCTCCTCGTCGCAGACGTCCCAGGCGGGAACGAGGTCCAAATCCGGGATATTCAGGGCGTCAAGTCCGGTCAGAATTATCTGATGGAGATGGAACTAGCGGTACCGGGATCATGGTCTGTTGACCGTCTCCGCCTAGTTGAAGACGCTGTCCGCGAGAGGATCGGATTGCGTGTCAGAGGCGTGAAGAGGGTGAAGATCCGTTTCATGGCTTTGGAAGGAGCTGATGTGGACTTTACTGGGGAGTTTATTGCGCCGGACGTGAGTCCGCGGAGTAGCCCCGAGCCGGAAGGGGATGAGGCCAATGGGGTCAATGGTGCTACTACTGGAAGCAAATCCCGACCTGAGGCAGGACATGCCCATAGAAGACGTTGAAGAGCTTTCGTACCATTTGTTCAGGGGGGCGGAGGTTGATTCTTTGATATAGAACCAATCTTACTGGCTCAATCTATATCGGGATTATGGATGGGGGCATATGGGGAATATCTTCACACGTCATCATATCAGAAAACAAAATTATACACACATCTTTCGTTTCCCCTTTTACCATTTATCAACGATGAATCGATTCTACGCCGGCACTTTTTTCGAAGAAAGAATTCTCACAAATACCGAAAAATCTATCCGAAACACAACATTCGTCGCTCGGCTTACGTATGCCCCATCCCCCAGACAATGAGCCCGTTGGACTCGCGTCAACCAACACCCTTCCTCCTATTTGAAACGAAACAGGGGATATGTATCTCGAAGGAATTCTTCGAAGCGACGAGACAAGCTTTTTCTTTTCTTTTTGGAAAGCCGACCCGTCCCCCGTGAAATTGGCGGGCATATTGGTTTAGTTCACGTCCCTTATTATTTCCTAACCTCTGGGAGCCCCTGAATTTTAGGAAAACGGGATATTCTCGAATGTAGGATAGGATAGGATAGGGTATTTAGAACAATAGATTTCAAAGTCTTTCGCCTTTTTTTTTTTTTTTTTTTTGATACTATCTTCTCTGGAAAGGGAGGATTGAAGTTTTGATCCAGCAGATATATCTGCACTATATACCGAGTACCTTGTTAATGTATGGACCATATATATCCCGACTCCCCATGTATCGCTTTGCGAACCCCGGGCATCCTGAGCCCTCGCTCCTGTCTACGGACTATGGAGAGCGGGTTGATATTCGCGAAACCCAAGACCTTACTAGATGAGAGAATATGGAGTGCGACGGCTTCCAATATGTCTTCCTTCACGCAACCTAAGCCCCTCCCTCCTTCGGAGAATTCCCACCCCCGTTAACAAGTCAACTTCTGCAAAACCTCAATATCCATCTTCAAATTCATCATCTGCACAAAATACGGATCCCTCAACGCCTCTTCCAACCACGAAAACTCAGCCGGCGCACAGTTCAACGCCTCCGTAACGATCTTCTGTGCGTTCCCTTCTTCTTTCAACTCGCTTGAGGAAAGGTCCGCTTTGCCGACGATCTGCCACCGATCGCTGAATTCGTCGTCGCCGAGTTTTCGGAGGACGACTGCTACGTCGCAGTCCCAGAAATTGTATACCAGGTCCCCGACGCGTGCTGAGGAGGGGGCGAAGCCGATTCGGGAGTTTGTGGCTAGAAAGCGTCGGGGTTCTTGTTCTTCGGGTGCGGATGGGTTTTGTTCCGTTTCTGTATCCTCAGGTTTAGTTTCTTCGGGTAGGGTATCGTCGTCCTCAGCTGAATATCTGAAACCAAACGAAGTTGTGGAATCTATGTTTCGGATCGTAGATAATTTAGTCTCCGCCCAGGTCAGAAGTTCTTTTGAGTAGATCAAATCCTCCCTTCTGAGTTCCGAAATGGCATCACCCTTTTTGGAAGCATATATTTTTTCTATATTCTTTTTCCATGTCTTGTTTGCTTTGAATGTGGATATCGTTTCCGAGTACGTGGGTCCAAGGTAGAGGATTTCGCCCGCCAATGCTCCTCGAGCATAATAATACTTTTTCGGTTGGGAATTGAAATCGACCGTTCTGGTGGCTGCTTCCACGCCACCCTCGAACATATTCTGGATTAGGGCGCTGAACTTGACGAGTCTAATAGTACGGTCGAATTCAGGCAGGAGATCGTCCATAAAAACGTTCTCGGCTTGAAGAGGCTCGGACGCTTGGTGGAAATCCACCAGTTTCTGATATAGGTCGAAAAGGCCCACGGAATAATCGACTTCGATCTCATCCTCAGAATCGTGCGCCATGCCCACGAACCCAAAGATCTTATCTTTTTTCTCGGAACATTGGGCGCCGCGAAACTTATCGAGCAGTGACTCGAGGCGATACTCATCCGTATCCCTCCGATCCCGATGTTCGATCAAAGGTCTGATACGTTCCTCCAACGTATTCCAGTGTAAGGAGTGTGCGAGTAACTGGTTGACTTCATCCCACTCGAATTCAAAGTTCCCATGAATGAAGCGCACCTCTTGCGCCAGCACTATTTCTTGGATAATCCAAAGCCGGCTCCAATAGGGATTGGTTATGATTGCTTTCCCATTCGCTTGACTCTGAATGTACATCACCTCTCTGTCAAGGGACGTGTACGGCTGCGGCGACTGGCCCAACCAAACTAGAACTCGAGTCGCACGTCCGTAGATGAAGGCCATCAGACTGACCTGTGCATTCCGCTCCTCGACATCCGCCTGGTTGATACAGATGGCATCTACCCACAAGGTCCTCGGCTTCTCTTGCCGTAGGCGTCGTAATGCATTAAAGAGGTTCTTCCGGACCTTGAACTGTTGCCCATTAATTGTGATGCGTTTGTCGGCCGCTTGGTCACCCCAGGTGTAGGAGAGGCATTCGTAGACGGGCTTGCTGGCGAACGTTTTGCAAACTAGTTCGGCGCATACTTCGTCTCGGTCCCCATTTTCATTCTTCGGCCCTCCCTTGGGCTTTTTTACTTTGGGCTGCAGGATCAAGAGTCGAAGTGCATCCGCGCCCTTTGGTAATGGTGGGTGAATTGGGGTTTGAGAAGCACTTTCTGCCATGGTTGCGGATTGTTGACGAAGATGAAGATGAGGAAAAGGACATTATTTTCTCTCTTTCTGACCCCAACCCATAAGAGTCACGCCAGGTCGTCAGCCCCCGGTGCTACGATTCAATCCATGCATATGCATGATTGCAGCGCTGGATACGAGCCTCCATCTCGCTTTGGTTTAGTGACCGTAGAAAGCACGGAGTTACAGATGCTCCGCTCATAAAAGGGGTATGTCCATTGTCGGGTAAGGTTTATCTTTAGCTGCGGCTTGGTCGCATGTATCACAGCTTGCTATATATGCTAATGTAGTCATTCGAGTAACTTCAGCCCGCTGCCTGTGTCAGTGGCTAACAACATCACGACTCCACCGCCGCCATCTTCACGATACTCTTAGACATACCTTACCTAAGTTCTTACCTAAGCACCGCCAGACTTTCCCTGTCTCCGGATAAAAGCAAGACCGGAACCGGGTGAAAGAAAAGTCTTGGCAGATCAAGGGCACATCCCACCTAGACTTGTTGACATCATCAGAGATAATAAATACTCCGGTGGGATAAAAAGGGATGAAGGGAGGATGTTGAGATTTTTTTTTTTGTTCCTGGGCTGTTATTCTTCTTTTGTACTTATTGCTGAATTGATCTGCCTTTCAGAAGACGTTGATAATACATAATTGAGAACCTGATTTATTTGACCGTTTATCTACATTTTACGTCCGTTGCGCCGCTGTTGATACCTTCCCAAGACAATGGCACCTCCTTCAGAACCCCTATACCTAGGTTTTGACCTCTCGACCCAGCAGTTAAAAGGACTAGTCGTCACTTCAGGTCTAAGGGTCGTCTATGAGGCCATCTTCAACTTCGACCCTGAAACCACCGGCTTCGATGTCACAAAAGGTGTCCTGACAAATGAAGCCGAGCGAGAGGTATTTGCCCCGGTGGCCATGTGGCTGCTGGCGTTAGACAATGTCCTCGAACAGCTGAAGAGTAAAGGGCTAGACTTTAACCGGGTAATGGGAATCAGTGGTGCGGGACAGCAGCATGGGAGTGTTTACTGGAATGGGAACGCGGAGAAGTTGTTGAAGAATCTGGACAAGGGGAAGACGCTGAAGGAGCAGTTGGACGGCGCTTTTTCGCATCCGTATAGCCCGAATTGGCAAGATGCGAGCACGCAGAAGGAGTGTGATGAGTTTGATGCGCATTTGGGAAGTGTGGAGGCCCTGGCAGAGATTACGGGCAGTAAAGCTCATCATGTAGGTTTCTCTTTGGAGTACCCCCGATCTTTGGGTAGAAGCTAACGAAACATGAATTTCTTTTTTAGAGATTCACCGGACCTCAGATCTTAAGGTTCCAGCACAAATATCCGGATAGTTATCGGAAGACTTCTAGGATTTCGCTCGTGTCCTCATTTTTGGCGTCCGTACTCCTTGGTCAGATAGCGCCTTACGATATTTCGGATGTGTGTGGGATGAACTTATGGGATATCAAGAAGAACGATTGGAGTGAACCTCTTCTCGAGCTTTGCGCTGGCAAATTCGGTGTCGAGGATCTGAAGAAGAAGCTAGGTGAGGTGCCCCATGACGGAGGCATACACTTAGGAAAGATCAGCCCTTATTTCGTCGGGAGGTATTCTTTTAATCCGGATTGTACGATTATACCGTCCACTGGAGACAATCCATCGACTATTCTTGCTCTTCCTTTAAGGCCATTGGATGCCATGGTTTCACTGGGGACATCAACGACCTTCCTGATGTCAACACCACAATATAAGCCGGATCCCGCTACTCATTTTTTCAATCACCCTACCACGAAGGGATTGCATATGTTCATGCTGTGTTATAAAAACGGCGGACTCGCCCGTGAACATGTTCGAGATGCCATTGATAAGAAAGTCGGCGCGGATAAGGCCGGAAACCCTTGGGCCAACTTTGACAAGACCATATTGGAGACACCGCCTGTTGGACAAAAGAAGGATTCTGATTTAATGAAAATGGGCCTGTACTTCCCACGGCCTGAGATCGTACCGAATCTTCCAGCAGGACAATGGCACTGCAACTATAACCCCAAAAATGAATCACTTACGTTCTCAGAGGAGGGTTGGGACCGTCCTCTAGATGACGCACGTGCTATTGTTGAAAGCCAAATGCTTTCTCTCCGTCTCAGATCCAGAGGTCTTGTGCATAGTCCAAGGGAGGGCATTCCAGCCCAACCCCGTCGGGTATATCTTGTTGGAGGTGGATCCAGAAACAAAGCTATTGCGAAAGTTGCGGGTGAGGTCCTCGGTGGGATCGAAGGGGTTTACAAACTAGATGTTGGCGAGAATGCATGCGCACTGGGTGCTGCATACAAAGCCGTCTGGGGGATTGAACGGAAGCCGGACCAGACATTCGAAGACCTCGTCGGTCAAAGATGGAACGAGGAGGAGTTTGTTGAGAAGATTGCTGATGGATACCAGGAACGCGCCTTTGAGAAATACGGCCAAGCCCTCGAAGGCTTCGACCAGATGGAGAAGCAAGCATTGGAACAGGAAGCAAAGCGTCAGGGCAAAGCATAGTGCATAATCAGACGCATTCAGCTGTTGACAGCCGTCTCTCTTGCCTTTCCTTCCCTTTTATTTTTTTGCTTTTTATTTTTATTTTGTTTGTTTCGTTTTATCTTAGATTCCATGACGTAGTTTAGGGCCATTGTCGAAACGGGCACTAAAGAGACGGCGAGATAACGGCTTTGCTAGAAATAACTTCATTTCCCCTAGATTAACCGCGCTCTAGAAGATTAAAATTAAAGAAAGAAAGGCATGTTAACGAATTCCCGGCAAGATTGTTCTTTCACATACCAGAATTCAGTGTCTGCCATTGACCGTAGTGAACTAACTGCCACCAAATCTCGACGTTCTGGGTTAAAACTCGCCAAGAGATTTTTTCTGGAGGCACAATCTCTCTCTCTTCGTCCCTCCACCAGAAAAAACGCTTCACACTCAGCCAGATTTTCTCTCTTTGATTGATTCTATTATCTATTATTCTTAATCTCTTCAGACTAGTAAGTGTGCTAACTGTTCTTCCTCTTCTATCGTTGAGAGTCCTGCATAGCCTTGGTCCTGACTTCTTAATATTGCCGCACAGCAACACCACGATCACCGTTGAAAATCACCATGGAGTGAATGAATGGCATGACCACTCACATCTTTTCTTTCGCAAATCAGAACAACTACATATCAGACCCAAAACAGATATTCTACGACAGTCCAAACTGCTCATTAGCAACTGGACCTGAGGCTGGACAGACACGGTAGCGACGGCTTGGTTTTGAAGATGGAAGACCAGGTAAAGATCTCTTATCTCTCCGTCCCCCCGCCGACAATCCCGCAATGCGCGGGCACAACCCACAACCGAACACAACATGAAAAACTAACTAAGATATCGATATAGGTAGCGAATGCCATAGAGATTGCCTGGAATCCCTCCTCGGACCAAGCCATTAAAGGACAAGCTTTCGAGTACCTCAACCAACTCCGCTCTGACCCCTCAGGGTGGCAGGTCTGCCTCTCGATTTTCACCAAGACACCACACCACACGGAAGTCGTTCGACATGTTGCACTGGAGGTTCTGAACAGCGCGGCGCAGACCGGAATTATAGATATTCAGGGGTTGGGTTACGTCAAGGAGAGTCTTTTCACCTATATACGACAAGTGTATGGACCGGAACGGACCTCGGAACCAGATAGAGCCAGCACCCAGAATAAAATTGCCCAGACGATAACATATTTATTCTCCGCTCTTTACGCGAACGGGTGGGAGACGTTCTTCGACGATATCTTGGGATTGGCCTACAATGGAACCTCGAACTCTCTCAGGGATAACCCCCTTGGGATCATATTCTACCTCCGTGTTGTTAACTCCATACACGAGGAGATTGGAGATATTCTAGTTTCAAGATCTCGCGCGGAGCAGGATAAAGCCAATTCTTTGAAGGATCTGATTCGACAAAGGGATGTTCAGAAAATTGTCAATGCGTGGAAGGAAATACTACTGCAATGGCACGAGGGCAATGACATGATAGTTGAGATGACACTGAAAGCTATTGGAAGTTGGGTTAGCTGGATTGATATCTCACTGGTAGTCAACCAGTCCGTGCTTGATCTACTATTCCAGTATCTTTCAAGGGCACAAAATCTGGAGCCCGCAGGAGGGGAGGTGAAAGTCCGCGATGCTGCCATCGACGTGTTTACGGAGATCGTGGGCAAGAAGATGCCGCCTTCGGATAAAATCGATATGATAATTTTCCTCAGCTTGGACGCCATCGTTACCCAGCTTTCTACAAGCCCGCCACTTCATGAGACCCGATTCACTTCCAAGTACGATACGGATCTCGCAGAGGCTGTGGCGAAACTGGTTAATATTACGGCCATTGACATCGTGAAGGCTTTGGATACGGATTCTCTCGAACCTAGCGCTAGGGAGAAGGCAAATTCGCTTCTTCAGTCTTTCATCCCACATATTCTCCGGTTCTTCTCCGATGAATATGACGAGATATGTTCTACGGTCATCCCATCAATGAATGATCTGCTGTCGTATTTCCGGAAGATAACAAAACAGGATTCTTCCCTGATACCACAGTATTCACCAATGCTGATCCCGATCCTAAAAGCCATAATTTCTAAAATGAGATATGACGAAACGTCGTCCTGGGGCGATGAAGACGAACAAACAGACGAGGCTGAATTTCTCGAGCTCAGAAAGAGACTGAACGTTCTGCAGCAGATAATTGCGGCTGTCGACGAGCAGCTGTATATAAACGTTTTGACCGAAGTTGTTGGCACGACATTCGAGAATTTACAGCAGGGAGGAAACCAAATGGATTGGAGAGATCTCGACCTTGCCTTGCATGAGATGTTCTTGTTTGGCGACCTTGCTGTCAAGAGTGGGGGTTTATATACTAAAAATAAACCCAACAATGGAGCCGCGGAGAGGCTCATTGAGATGATGCAGAGGATGGTCGGAACCGGTAAGCTGACTTGGATGGGATCGCCAGAGGGGCCGATTTACTAACTACCTTACAGACATAAGGTCCTTCACCCACCCAGCAACTCAGCTACAATACATGGAGATTTGCGTGCGTTACAGCTCGTTCTTCGAACACCATGGACAACTCATCCCAGGAGTACTCGAGAGCTTCCTACAATTGGTCCACCACCCTGTGAAGAAAGTGAGGACCCGAGCGTGGTACCTTTTCCATCGATTAATCAAGCACCTACGTGCTTATATTGGAAACGTTGCGCAAACCGTCATTGAATCTCTAGGGACACTCCTTGTAATCCACGCAGAAATCCCATCAGAAGGATCAGATGACGAAATGTCTTCCGAGGACCACGAAGGATCGGCAGATGCTGTTTTCACTAGCCAGCTCTACTTGTTTGAAGCTATTGGAAATATCTGTTCTACCTCTACGGTGCCGGTTGATAAGCAGGTATTCTATGCCCAGACAGTTATGAACCCTATCTTTGCGGATATGGAGAGGCACCTGGGCGCCGCGAAGTCGAATGATGAACGATCCGTGCTACAGATCCATCACGATGTTATGGCTCTTGGTACACTTGCTAGGGGGTTTTCTGACTGGATGCCCGGGAGTGCCTCGTCCACTGCCTCACCTACACCTCCGGATGTTGCGGAAACATTTGTTCAAATATCCGACGCAACGCTGGTTGCATTAGAGTCTTTGAAGTCATCTTTCAACATCAGAACCGCTGCAAGATTCGCATTCTCGAGGTTAATCGGCATTCTTGGGGCAAGGAACTTGCCACAGCTCCCGAGATGGATTGACGGCCTACTTACGCAGTCGTCCACAAAGGACGAGATGGCTTTATTCCTTCGACTACTCGACCAGGTTATATTTGGTTTCAAAACTGAGATCTACAGCATTCTTGACACCCTACTAACACCGTTCTTGCAACGAGTGTTCTCCGGGATCACGGAACCTACAACAGGCACGGATGATGAAATCCAGCTTGCCGAGCTAAAGAGGGAATACTTGAACTTCTTACTTGTGGTTTTGAACAATGACCTTGGCTCCGTGATTATCAGCGAGAGTAAGTGCACTAAGCAACCCAAATCCTCGTCAATGGTAACTAACGAGAAACCTTTTTAGCAAACCAACCAATGTTTGAGACTGTCATATCTACAATTGCTCACTTCGCCAAAGACGTTGACGACTTTCCAACCGCCAAGATGTCCTTCCTCGTCTTGTCCCGCATGTGCAGCTTGTGGGGCGGGCCCGACATCGTCCAACTCTCAACCCCCGCAAATGGCGCTGCTCCGGCCTCCCCAGCACTACCCGGATTCAGTAACTTCATGATGACTCGATTCTCACCTCTCTGCTGGGCTTTGCCGACAACCCAGTCCTTCAATCCAAAAGATGCGCAGGCCAAACAAGTCCTTGCCGAAGCCGCCGGGCTGCAGAGGATCATTTACTCAAAAGCTGGGCCGGAATATATCGAGTGGTTGAGAGATAGGGAACTTCCAGGTCTGGGGATGAATGGGAATCTGATCGAGGAGTATCTCAATGCATTGCAGACTTTGGATGTTAAGGGGTTCCGCCAATTTTTCCAGGTACGTTCCCTCCCTTTTCCAGCAGACGTGCTCAAAACTAATATACATGGTATAGTCATTCATCCAAGGCCTCAGCGGTTAATACAGATCAAAAATAAAACCCTCAATTACAAGTTTAACTCCCTCATCGTCATCTCCCTTCTCATCTTGCCGTCGGAACATACGGCATATCAACAACATCTATTCTCCACGCTAAACCTCTTTTCTGACATACGTCCCCCAACTCCCTCCCCAATACGATCTATCTATCTACCGCACACTCCCGTCAAATCTCTCTTCATTTTCCCTTCTACTAAACGGTATATACAGAGAATCTGAGAACCTAGTCACATGTGCATTTATGGCGTTAATTTTTTACCTCACCCTACCCTCCTTCCCACTTTTACTTTCATATCTTCCTTTATATCCATTAACGAAGCACCTTATTCCCACAGAAGAAGGAATCACAGCGGGAGAAGAAGATCGGTGGGACGGGCTATATTGCTATGGTTAGTTGACCGGACCTGAAAAGATAGTTGAAGAGAGAGGAACGAATGGTTTTTGGGGGAAGACTTTTGTGATATGAGACCGAATACTCGGAATGACCTCTCTGCTAGAAGAAGACCTGACTGAGTCCGACTAGCCAGTGGGAATCGAGAGCAGCGAGGAAAAGGAAGTTATGATTACGAATGAGAAAGAACTCTCTCTCTCTTCTATCCTTGATCTCTTCTTACCTTTTTCGTTTTCTCTTTAACGCTTGTGTAAAATGACGACGGATTGCCGAGCGGGACGGGACGGTGGGATGGATTGAATGAAATAGCAAATAGAAAGGAGAGAGAGAGAGAAAAGGAACGACCTAAAAAAAGATATCCTAGAAATCAAATCAAATAAATCGAAATGCAGCAATTTTTGAATGAATGCCAAATTCTCCGGTTCCCCTTTGCCAATGTTGACCACTTATGTACTTGTGTTTGACTTCACTAAGTTGCTTCCTTTCTACATTATACTTCTTTAAGTATTGCAGATTTCCTACTTACTACTTACTACTTTTCGTTTTTTGTGAATGGATAGTATATTGTGATATGTTCTAAAGTAAATCGATTAGGAGAGCCTGCGTTAAGGTAGCGTTAAAAAAATAACTAATCGAAAGTGTAGAAGTAGAGGATTTCTGGATGCGCCTGCGCAAATGGTGCTATTTCTCGGTAATTCTATTGCTCAATAATCTAAGAAAATTGGGCAATGAAGTTGGACAGAGTCCCTAAATAAGATATTATATACATCAGCGGCACACCTGCCCTGCCCCCACCCCACCCGCAGGGCAACATAGCATGGCTGTATGCCATGTCGCCCTATATACCTATATAGGTATATTTATATATAAATATATACATATGTGTGTGTATATATAAAAATACACCACCACCCAGGGGTTGATAGGATTTCTACCAACCCCCTCCCCCACCACATACCCGAGGCTGATGGTCATTCTTGCCCCCCTGAATGCTGGGCTCGAAAGCCCAGAGGAGGGGGCAACCACCGTCCAAGCCAGTTGACGACCTCGCCCACCACCCGCCAGCTGTCGTTGGGGGCAAAATAATCGCCCCCAGCTAGCGGTGGAGGGTTTTCCGAAAACCCACCAGAAACACCCCTGTGCGCCTTCGACAGGGTAGAAGTTTACTACCCCCCGGCGCACGCCTCCACATTGGGTAAATATGTCTCTCAAGGCTGGGGCAGACTGCCCCCCGGCGTAATGGGTTTGTCGAAGCCTCCGCCCGGAACGGCGGAGGGAGGGGACGGGGGTCCCCTCCCTCTGCGGTCATAACTGGGAACGTCCCGAATCGGCCGAGAAGGAAAGAGGAAGACCCGTTCCTTCATCCGCCGTCATTACCGGAGAGATGCCCCGGAGGGCCCAACTGATGGGCCCTTTACCGGAGGCAGGGGACACAGCTACGAAATGATTAGTTCAAAACTGAAATGTGAGAAAGGGAAAGGTAGTATTATATAAAAGATGACTAGGAGGGCTTGAAAGAAAGGTTGGCGACTTACTGTCCCACTGGTTCTCCGGGAGCTCGGCCTTGGGCTTCTATGTGAAAGCCTCTCCTTCCTTCTCCTCGATGGAAGAGTCGAGTTGGGCTAAAAGCCCAGAAGGTCAATACTAGCTCCCGCATCGTCTGCAGGGAGCTCGGCGAGGAGCTCGATATATATATATATATATAAACACCGCCGTATATGATAACGACGAAGGTCATAAGGGTAGGAGGCACAAATCTATAATACAGTTAGACTCATGTCATATAAAAGCTAAAGCTTCCACTAGGTAACTTGAGAAAGGTATTAACAAGGTACATACCTATACATATGTGCCTCCGTCCCAAGCCCCGCTCGGGAGGGGCGTGCGATGATCACCCCCCACCAGGGGGGGTGATCTAGGTCTCCCAAATGCCAGAGGAAATGCAATTCTTATCCAGGCATGACTTTCCTTCCCCCCGTTTTGGAGAAGATTCTGGCATTTCGGAATCAGCGTCGGCCACTTGATGGTGGGGGGGATAGGGTTTCTCCTAGATAGATAAAGTGTTAGTCCTGTCAAGATATCTATCACAGTGAAATAAGAAGAACAAGCTTACCCCCCACCCCAACTTTTGAGGAGATGGATCAAGAGGGGATCTTCGGCGGCTCTTAAGCCGCCGGGAGAATTGCTATGATTGAATGGTTAGAATCTCACAACTCATCTTAGAAACTGAGAAACTGAGAATAGAGTGCCAACGAGCAACTTACTATTTTTCTTTCTCGTCTAGAACGGAGATATATATAGGTAGCCATGACGGCGGCCACGGCTTGGTATTTGCGTCGTAACGCTGTGGGGGCCCTATGAAGAAGGGCCCCCCGAGAGGTAGACGAGGAGATGGGAAAGAAAACTGTGTTTCCCGAGATCATACTTGAAAGGTTATTAGATAAGAAGATGGTAGGTGATGGGGAGAGCTGACTTACTTCTCGACCTGATGTGATCCCCGAAGTGGCCTGGAGGAGACGGGCGGACGAAGACGCCGACATGCTCCCGAGCCAAGCGCTGGCTCGGGAGCATGGGGGTAGGCGAGGGCTCATGGGCCCTGTCAGGGCCAAGCGGACCGTGGCCCGTGGCTATAATGTATAAGTAGCCACGGGCCGAGAGCTAAGCTCTCACTGTTGTCGTCCGCATTGGCCTGTTCTTTGGGCTTGGCCCACGGATATATAATATATATAGATATATAGGTATATATATAGAAGGAAGGATAGATGGACGGATGAGAAAAGGAAGGAAGTTGAGGTGATGTGTTGAAGGTTGAAGGTGAGGATGAAGAAGAAGATGAAGGAAAGAGAAAAGAAAGAAAGAAAAAAGAGAAAGAGAGAAAAAAAGAATGAATATTTATATATTTTTTCTTTCGTGTGCTTAGTCGTTGATGAGTCGTCGATAAGTAGTTGACGCTTAGTCGCCGTCGTTGTTGGTGATGCCCTAATATGGTAATTGCGCAAAGGGGGAACAACCGGTGGCGGCAAGTATGAGGTGCAGTCACCTAACTAAGATGTAAATGCATACTGAGTAGTGCAATATGTGTTATGGAATGTTCCTAGAGCGGAGAAGTTGAATATAGGGAAGAGAACAAAGATTCATGGTCTCCTATCATAGATGGACCTGTTCGTGAGTCGATATCAGGGCTATGAGTCGTGTAAGAGTGTAGAAGTAGGGCTTTGAAGACACAAACAGAACAGGAAACAATAGAAGACGTCATAAAAAGTGAGTAGTAGATAGTTATTATCTTAGTATTAGGTAGATTTTAACAGTCAAAGACTAGCCCCTATTTATATACCGCTTTCGAGGCGGTATAGAATAAGCCAAGGGGGTTAGTCTTAACATGACGACAATAGCTGTAACTTGAGTATATCATTGTATACATGCATCACAACTTCTGCTCCCTCAAGTCGCTCCTGCTTCTGTCTTGGTCAGCTTCTGGCCACTCAGGGGAAACCGGAAAAGGATTGCACATACTATGCCAACAAATACTTCGCAGCATGCTCAATGTGATCATCCGCAAATGTGGCCATGGTATAATAACTGTGATCGTAGTCCGGTTGGTATCGGATATTCAACCCTTGAGCAACACCAGCTTCTTTCGCCGCTTTCTCAAAGTTCTCCGGAAGAAGTTGTCCTTGTTTGTAGAAGTTGTCGCCGGTACCCTGGGCACAATAATCAGCATCATAACAGCGTAGTCATAAGGGTAAAAGTAGAACATACGACATCAATCAACACATCCAATGGTCCATTCCATTTCTTCACGAGCTCGGAGGCATCGTGTTCCTGCCATTTGGCCTTCTGGTCATCCCCGAAGTAGCCACCGAATGCCTTCTGACCCCAAGGACAGTTGATCGGGTTCGCGATCGGTGCAAATGCGGAGACGGACTTGTATTTTCCAGGGTTTTTGAGGAACTGGATAGACGTTAGTCAAGCCTGAGGCGGTATTTGATTAAAAAAATAACACTTACCAGTGTAAGAGCACCATGTCCTCCCATACTATGTCCGGTAATACTGACTCTACTCGAATCCAACTGATCAAAGGCCGAGAAGAGAGTCTTTGGTAGCTCCTCCGTGATGTAGGTATACATGTTGTACCCATTGTTATACGGAGCCTTGGTCGCGTCTACATAGAACCCAGCGCCGGAGCCAAAATCATACGAATCGTTCTCTCCTTCGATATTGAGTCCTCCTGTAAAAAATACCGTAAGCTATCTGATATTCGATCATTTAAAAGTAAAGACAATCATACTCGGACTCGTATCCGGATAGACGACCGCAATCCCCTTCTTGCTCGCTCCATGCTGGAAGAATCCCTTCTCCGCGCAATTGTCTCCGGTGCAAGTCAATCCGGAAAGATAGAAGAGAACTGGGACCTTCTGCTTCGATGCCTGTGGTGGGAGGTAGAGGTTGAATGCCATCTCACAGTTTGTCGAAGAGGCATTGTGAGTGAGCTTCAACAGCTTTCCGCCAAACGAGGCGATGGTGGCTTTGGTTGTGACGGCCATTGCTTTTGTTTCTTGAGTTATAGAGATGGATTAAGGTGTTTAAGATGGTGTTTACGATGGAAGAAGTTGTTGTTTCTTTGAAGATGTTTAGTTTTTTTTACAGGTTGAAGGGTTTAATTATTTTTCAGTTGGAGTTTTCGGATGTAGAAAAAAAAAGACGTGAGGGGAAAGAGAGGGGCTCTCCAACAACAAACAAATGCGCCAAGGTGGAAGGTGGAGGAAGGTGGCGGGGAGTTGGAGAGGAAGAGAAAGAAGAAGAAGAGAGACGAAAGAGAGGAAAGAGATCTATCTTGGATATCCCTAAAAGAGTAATGTTTTCCTCAGCAACATGCATCTTTTCTATCATCTTTTGTTTCTCGGTTGCTTGCATCGAGACATGTTGGATCTGTAGATAGATGACGTCATAGATGAAGAACGACGTCTTGAGAGAAGGATGGCATGAAGTGATATAGAAAGAATACATTAGAAAGGATACCCTCAAGTACATCTCTAAATAATACAATGGCCTCATAAACTCAAGCCCATAACCATAGCTCCACGGCACCAGATATATGTAACAAAAAACAAACCCTCTCCAAATCCAGGACACCAAAGAAGTGACAAAAGGAGCACATTCCCTAATCCAAGAACACAGGGACTCCATATACCACAACCGCCGCTCCATTCAAATACTTCAAAAAGCACGCATCCCTCGACCTCGCAATACACTCATCCAAAGAACTCTTCCCACCCTCTCCTCCAGTAACAGAGACACCTTTCTTCCCCTTAACCCCCTTCCGTGACGGTGTATCACCTTCAACCAACCCCCATTTCTCAAACACAGACATCGCAAAGCGATCAATATCCTTATCCGTCACATCCCAAAGCGTCGACACAAGCGCCGGTGCACCTGCATGGATATAATTAATAGGTGTTCCGTACGGTTCATATTCCCCCGTTTCCGTAAGAGACCCGCTGCTGCACCCCATCAGGAACGTCACAGCGCACCGCTCCAGACGTCGAATGGTTCGTCCGCGGATATACTGCGCGCCGCTGCCGTGACCGAAGTAGAGGAATAGATCATCGGATTCTAACGATCGCTTGAATTCTTCCTCTTCCGGTTCTCTCTGCACGATCCCTCTCCAATTTTCGAGGCCGGATAATGGCTTCTCGAACGCTTTCTGTGTGGACCGCAGGTCTCCGGCGGGGTTGAGGATATATGATCCCTTCCTTCGGTCGACGTGGAGACCAGGAGATGAGCCTTTCATATCTTCCGAGCGCATTTGCATGATTCTTTCACGAAGACATCGGAGAGATGGCATCCGAGAAACTGGCATCCCCTGGAGGCATGGAAGGGATTCCCACGGAAAGGCGTGAAGCGATTTATCAAGAACGAGGATTGTGTGGTTTGGCTCATCGATGGGCCCATTGCGTCTGGCAGCGTCAAAAGCGCTTCTTAGAGCATCAAGTGTCTCGACAACGATCATATCAAAGTCAATCTCGTCATACGCGTTCCTTTCACCGTTAAACTGTAGAACGTCGACAACGAAATATAGGAGATCCATCAGTCCTTCCTCTGGATCCGGGGTATCCTGTAGATCCCCCAGCCCCAGGAAGAGCTCAATGATATTTTGATGCAGGTTTACCCTTGGAGACTTATTCTTTCCTCCTTTCTGTCTCGATGGTAGATGTTTGTCCAGAATCCTCTCAAGAGAATTGGAGAACCGGGAGATAAGTGTTGAATTTCGGATTCGCTGCGAGAATATGCCACGGAATCCTCCAAGCCATACATTTTCTATCGTATCCAGGAGGTCTTTGAGGCGTTGGTCAAGCCCTTCCCGGTTCGTCCACCACTCCTTTTTCGAAGCCTTGTCGGTCCGGGCTCGAGCGTCATGTGCACTGCTATTGGCCAGTGCGATGATCTCTTCCAATTCCCGTTTCCCATCTGTAAACGCAAACTCTTCCTCATCGTCTTCGTCGGAATTGGCTCGTTTTAACGGTAGACGTAACAAGAACGGCGTTCGCTTGGCGTGAAGCTTTGAAACAATAAGCTCGCTGTGATCAGCGCTGATCGACAACGATAGAACGCTCCAGCTGTCAGGTAATATGTCGACGTAATCTTTGGTGAAATCGGCCCATCCGGTAGGTTCTATCTCTAGGTTTTGCGTAGGAGCGATTGGCCATTTCAGAGATTCAACGTCCCCCGAGGTTTCATGATCGGCTCTAATGACAGCATACTCCCGGTTCATGGCAATCATCCGACCAAGTTCTACACATCGCAAATTAGAATCTACAAAAAATTGAATAGAACCTGAAAACTTACCACTGAAATGCGTAGCTGCCAGAGCGTTCCCAATACCAGATGAGCCTTCGCCTGCTGTGGCATCCGCCAACATGGAGATTCGCCCAAGAAGGTATGACATATTATGATTATCTCTAGTAGAACTAGAAGTAACCGCAGAGGAGAATACCTCTCCAATATATCCCTTGCCCTTGGAAAGCAAGTCAGAGAACCCCTCTTGATCAACGGGAGTTCGAGCCCGAGTTCCTCGCTTCGGAGTTTTCGCTTTACGTGTAGCTGAAGATGATTTCGACGTTTCCGATTGATCACTAGAGTCGTTGGAAGAAGAAGCCGAGGAAGAATGTATCGAGGGTAGCAACAAAGTCGATTCAGGAAGCACACAATACACAGCATGGGTAGCCAGTATCTTAAGCGCGTCAGCTAGGACACATTCTGCCCTCCCAACTCGTTGGGATATCTGATCGGATTTGGTGTTTCCACCATTTTCAGCTTCATCCAACAGGTCAGAAGCATTCTCTGGGTTTTGACTCGCTAATAAACATGCAGCTTGTCGCCGATATATCTCGCTTCGTAGCCGGAGAAGGGGTGGGCAGTCAACAGCAGTGGAGGTCGGTTGTTTTGTTACATTGGATTTTGATGCTTGCGTGGTTTTCGTCTCAATTGCTGGTTTCCTTGATCTTTGCATACGCGTCCTTGTTGCTGGGCGAGCCTTGCTACCCTTTTCGAGGCTCAGCTGCTTCATACTATCTTCAAGGCTAGTTTCTTGAACGAAGGGGTCAAGAGAATCAATGAAGTCACTGCTGGTGATCTCCAAAAGCGTCCGCCGAGCCTCATCGAGAGTGTCGAACTCGTCATCCATCTCGCCCTGAACTTGATGGAGAGCTGACTGACTAACTCCCAAGAAAACCGAGTCTAAGCTTTTCTCAACTTTTTGGAACGCATCCGTAGCGGTGTCCAGCAATTCCTGGCCTGTCTGGAGGTGGCCTCCTCGAATCCATTGTTCTCCAAGCTGAACCTGGCATACAGCAATGAAGCTAGTGGCATCGACTGCTTTGCCGACTTTGAGGCCTTGCTCCCCGTAATAGATTGCGTCTCGGAAAAGGCCGTGGTGGGCAGAAAGTTGAGATAGGTTGAGAAGGGCTGAGTGGTGAGAGGCGACATGGGGCCAAAATAAGGCCCCATTATACAAAGGCTTCGAGGACTTATCCGGAGAGGGAGACAGGTCAGTTTTCTCAAGTTTATCCGTGAGCATCTCCATATCATCGCCTGCCATTTTCTCCCTCTTCTTGTCCACGACTTTCTCTAGTTTCGCCCAGATCCTCGCATTAAGTTTAACGGAATGCTTGGCAAGAAGAATGGCTTCATCCGTCGAGCCTTTGGCTGATGCAATGAGTGATTGGATGTAGGCAGCGTTGGAAATTAATCTCTCCCAGGATATACGCTTTGGTGAGCTCTCTCGGGAGATGTCATGATTCCCGAGATAGGAGTTATACAGGTCCTGGGCAGTAGATAGAGCGTCGGTGCTCTTCGCAAGATTCCCTACCCCTATAAGATATTCTGCGTACACAAGCTGCAAACCTATTGATACCTGGCAGGATACATCATGTTTCTCGACGTAGTGCTGGGCGTGTGCAAGCAAACACCCAGCCTTTGCAGAATATCCAAGACGATTGTACTGCAAAGCTCGCTGGGAAAGGCAAGACACTAGAGTAGAATAGTCTCTCTCCTCTTGAAGTTCCAATATACGTTGCAAAACTGCAAGGGCGGATAACCTCAATCTCCAGAATCCACGCATATCCAAATAGTCCGCCGTAGTCTTAATTTGAAGGATCCAATTCTGCGGGTCTTCAACCCGGAGCCCTAACGACCGCCAGTCCTTGCAGTCCTGGACCATGGATACCCATGATGATATTATATTCTCTAGATCATTCGCTTCAAATTGACCGATGTAAAATCCAAGACTAAGACTTAGGGAAGTGGTCACTGATTTGGCAAATCCTGCTAACCCTGAATCAAGGGAATAATCGCCAGTGTCGGAGACCGGCTCGAGATTTTCTTTTGTTATGGTTTCAATCAAATCGGAAGTAAGAGAATTGGGGTTGTTCAACAAAAATCGAGTTGCATGGAGGAAAACACGTCGACGTCGTATCGGATGAGTTTTGGGCCCATATATGTCGAGCAGAGTTGAGACTATTAATGACATGGTTGAGTATAGAATTCCATCTCCAGGATCGGAGTTGGATATATCCATCAGCGAAGCCATCTGCCATTCAAGTAACGCGCCTCTCTCTTCGTTCGTAAATTTCTCGTCGTCAAAGAAAATATCCTTGGGGCCACATCTGCGTCTGTACCTCGCTTTCGTATAGGCGTTGACAACTCTTCCGAGCATAAATGCCTCACCCTTGGTATCTTTCCATATGTATTCAAGGGGTTTCGTCGAGGCCTCAGAGGCAACATAGCATAAGGCACCGGAATCAACGTGGGTTTGGATTGATTGTAGATAAGCAGCGTCTGACTTCTTGTCTTTGCCGGCCTCCGAGTAGGCAAGAGCTAACCTCTCTAGCTTAACCGCAACAAACCCGGTCCGTCTCTCAGAGGTCGAGCATGATTCGAGTAACGTTGTGGATTGCTGCAAAAGAGCTATAAGCTCCCGTGTGGATTTCGCTAGCTCTCTTTGCTTGAGATACCGAGACCAGTAAAGGTTTGACAGCTTGATGAAACCGATACCACGATTGTCCGGTGTTGACGAATTTGTTTCAGGATCCGATCTAGCTTGTAGGCAAGTGAGGATTGTGGCACAGTCGGATAGTAGCGGCAGAGAATGGTCCCAAGATGGCTGCTTGGCGACTACTGATATCTTTCCTATCGCAATGCCAGAATCAACAGCTGCAAGAGCGATGTTATTGAACTTGTGAAGCCTTTGCTGGAACTGATGATATCCCTTGGAGTCTTCCTCTTCGTTAGGTGGTTGCCCAAGATAGCGCCTCAGCAACCTCACGAAGCAAGTCACGTAATCAATGATCGAGAGTCCTAGCTCGCCAAACCCGGATTCCATGGTCGAGTCCTTCGAAGATAGATCCCCTAAAGTATCTAGGAAAGACATTGCTGACTTTTTGAGCTTGGCCGCCTCCACCAAAAGCTCTTCAACGTCTGCGAGGTTGCCCTTCAATGGAGCACCGAGAAATTTTGTCGCCTCTAATAGATGTTTCGTTACGTCGGCCGGCTCTTTGTTTTGAGATCCTGGAAGTTTTCGAAGATGAATTGCTGAAATTTTGCAATAGCATATTCCAAGAGACACTTGGTGGTCGGCAGAGATTGAGGCAAGGGAGTCATTGTAGAATTGTAAAGCTTCGTCGTCGTCGCCAGCATCCTGTGCCATTTGTCCCAGGATTTTCGAAACCGTAGACGCGGTGTTTGAGTCAGAGGACTTCGTTAACTTATAACCGTGCCTCGAGGCCGCCAATTTCAATCGTAAAAATGACTGTTTGATAGATTTAAAGTCTTCTTTATCAATAGTCTGGAATCGGTGGGAATAAGCTCCCAAGTACCGTGCCAGCGGTTCCCATATTTCCTTCGTTTCGTCACCATTGTGGTTAGATATTCTATGCCACATACACCGTATTTCTAAAGAAAGGATCTGAAGATTTAAGAATAGCGTGTATTTGGCGTTGTCTTTGGATCCCGACGGTTTGCTCGAGGGACAAAGTGATACGATGGTTTGTGCGAGGACTTGGAGCTGCTGAGCTGCCCTTTCTTTTGTTAAAGCGCCGGCAGCCAGGGCCTCAACTATCACGGTGGCAGGGTTGTCCGGGTTCGGCGAGAGCAAAGTGGCTGCGACCTTTTGGATAGTCGAAAACTTCCTTTCCGCCGCGATGACTTTCAGGGCGTGCGCTTGAAAGGAGACGAGCAACCCAGAAACCAGCTTGTTCGGGCGAACATCATCAAAATGTAAAAGACTAGCCAGACCCTCTTTTGATGTCTCTCGCCGTTGGGAGTCCTTGGCTTTTGCATCCGTACGATTGCACTTCTTCCGGCCGTCTTCTCCACCGTCCAAACACGTCTGTATCCTTCTCTTTAACACTCGAAGTTCCTTATATGCCAATTCATCCAGCCCAAGAGCAAGAAGTCTTCCCACTAGGATGGATGACCCCTGCTCCAGTTGTACATTTGTCGGATCGTTTCCTCGGAGAGTTCGTAGACATGAAAGCGCCAGCCTCGCACACTCAGCAACAGCCAATACACCGCCGTCCGATGCAACCGAGCCCAATATTGATGCCTTGGTGCCCTTTGCCTTTGTCGGCGAACCCACAATCCGATTCGGCGAGCACAATTGCAGCGGACGTTTGGACGACGGGGTCCTCTGACCGCATGCTTCGCTTTTGTTCCCCGACTCACTCTGCTGTTGGCGTCTAGCAGCAGGAGCCTTCAATTCCTCTGACAGAGTTTTGGAGGCATTATTAAATATTTCGGTGGCGAGAACGAGCTTCTCTTGTTGTGATAGTTGACATCCTTCGCTCTCCCCGGCTGGTGCTTGGAATACCGCGACTTTCGCAGCGATCCTCGGCTTTACTGCCTTCGCAGGCTTCGAGCGAGTAGAAGTAGCGGTACGTTTCGTAGGTTGTTCGTCCTTTGGTGGTACATTGGTTTGGTCTGATTGTAGGAGATGCTGAAGGGAGGTGACCGTGTACGGTAAGCAGGTAGACGATGATTTAACTGCTTGCTTCACGGACTCCGCCAATGTCCCCGGCGATGATTGTTTCACTGCCATGGGCGCGGAAATTGTTGTTGAGAAATATCAAACCAAGAGGTTGTACTTGTATCCATTCCTTTCTCTTTGATGCGGTTTTCCATGTCTGGAGAGCTTCAGGGTTGTTGCTTTAGCTTGATATGAATGGGTTCAAGATCCGTTGGCACAGCAACGACAGAAGAGTTCGGATCGGCGAAACTCTCGGCTCGGAACGAAGATCCATCTTCAACTTTCCGCTTTTTTCTTATTCTTCACGATGTTTTGAAGAAAGACCTCGCCAGCGAGCATTTAGCAGAGATTCAGAGGAGAAAGATGGCTTCAAGATTAAATATCACAAGGCTCTCTAGCCAACTAACCCTCTCCACCTCCCGCCCACTCACGCGACTCCTCCACCCACCACCGCTCTCCCAAAGCAATGCAATCCCAACCCGCCCATCAAGCTCAATGCCCCGAGTCACAAACACCTCAGTCTGGACCTCCATGATCCCCAAATTCATCCGAAACCGCGACGACCCCTCATCTTCCAAAAAGAACAAATCCCCCAAATCCAAAGAATGGAACCCAGCTACATTCTTCATCATCATTTTCCTCCTCATCGGATCACAAGCTATTAAGATGCTCGGGCTTCGGAATGAGTTTGCGAATTTCAATCGGTCGGCGGACGCGAAACTGGAGCTGTTGAGGGAGATAATTGATAGGTTGGGGAAGGGGGAGAAGGTGGATGTTGAGAAGTTGCTTGGGGCGGGGGATGAGGCGAGGGAGAAGGAGTGGGAGGAAGGCAAGTGGCTCAGCGCTCCTACTACATGGGACCCCCAAGATCTAACTCCATATACGGTTTATAGTTCTCCGAGAAATCGAAAATGAAGACGCATTATGGCGAAAATCTAAAGAAGAAGAGACGCCTAAACCGTCTCCCGAGACCAATAAATCCGATGATATCCCGTCGGAAACAACAGGAGATCAGAAACCACGACCATTTGCCTTCTACTGAGCTTATACCATATCCATAAAAATTTGAGATGCGATCAGGCCTGAACATTGGAAACAATACTCTCTCTCACTAGGGGGCGTCGTGGCGGATAGCTGTTTCCTCGGGGATCAGGGTTTTATACCTCGAAACCACCCCGCTAGGCTTACCCAGAAGCCCACAGGACTCCCACGGACCACGGCTCATATTGGGACGACGTATCCCTTCCGGAATGCTCTTGTGCTGGTCGAGAGGCTTTTCACCCAAAGCAAGAAACGGAAGAGAACACGCCCACCCTCAATTACATGGAAACCACATACATGCCCCCGGCCTGTCGGTCCAACACGCCATTGAAAGGGCCGCGTACATACGCGATTATTTAGTTGGGTAAATGAAGGGGTTATTTCCATCTACATAAATGGAACCTGGGAAGTGTAGGAGCCCCATGAATGTACAAATGAAGGATCCAGACAGAAGGAAGGAAGCTTTTGTTATGAATAACCATGTCGAGGACATAGGTTTCTTAGGAGCGAGCATATGAGCGTTTTACAAAGTACTATATAAAGAAGTCATACTGTCAACTATTTATTCATATCTTGGGTCAATAAGAGTAAAAACCCGAGAGGAGACAGAAGATAATTCAGAAAACAAAAAGTTGTTATAACTACTCTATGCATCTATCTATGCTAACAGCAAACACAAAGAAAAGTGTGTCTAATTCTACTTTACACACAACCAACCGCCGCCCCCCCTAGCACCTCATCTATCTATCCCATCCATCCCCCTTTTTCTTCACAAAGAGAAGCACAAAAATTCAAGAAAATCTCTAGAATATATATTCTTCCTTTTGTCTTTCCCCGCTCAAAACAAGAAACAAAATCTCTTGGCTCCCAGATAGGAAAAAAAAATTCGAGGAATAGGGAGTAGACTGCAAAAAAATTGAAAGTAGATAGATAGGGGGAGTTGTGGAGACGAGGGAGGGAGGGGGCTTGCTTGCTTGCAATCATTCTTCGGCTGGGAACTATAGGAGACGGAGAAAAAAAGAAAAAAGAAAAAAGGAAAAGGCAAATCGGTATTGTATGATGTGTGTTTACCCATGAGAGAACGAGGAGAAAAGGGTGTTTCGAGAACGAGATCGGAAATAGTGAGGCCATTAGATTTCGTGGTAGTATGTATGGGATAGGGGTTGCTTGCTTCCCTGGTATGCCGAGGGGTTTGGACCTGGGTAAAGCAAGGAAACAACCGCGAGAGAAAGGGACAAGATAACAGGATATTCGGGAGGTGGTTCTCTTTGTCGACCCAAATATGTGTGAGCCCATGATAAAGCGCCGTCTAGGGTAAAAAAGTCCTTTTTCCGTAAGATTCGCATAGAAAAAACAAAACAAAACTCATCTGCGATCCAAATGATGTATTGGGAATTCTAAAATGTGCACAAAAAAAAAGTCTCCCAAGAGGAACAAAAGGGAAGAATACAAAAGGAAAATCATCATTGTTTAGGAGCTCCCGGAAGTCCAGGCCAGCTCTTGCTTTGGGGAAGCTTGATGCGCCCGAAGTTTTCGTCCAAGTCGAGGATCAGCTTCAAGGCGTTTCTTGATCGAAGGTATGGGAGCGGTGCCTTGGCTGCTTGGAGACCGACACCAGGTTCAACGTAGCCGGTAGCAGTCTTCTTCATTTCCGCAGCGTCCGATCCTGGAAGGGGGAGGGCCTTCTGTAGAACTTCATATGCCGCAAGAGTGAAACCGAACTGTGGAGAGGAACGAAGGATACGAGCCGGGCCGCCCTTGAAGAATGCCTTGAAGCCTTCTTCTTTGAAGATGGTCGTTGCGCAGTGTCGGAGGGATGTGTATTTCGTCTCACCCTTTCGGGCCTCGACCTGGAGGCGAGTCTTGATGACATCGCAAGGGGTAGTCAGGTAGGCAGCTGGCATACCGGCGATAGCACCGGCAGTCAAGAGCTGCACAACACCGAGGCTTTTCGTGGGTGATTCTCCGAAAAGGCCCGATTTCAAGTGAGAGTAGGTTGGGAAGTAGATAGCCGAAAATGGAACTGTATAGCAGGATTGTCAGCTTTCTGGTTCGATGCTTTCTATAAATTAAGAAAAATTGATCAGTGTTCTTACCATCACGGAGAAGACAAGCACTAGCACCCTTGTACAGTCCAACCAAACCCAAGTTCTTCACAATCCACATCGCTGACCGGCGAGGAGCACCCTCGACCGATTTGGCAATTTCACCCTGAACCTGGAGACGAATCTTGACGATTTCCAAGGGATTGGTGAAGATCTACGATTGCTATTAGTAAAGGCATCTTTGAGGATCTAGTTTTGAAACTCACCACTTGACAGGCACCGGCGCTACCACCAGCAATAAGCTCATGGGGCCATGAGATCTTTGAACTTTGCTTATCAGTCAACAGGTTGCGCACAAGATCGTTCACAGTAAGCTTGATCGCTTTCTCAGGCGCAACACCAATCAATTGCGGAACTACACCAGAATACAATCCAGTTACACCCTCATTCCGAATGACCTTTCTCGCGCAATCTATGGAGTTGTTGTACAATCTTTCACCAACGCGTGCACTTCGCTGGTTTTGCATCCTCGTCTTCACAAGATCGATTGGGTAAACCATGAAAGCACCGAAAGCACCTGCAATACTACCCAGGGCAAAGTGATGGACAGATTCGAGCACACCATGCAGGAACTGTTTTGACTTTTCAGCAGCTTTATCCTTGGCTTCGGTAGCCACCGAAACAGCTTCACCACCGACAACCGAAGCCGTATGCCAGGAAGCGTCCACCACCTTTGCGAAATCTCCAAGCGACAGCCTCCCCGAAGGAGAATCTAACCCGGCAAAGTGAAATAGAATATCTGCTTCCATGGGGGTGAATAAGGAGAAGCGGGTGACGCGAGCAGCCTCGTTCAGGAAATCAGAACGTGTAATCTTCCCGTCTGCGCTCTGGTTGGTTGCGTTTCGAATGATGAGGTCTACCATATCCATCTCTCGCATAATATTCTGAAATGCGCGGACATTGGCGTACGAAATCTTGCTTCCGGTGGAGATATTGCATAGGGTCGGAAGGTTCTCGAGGAGGTGGTCGGAAAGCTTATGCTTCGCGGTCTCGAGGATGATGCGCTGGAAATCTTCGGGATCGATATACCCATCTCCGTCCTTGTCGAATAGATGGAAAGCCTGTCTAATCCTTTCTCCCTGTAGACCCCGTAGCATCTGGGAGAATTGTGGGTAGGTCATGTCGTGCTTCATCTTCTTCCGTCCGGTGTAAAGAGACGCCCATTCTGAGTTCCAATCGAATGGAATGCTATCATCACCCTTGTTGAGATTGTACAACTTCTGTACCGTATCATATTTGACCGCCCCTGTGCCCTCCACATCGAACAGTCGGAACGCGATTTCGTATTCCGCGTCTGGTTTTGATAGGAGGTTCTCGAATGTGGCCCAATCGTGGAGATTAATCCTTCCAGTTCTTCGGCGGTCGGCCACTCTGAAAAGAATCCCATACTGTTCGCGCTTGATCTTATGCTAAAGCATTTCGAGAGGAACGATTAGTTCTTTGTTCTTTGTTCTGTTTCCGTGTTCTGATTCTCACTCCCGCTCGTCAGGCGATAAACTCACATAATCCTCATGCTTTGGAGCAATGGCATTAATAAACTGCTCTTCGGCCATGTAAAACTCGCCTGATTCCTCATCCTTGTGGGCATGTTGCATGAAATTCGACTTGATCTGTTGCGACGGCTGGGGTTCCTGTGAGACACCCACGAGGGATGCCTTCACGGTTTCCTTCACATTCGCCATGGCGACAGTGACAACAAAGAAAGGCACAAGACCAGATCACAGATCGGTGGATGAGTTCGTGATGATCTTTTTAGTACAAATGGAGTGTGTTGTTTTCGCGTCTGTCTCTTTCTCAAAAAAAGGACAGTTCTCTCTCGTCTGCGAAATCGGAGGAAAAGCAACAACGCGGAACGATCGGCAGGGAGCTAACACTCGCCTTGGTGAAATAAAACAAAAATAAATAGGCGACAGGAAGGTCAAGAGTCTGTTGTAGGAGGTGCAACAGTCTTAAAATTAAAAAAGAAGTCAGAGAATGAATTGAAGAGAGATAGAGAGAGAGTCCTTTTCTCGTTGCCTTCTATGTCTTTTTTACTTTTCTCCGATTTAAAAATTTTCGAGTTCAACCTTTTTTTTTATTCCCTGAGACTTTTTGGTGACCACGGGACCTTCAAGGAGACAAGAAAGTACCTGTGGCGGTGTGTGGGGGGAAGAGAGAAGGAACAGAACAACATCCTTCAACTTCCGATGTTTCTTCTTCTTTAACGCCACACGTTCATTCTCTGGTCTCGTGAAGGTGTCTCTCGACGAATTTACCCGCTCGTTGATCTATTCTGTGATAACCTTACGAAGTGCCTCATGGCCACCGGTATGAATATCTGTCCTCCATTCAAAACGGACTCGACCTCTCGAGTCTCCAGACTCTCCTCACAAGGAACCGAAGCTCTGGCCTCCGGGCTAAATTAAACCGAGTGGATCTCCGATGGAGAGGGCTTGATCATAAATTCTGGAGAGTTTTGCGGAATCTTCCATTGTCGGCATGCTCTCCACGGGGATATCCAGGGAACAAGATCTAATATTGAAGAATAAAGCAGCTGTTTGTCCAAAGGTTGATCTTTATTGTTATTGTTAGCAAGACGATGTGTTGGATATTCAGGGGCATCAGAGAGCTCTACGTTGGTGGATGGGCTTCGCTGTCGCAAAGGAGTCAGGGGGATACGGCCAACGAGAGCTTCTCCAACTCCTCCACTCCCCTCACTTTAAGCGGAGAGAGTGCCGATATTTTATTATCGTGATCAGGAACACTGGCTGACCTGCTCTCTTAAATAAGCAACTTATCCGAACTGAGCCACAGGAGAATTCTCGTCCTACATAGGCTAATCTCATGCTCCGGGATTTGCATCGCAGCTGGGCCTGTCGTCTGCGGAGTCAGAAATTATTCCTTCACGAATATTTATCAGTCATGAAATATCGCTTCCATTCCGATCTTTCGTCTCGCTGACGCCCCGTTGTCGGCCTCATGCAAGAGGTTCACCGCATTCCGCTTTCGATCTCAAACCTCGTCACGAGCATCTCAAAAATTTTCCGTCGATTGATGAAGATGCAGAGCCGTTTTGATTGTGTGATTTGCTTCTAAAATTTCAGTCAGGATTGAATTTTAGATGTGGTTGCCATCGAGATTCGGGATGTGGTCTCTCTGTGGAAGAATCGATCTGGCCTGGGATCCCTGCTACATGTTTATTTCGCAAGAATAATAATTGCCCACTCACTATTCTTTCAAGGACCTTGGAGTTAGGGCCAGGCGGAGCTGTTGCTGTTACCATTTTCAATCTATCTCAGTAAAGATAGGTTCGTGTTCCTTTTGCTATCGCGATGAAGTGTTTCTCTTGCCCGACGACCTTGATGCTGTAGACCTTCAAGCTACAGACAATTTCATCATCTCATCATATCACATACTCTTACAATCCTACACCATAGATGCCTTTCAGGTTCTAAAATATTCTGTTATATTCGCATACACATGCTTTTGTCGTTCTTAGAGAACAAGTATCTCCTCATGCACGAACTTTTGACCCTACCGAGTTCTTCTCAAAATTTCAACAAAATGGTCCTAAGAGACGTACGGCACCCAAAATTACCGCCGTCGGCAGATTGCATGTTAATTTGCCTAGAATGTATTCAATACTTCAGCATGAAGGAAAAGAAGCCTCGTCATTGATAGTCTATCTTGAAGATACATCTTGATTCCGGTAATGCCAGCAGCTGCGGCGTCAGCGACTACTTCAGGGGTAAAGGATGGATGAAGCTAAATTTTCTGAAAGTCGATTCTCCTATCTTTCGCTGCTATAGAGCAGTATGATCCCCTACTGAACCTGCTGTTAGCACACCAAGCGACGATATTTCTCTCTCAGAAGTGTTCCTGCCGGAGCTTGAGAGGAGTATCAAGAGCGCTGATGGTACTCTTGAGGTTCGGTTGTCAAAATATATGGCTCCTGTTTTCAGTTTAAGCAGGCTTACAGAGGATTGACTCTAATCCAGACCGGTTTTTATGGAAAGGCCAGCGACATAAGCATCAGATGTACCTGATCGGGCATTGAGTGCTCCCATGTACAGGCGATAAATGTTGAACTAAGAAAATAAAATGGTTTCAAAATAATGCACGAAGTGGAATATGAACATGGGCAAAATGATCATAACATTAATCAAAAACAATGTTTCTTAAACTCGAGTCAACGCTCTGAAGATTCGGGAATATGAGAGAACTTCGAAGTGTTGAAGAGAAAGAGAGAGAGAGAGAGAGAGAGAGCATTGTTATCTCATAAAATGCTTATCCTGAGCTTGACTTAAGAACGCACACAAGACGAAAGGAGAGCGTCGAAGAGAGCAGTCAGTATTTCTCCACGATCCGTGTCTATGCAGGAGGGACTTTCGAGAGGTAGTATCACATCCGATACAACTTGTCTCTTGAATCAATTTTCCAAAAGTAAATTCAGAAGAAGAGAGGAAAGCCCCCCTTGCGGGTGTGGCCTTTTTCAACTTCAAAGCCCTCGAATGCCTCGACCACAGGTCAAACACATGTACATATGCAACAAGGGTTGTCGCAATCGAAGAGTCTCGGCCCTCCGGCCTTTCGAAGGGGGCGCCATTAAATGCAAGCATCCAAGGGGAGAATGCGCGCGGCACAATCAACCTAGTCTTTGGCCCCCGTCAACAACGGTGAAAAAATCTCAAATAATTACCTAGTTGCGGGAAACGCTCGGAATTTAAAATTCTTAGAATGCACAAACCCACCTTCGGCGCTTCAAAAATCCTGGCAAACAACTCATAAGAGTTGGGCGATGCACCTGTGGCAGAGAAATTCGGCCTTCGTCATTCGCTGCTGGGAGCCGTGCGTCTTCTCATAAAAAAGGCTTAGAGAGAGACCTAACCGCCGCATTCTTTGTGGCGGAGAATTCCAACAGTTTAATTATAAATGTTTGTTCCGCAGTCCAACGTGGTCAGCTCTTTTTTGCGCGCGGAGGGGGGGGGATGTCATGGCTGCGGTTATTTTCTTGTGCCTAAAGAGCGCAGACGGAGGCTTGTGTTCTGCATAACAGCTGGAACATTCGAAAAGCGCAATCAATCATCCCCAAAAATCGGGTGAATAAGGGTCAATAAGGGAGGCCGTGTTGGTCTGCGCACACCATCATGCAATGCATGGCACAGGCCCAATGGCCATGCCAGTTCCAATATGCAGTCGATTCATGAATTTGGACGGCACGGCGAGGATAACTGGCAAAGTGCCGGATGTATCAAGTAAACATCGATTATGACTCCAGGATCAGTGGAGGGACAGTGGGAGAGGGGAAGTTGAAGACATTGAAAACGGGATGGACTTGCAGAATAGAAAGAGTGTGGTCAAGTGTGATAGTAATTGCAGACACGACTGAACTTTGTCACTTCAACTCATGAGTTGACTGGACGGTTGACAGTTCTCTTGACTCGAAAATGGGCACAGAGCGTTATTGACATGCTGCCAAACCTGAACTATCACGAAAAGGAAGCAGCCCTACACACCATCTTGAAGGACACCAGACTTCTTCCAGGTTCACCAACGTCAAGAACATGCATAGAAATTGATTGTGATGAGGGGTCGATGATCTATCCAAGAGTCAAGACCTTGATCGTGATCCTCTGCCGACAGAAAGAACCATGTTTCTTCGTGGATGATTGGATCGAGGGTCAAGATGCGACCAGTTCAAGCATCAACCACCCTTGAAAGGCAAGCAAGCCATCGTCAGTGCCAGCAACAAACCAAACCACAAGCAGAACGTGAAGAATGTGACTTGTGTGACTGCTGTGCTTTGCCCGCATGCGTCCAAACCCTCGTCCTCCAGGTTTCTCTCGTCTTGACTGGTAGATGAGACTCTCCCCAACCTCTCCCACGACATGGATGGCCGCATCAGTCCAACCAACCACCGCAAGAAGCAACTGGCAACTGAGCAACTGCCAGGGCTTGCCAGCGGTATATAGCCGCCCGAATTTCCCACCTTCTGGGCTTCGCTTTTCATTCCTCCTGTTTCGCATGTTTCTAATTATTCCCTTCTTTGCCTTTTATTCTTTCCCCGTTTAACTTCTCTTTCTCCACGTTTGCTTGTTTGGCTGGTCCATTCCCATTGCAGATTACCAACAGTTTTATTTCTGGCATTCTCTCTCGTCTTCTATCTCCTCCTCGGCGGTTGAAAAGATAAAAATATCTTCGGGAAAGAAAAAACAATTATTTAAAAAACAAACAACGCCACTATTTTTTCTTGGTCTTTTGCCTTCGTTGATCGAAGCTAAAAAGAATCTTCACTCTCTCTCTTGAACCATTTTTATACATCATCTCTTCGTCGGAACATCTTTTGTTTTCTTCCCTTCCCTCCGTGGACAACTTCGAAAGTACCCTCTCTTTCTCGAACAAGACCGAAGAAACAAAAAACCTACAACCTAATTCAAAATGCTTGCCTCAGCCCGCGTTGCCAAACCCAAGCTCTCCCTGAGCATCTCTACCGCCGCCGGTCAAGGCGCTGCCACCTCATCACGACCATCCCTCTCCCTCAAGTCCCCGGTCATGATGCCACGAACACCCATCTCCCCATCCCCAATCAGCCCGACAGCCCGAAACACCAAGATGAACCAGCGAGGTTTCTCCAGCTTCCAACAACCCACATTCGCCTACGTCAACCAGAGCTCGTCGAAGAGTATCCTCAAGAAGAACCAGGGCCAGAACTCAAGTATGGACAAGCGGATCCAGTTCAACTGCGAACCGACCGTCCATTGCGTCACACCCATCGAAAACCCGGATGACTACTATGGTAGTTATGTCAAGATGTCCCGGGACGAGAGACGATGGGGACGTCGGTCATGAATTGAATCCTTTTTGTTCTTTCTTTACTTCTTCACGACATGACGAATGTTACGACAAGACCTACCTCCTTTCCTGATCGGCTTACGACGATGGCTCGAACTCAAGACCTACAACGTCTCATATCGATGAACGTCTACGCTTCGAGACACACTCCCCATCGACACCGACGGAAGGCAAACCTGGTTTAACGGGCGCGGAGTTTTATTTTTGGGTTAGGTGTTACTACTCTAGGGGCAAAAGAGACACGCAATTCAGCGGCTGGGCGGATATATTTTGTTTTTTATCTAATGCGACGACGATTATGTGTTTATTATGGTTATCTATAGAGAGAATTTCATACTACTTTTTGGAACCTATTATATCAAATTTGATTCTAATCTCATTTGCTTCTTGAGAATCCAACCTACTCTTCTACATCATACAAACCTGATGGCATCCTACAAACCCATACTCAATCCAAAGCAAACAATCCGATCCGTCTGAGATCAAACGTACCGCTCACAGTTCATGGCCCCCTAGTTCCTCCTCCTTCACTCATCAAACACTTCCCGTCTCAGTTATCAAACTTTCAGGGGCAAAAAGCGGAATCTAAAAATAGAACCATCAGTGAAGAAGATCGTCACTTGTATCTATTATTATGATCATTGATTGCTAACCGCCATACTAGGATTATCAGAGTAATTCCAACTCTTCGATCCCACTAGTTACTCATATTTAAAATTCTCATAGCAACTGGATAACTTAATGACTTGTATAACTCGCCCCAAAGCCCAAGGAACATGTGGTTGTTGGGTTTGCCATTTGAGATGGTACCTGTCAGCTTATTAAGGGTACATGTACTTCTTGTGGCTTGTAGCAAGGAGACTTCGAAAAGCTATATCTATTTTTAAAGTGAGAGGCAATGAGTAATGGGGATCCTAATTTCTGGAGATATTTGAGTTTCTATCCTCAAAAATAGATCTTGAACTGTTGGTGTCCGTGATAGACATTGATGGCCTCGATCTTGAGTGTTGATCAGAAAGGGAAATTAGGGCACGGGATGAGGGCAAGAGAGGGCCCGTGCTTGTGATGTTTGAGGTGTTTGCATCGATCTTTTTTTTTTTTTTTGACGTCGGAGGTTCTGGTCGATGTTGACTGCGCCAGTTGAATCGGAGAGACATAGCTAGACATCTGAAGCTTTGATTTCATTCCAATGTTTGGATTAGCTCTTCAATGTTCCGTTCTAGAATAGCATATGGGGCAATCCGAAATTATAGATCTCGTCTTCGTCCCTTGAACCTGCCCCGTCTTGACACTAGGAACTTATTAACACTTGCGATTGAATCGTCTTGGTACGAGACCCTGATCTATTAACGATTTACCTTTATATGTATATCTAATGCGTTCACATATATAGTGACGATACCTCTGTCTCCATCGTCGAGAAATATGACGAACCTTCATCCGATTACGATTACGCTGCAAAGATCCATTTCCTCGAAAACATCACCGCAGACACCAGGCAATACAAAGGAATCCACCCGATAGTTGCGCTAGATTCACACCGGGAGAATCTCGCAAAACTTGTCGATAAGGCTTTACGTAGTCTTCCCGCGTCGGAGGAGGACCGAGCTGAGAATGCCATCCGTCTTCGGCTTAATAATGGGTTGATTGAGTATAAGAAGCCGGATTTCATATCCGTGACGAGGGGGCCGGGGATGCGCTCGAATCTCTCGACGGGCCTTGACACCGCGAAGGGCCTTGCCGTAGCGTGGCAGATACCCCTCGTCGGGGTACACCATATGCAAGCCCACCTCTTAACACCACGATTAGTTTCCGCGCTGGAAAGCAACTCGGGAATTCCGACACCCGACTTCCCCTTCCTCTCAATCCTAGTTTCCGGCGGACACTCCCTCCTCGCAAACTCATCCTCAGTCGTCGACCACGAAATCCTCGCCTCAACATCCGACATCGCCATCGGCGCAGCCCTGGATAAAGTCGCCCGTCTCATCCTCCCACCAGACCTCCTCGCAACCTCCAAAACCACAATGTACGGTAAAATCCTCGAAGACTTCGCCTTCCCCAACGGCGCCGACGATCATAAAGATTACAAACCCCCAGCCACGCGTGGGGAAGAGGTGATCAAACGAGTCACGAAATGGGGCTGGTCAATCGCGCTCCCCTTCGCAGAGACCCGAACTCTGGAATTCAGCTTCGCAGGCGTCGCGTCCAGAGTCACAAAACTGATGACCGCCATGACCGATGCCGGGAAATCCCCCTCCCACGACGAACGCGTCGAATTCGCTCGGGAATCAATGCGTATCTGCTTCGAACATCTAGCTTCTAGAACCGTAATCGCCCTCCAAGACCGCTTCCCCCTCACTCCCATAAACCCCTCTCAGTCCCAGTCCCAACAGAAAGGGCCCAAAGGCCCCGAGCCCGTAAAAACCCTCGTCCTCAGCGGCGGCGTAGCCGCCAACAAATTCCTCCTAAGAGTTCTCCGATCCTTCCTCGACGTAAGGGGTTTTGGGAATGTAGAAATTATAGCCCCGCCGGCGTACCTGTGCACGGATAATGCGGCGATGATTGGGTGGGCGGGTATTGAGATGTTTGAGAAGGGGTGGAGGACGGATTTGAGTTGTAAGGCTTGGAGGAAGTGGTCTTTGGATGGTGGGGAGGAGGGGGGAGGGGTTTTGGGGCCCGAGGATTGGAGGAGGGTTGAAGAAGAGGATGGATGAAGGATCTTTTTTTTAATAAGAATTTCTCTTTTGGGTTGGTATGGACGCTGGGCGCCACACCGGTCACTAATTCAGCTAACAATAAGCATTGTATTTTTACCTTCCTTTTCAAGCCGTCATGGAGTTTTCTTTGGAATGTTCACCGCACTACCGACCCGTTACGAAAGCAAGGATGGTTAGATAGATAGAGGGCTGTGTGGATAGCCTAGGTAGGGTATGTAAAGAGTATGCAGATTTCTACCGCGAAGTACTTGGGTTCTAGATCATCAGGCCTATTTCACATTCCAGAAAGAAAAACGTGCGAATCACATAATAGATAAGAGAGGGAAGGAAAACGAGAAGAAAAGCGGGAAAGCGAAAAGGGAAAAAAAGGAAACATAGCATATCACGACAGCCCAACGCCCCCACCTGAATCCGAAAAGGAAGGAAAGAGGGAAAGCATAAGCCTCTAATCAGACATCCGCCCACAGCCTAGAACAAACAATTACATGTAAGGAATCCTGGGGTTGAGAGAGAGAGAAACAATTGCATGGGGAGAAAGCAAGATAGGGGAATAATGAAAAGAAACTAGGAAAGTAGATAATAAAAGAAACAGATAAGAAATAAAAAAGAAAAAGGATAGGAAAGAGGGAAAAGGGAACGGGGAATATTATCAAGGAGAGTGAAAGAAATCAAAAAAAGGAAGCCCGCAAGGAAAATCGTCTCATACAGACAAAGGAGAATGCACAAGGAGGATATGCTGTATAGGATCCTCAATCGGTAGAGACAAGGATATCTTTCCAGCCAAGCATGGCGGATTTCCTATGTTCAACCGGTGAATGACTCTTCACTTCGTCGGCACTGCTGCTGTCGGCAGGGCTATCGTGGTAGGTATTATCGTCATGTTCATTATAGCTCTCGTTCGTATCTGTTCCTTCGGGTCCGCTGCTCCGGTTTCTGGATACTTGGCCCATGGCCCGGAGGTTTTTCAACCCACGTTCTAGGCACTGTGTAGTTGCGTAGCAGTTAGCCAAATCTGTAAAAACACTATCAAGAAATGTTCACGGAGACATACCTTCTTCTCAACTTCTTCCCAGCTCTCACCCACCACCTGGGCTAGGGGTTTCCAGATCTGATCTCGAAGTTCCAGGTAATGAGTGGCTAGTCTTTCGATTCTCTCCTGGTCCCAATCGTGACTACGCTTCTTCGCCACGAGCCGCTCGTAGCGCTTTCGACATGCGTTTGGTGTTTTGGATGGGAAATGGTCTTTCTGGATCTGTGCCCATCCGAGACTTTGTGATCGGGCAGATGTAAGGATGTCGTCGTCGTGTCCGGACCACGGGCTTGAGGAATTGTTTGGGGTACGGATTTGGTCCATCCCGTTGAAATTGCTCGTGATTATGGGAGGGAGTATATTTGTTGTTGAAGGAGTGATGGGAGTCCATAGCGGTGCCATGGACGTCGTGTGCGCATTTCCGTTTGAACGCATCGATGGCTCCATAGTGTTTAGTATCCTGGTCGATAGAGGCAGTTTTGCGTTTCCATTGCTGGTTGGATACGGATTTGACCGTTTCATGGGTCGTTCTGTTGCCAACTTCGGCATAACAGTGAGTGATATACGCAAAGATGGGTAAAAAGCGTTTTTATATAAGGCGGGCGTTTTCTGTCCGAAACACCTCTTTCAAAATTCAGAAAAAGGGAATGAAACTTGATTCTCAGCGTCTGATGCTTCCTCCGTGGTAAACGTGAAAATTCTCCTGAAACACTCACTGGTTGCGCTTATATCGACAGCAACAAGGTTGGAGGTATGGTTAGGCAGTAGAATCGCAGCAAGTAGGCGGGTGAATCCAAGACAGGGAGAGTCCGAGCCGCAGCGATCAGAAGATAGGGCACACAGCCGTCAATCGGCAAGAACCGCCTAGGACCAGTTGGGTCGAGGAAGGAAGGCGCAGCCCGTCCTGGGGTTGTGTGCGTAGAGCAGGCAAGATGCAGAAGTGGGCACCGTACAACGGTAACGAGCGACGAGGTATAGAAGGGCAAGGCAGCAACCAGGCTGTAAGACAGGAAGCTCGACTTGACAAAGATAAGTTCACAAACGATGGAACCCACAAAGGTTATAATAATAATATCGACGACAAACACGTGGGTGAAACAAAAATGACCAGCCTTTATTCCATTGGGGGAGGATGTATAGGCTCTCGAAGAATATTATGAAAAAAGAAGATTAGAAAAAGAAACGAAGAGAGTGAAATGCTGATGCTCTATTGACCAGAAGAGTCTGAGGTATGAATAGGAATGAAAAAACGAGAGGTTCTCATCCGTTTCTTATATTCGAAACGTCCTCTGATCAAACTCATTCCGGGTCACCATCATGCAGGCGCTTTTTAGGCTTGTCGCGGGTTGAGCACAATAGGAAGGGAAAAATGCCAGAATGGTTCCAGATTGACGGGTCGACCACACCAGACGGTATATCAAGTCAAAGCGCTTCGACAAGCAAAAATGAGAGGCATCCGAAAGTCCTAGGGGTTTTTTTATCATAGGATCGCCTTGAGGTCGGTGGAGCCAATGGGTTCCCTAACGCGCGTGTCAGGAACCAGAACAAGATCAAGAATGAGGTCACCCGGGCGGCTAGGTATCGGGGGTTTGAGCAAGTCACGGCCGTGGAGGGTTAGCATCTGCCTCTGGTCCTGAAACAAAAGAACAGCACACTAGGTTCCCCGGACATCCCTCGGTCGTGCAGGGTCCGTGTTGAGCAAAAGAATGGAGACTTCGCCTTATCCCCATTCCTCCAGGACGCCCTCTCTCAAGGACGGGACCCTCTCACCACGGCCCGAAAAGAGCACAAAATAGTTGGCGCATGTCTTTTTTCCTTACATCTAGGTAGATATCGGGTCTTCGCTATAGAGAAACATAGGTTCAACTCTTTCTCCCTATCTGCTGTGCTCAACTAGAATGTGAGATTGCTCGAACCGTCTGTTGTCCTGTTGGCTGTCGTCGGGATTGATCGTCGTCAAACAGCAAACAAGAGAAAACACAGAGCCGCCCGGTTGAAATTCACCGATCGGGCCGGGACTAGGGGTTGTCAAGATAAACCAATCACTGAGAGAGAGACGGCGCTGAAAAGAACAAGGTCGTGTTTCCGAAATCAACCACGATCATGAGCGTGGCCAATGACACTCGGCCTGATTCCTGAGAGGGCGGCCCCTTTTCAGGTCGCGACAATGGGTTTTGCTCTGCCCTATTGTTCTTTTCCGTGTTTCATGTTAGCGCTTCAGTTCATATTGTACTTTGGACTTTATATTTAGAAACCAGCGCGGCTATCTTCGACGGTTTTATTAGGGCGCCAAAAAGGGAGAAAAAATGACCTGTTTGTGATCACCCAGAGATCGATTTCTCCCTGGCGCCAGCGATGTCTGCTCCCCGGATGGTTTCATATGTAAGGCATTTCCAAACAGTGGTGGTCATATTTTGGCTGACCCTCCGGCGCTCCGTGCAAGACTTTCCCTTCCATCCCTGACATGCCAGAGAAGTTCTCCCTTTCAACATTCCACCCTACCCACCAATGAGGACGCCCCAGATTTTTGTCGTTTGTTTGTCCGGCGGTTATCTTCAGTCCAAACATACCAACGATCCCGGAGTTCCAGGGTTCAAGAAGATCCTCACGTTTCAAGATCTCCCTGGTACTCGAAAATTGAGTGGTCGAAGCCTCAAGATCTGCTGCCCACCAGTCTGGAACAATACCAAGCTGCTGGCGGTTAGATCTAGGCTCCCTATTTTTATTTTTATTTTTATTTTACTTTTACTTGTTTTGCCATTCCAGATGGGGACGGTCCGGTTGCTAGTCTACATAGCAAGTTTGTTCAGGGCCACCTCCTTCGGGGAATGAAGACATGACCGCGAACACGAGTTAGTGGAAATCCTGGTTTTCCTGTCCTCGTTTGCCACGAGACAATGAGACGGCTACGGGAACAAATTCCTCCCGGTGGTGTTCAAGAGGGTCAGGGCTATCTCCTCGCCGCTCCATCGCTGCATCCAGGCATTCTCGAGGAGTTTGTTGGACCCCATCCCCCATCTCAGGGATGGCGCGTTTTAAGTTGGCCTCGGAAACAGACTCAGCTCGGGGTGTTTCCACGAGGTTCTACGCAAAATATTGACCGTTGTTTTTCCTTCGAGTGGTCTCCCGCCCGGCCCACGAACCCTTGGGTGGTTCTCTTTGAGAATGTGCGGGATGCTAACTGCGGGATACACTCCATCTCATTGCTTATCTCAGACTCGCCCGGGCCCCGCAACTCTGATATTTCCCTCGTCGCGTCTTTAAAAGATGATGCGCCGCCCTATATACTCCATACCTATCTGGTTCACTGTGCTGTGCCTTGCTTGTCCCCACTATCGCCTCTTTAGCAATCTTTAGTTCGATCCTCTCGTTACTCAAGTTAGGTACACTAATGTAAGACCGATCCTCGTGAGATCTCTTTGATTATGAAATATGTCTAAGAATGCCTCAATCGGGTACCCAGTCAGGCGTGATCTTCATCGCCTGGAGGAAACCGCAGCCTATACGGTCTCTCCAATACCACATGTTTAATGTCCCACATCTAGACTTTTCAGAGGTAGACACTGAACGCCTTCCCTGGTTTTCGGGTCAGGGTTCCAACAGATTCGAAATATCATTCATCTAGTTCTTCTTGCAATTTGAAGCATATATTTTCATGATGCATATATTGTTATAATATAGGCAGGCACAGGGGTACAAATATATATAGCGTAGCCTTTGACGCTCGTCGGTTCTTTTTGTATTAAATTAGTTGGCTCAAGCAGTTTCGTAAATATTCATGATGCACCTATTGCTACTCTTTTTTGACGTTGTGTCCAGGCTTATATATCAGTAGTGTGAAGTGCTAGAAATATATATTTCTCGTACAGTAGGTTCACGGAAGTTATATTTTTGCAAGCTAACTACCCCAAGGAGATATATTAAATATAAATACTGGCACGCCAACTTTTTTTAGATGTGATCATTTTTAGATGTTACTGTTGGACCAAGAGCGAAAACAAGGGGGAGGTTAACATTTTGAGACGAGACAGCTAGAATTCGATGAAAATTCTACTTGGGCAAAAATGGAAATAGAAATAGATTTACAATCCTATGTGCGGTTTACTATCGCTGTGGACAAAGTGGTTCGAGCAATCACTTGTAAGGTTGGAATATAGCCCCAATGGCGGGTAATAAATATTTGCATTGACTCATATGGCACAGCTTGTATGTCTAGAGCAAACAACCCCCTGAATGTGATAGAAACTGCTACCGTCTCTAGTCTAACTACCCTCTGCTTCTTCCGAGGACGGTCTCCTGCACCATCCTCCGGATAAAAAGTCGACAGGTTCATTATTTGACCGGGACACTTCAACAAGGTATTGGCACTTGATCTATATTTTCAAATCATAGTGCGCTAACCACCTGAGACGGCTGTGCCTTGATGAGAAGCCGAAACCTGCTTTCGCAGTTCGAGGAAGAAATCCTTCCCGTTGGCCATGGTGTTTGCTATTCCATGTCAGCGATCAGTATTCCCCTCTTATGTAGCACCACGAACGAGGAAGCAGCGCTTACGTTTGGAAGCCCAGGGACCACTGGAGCGGGCATTATTGGCATCTTTGCCAGTAGCCTTATAGACGGCGGGTTTCGATCCTGCATGGGACGACGTTATTAGGTTAGGCCTGGTGCGAGTGGGGGATGAGGCCTAAGGTATGCATACCTCCGGGGCCGGCAGCCTGGCACGCTGAGAAAAATTAGTAAGCGAAGAAAGAGTGAGAGTTATACAGCGGAGTAAATTAAATACCTCTTCTCAGGGCGTCTTTCGACTCTGACCCATTGAAGCCCGACACTGGGATGTGCTGTTCTTGGACACCTGCCTCCCCAGGGCGCGATCCCCAGGCGTTTGCATTCATATTCTGGCCTTGGCCTTGGTGATTCCCCTGTCGACCCTGATGCGTTGATCGAGGAGGACCTCCGGTGGAATGCCGCTGGTGGTTTTGGTCATACCCGCGTCCGCCACGCCATCTAAATAAACGAAGGAAAGTGAGCATTAAACCGCAGGAATTGGACAGATTGATACCAAAGAAAAAGAAATGAGCTTACCGGTCATCACCTGCGCCGCTCATACTGGCACTTGAGCTTCCGGACAATTGCAGTTCCAGTTGACTGATCCTGCTGCTCAAAAGAACAAAAAGGAGATTCACGTTTGATGGTCGCGTTTGATGTATCTTCAAGAAGGGGCGATCTGGACTAGTCCGAAAGAGGCTAGTGTCAACCCCATCACCCCTTGCGACTGGAAACCTCACCTCTCGCCTTCGTTTCGCGTTTGTTCGCAGGAGAGCTAAGAGATGAGGACTATCACCGACGGCTTGCTACCTTCACATAGTCTTGTAATAGCCTCATTGTTTGATGTATTCACTTTTGAACTAGCCTCGAACCCAGTCTACAACTCATGACTGCCCCAAGTATCCTATTGCGCGTGCGGCAGTCCCCCTCCACACACTGATACTGGCCACATCGAGCCGTCCAGGAAGGCTGTTTAGGGCTATCTAGATCCTCCGATTCTAAATCCTCATGATGGCACCCGTATCCCCGCCAAGGCGCAAACCCGTTAGCTCTAGAACACCGAGACCCAGACCCAAAGTACTTCCAAAAGGTCCATCAAACGAACAAAATGACGGACCACCTCCAAAGAAACGAAGATATGTTCCCGGTGGTCCTGGGGGTGGAGGAAGATATGTTGATGTAGATGGCACTGAGACTCCGGTTGGTGGGACGGGTCCTGGGGGCAGTAATTATTCAGGACCCCCAAAAAGACCTGGGCGTGACGGTGCAGTGAATGGAAACGGATCAACCCGTTTGGGAAAACCAACACAAACACCACGGCTCGCGAAACCTACACAACAACTACAAACATTACAACCGGCTCAGGCGTTTGAACATGCGGATCACCTCCACCAACTGGAACAGGCACACTCGTCCCCAACACTTGAGCGGCCTCGACCTACGCGACCATTACAATCAGCACTACAGCAGAAACTCATGCCTCCGAAAACCCCAACGCCGGGTCGACCTAAGCGAGAGAAGGCCCAAGGTCGGCCCCGATACACCTCCGCTACTGCAGCAGCAATAGCACTGGCGCATGGTGATGGATATAAACCTCGCGAAGAAAGGGGATGGGAGGAGTTTCACCCAGATCTTGATATCGAAACGAAGTTCCCGGTTTTCAGTTCAGAAGAGGTCGACGGTATCGTTAATAATACTGCTATTCTGAATGGGGGAAGTGATAAATCTGGAGATGGTGGTGGAGAAGCGGGGTCTCCAGCAGTTGATGGGACTCCTAATGGAGGCGAGATGATGGTCGCTCCTGCTAAGCGCCGTCCGGGCCGTCCTCGCCGGCGTGATTCTATGTTAAATGGGATTATTACTCCGGAGGCTCCAAAAGTGGTCCCACCCCCGGGACCAAATCCACGAGAGAGACTTACCCTACCGAAACCATCATTTCAGATGCGAGATCCGTTCGTCGCCTTTGAACAAAAAGGGTTTGGGCAGCAAAACTATGTTGATCGCACCATGGCGAGTGTTGGGTATCAAGAAAGCGATGTATTCGTCCGCCACGACCACCGTTTGATTCGGATGACCGAGGTATCTCCCGAGGAAGATCTGGATCTTAGCATCTCTGCGACGGTATCAGATGGCGATGTGAATGCTGCAATAGGTACTGTCGGCGTTGGAAGGGTGGAATACGATATGGATGAACAAGATGAGAAGTGGCTGGAAACGTATAATGCCAAGAGGAGGGAAGAACAGGTCGAACCGATCAAGCCGGCAGTGTTCGAAATTACTATGACTAAGATCGAGAAGGAATGGCATGCTCTTGAGAAAAGAATTCCGAAGCCAAACCCCAAACCACCACAAACTCAACGGCCTCGTTCGAGCTCTGCCGCAGCTGTCAACGGCGAGCCTCCGGTTGCCGGTGAAGAGCAAGATAGCAAGTGCGCAATATGTGATGACGGCGATTGCGAGAACTCCAACGCGATAGTTTTCTGCGATGGATGTGATCTTGCCGTGCACCAGGAATGTTATGGTGTACCTTTTATTCCCGAGGGACAATGGCTTTGCCGGAAATGCCAACTTATTGGCAGAGGGTCGCCATCTTGCATCTTCTGCCCAAACACCGAGGGAGCTTTCAAACAGACGAATACATCGAAGTGGTCACATCTACTTTGTGCAATATGGATCCCGGAAGTTTCAATAGGCAATCCGTCGCTGATGGAACCCGTGAATGACGTTGAAAAGGTACCGCGGAACCGATGGAAACTGATCTGTTACATCTGCAAGCAGAAAATGGGTGCATCTATACAATGCGGTAATAAGAACTGCTTTGTCGCATTTCATGTCACATGCGCGAGACGGGCTCACCTCTACCTGAAAATGAAGCCACCCCAAGGAGGTCCAACGATTATCGACTCGGGTATGTTGAAAGCGTTCTGTGATAAACACGTTCCCCCAGACTGGAGGAGGGAACATAACACGGATGCTGCAACTGCCGAAGCTCTTGAATACTATCGGGATACTATGCAGGGCAGACAATGGGGTGATAGCATGGCATCAGCACTTTCGTTAGGACCATCTTACCCTCAAGGTTCCATTGACCCTGCTGAAGATGAGAACCATCGCCCCGTGACTCCTCGATTAACCCTTACCGTCGGCGGGAACAAACGCAAACGCCCAGCTCCCCCGAAAACGGTCTGGAGGTTACCTTCTGGCGCCCCAGTAATCCCACTAGTTGTGTTGAACTCCGTTGTTGCTTCGCTTCAGCGTTTTACCGTTCGTCAGAGGAAGCAATATGCTGAGGATGCTTGCAAATACTGGACCCTCAAGCGAGAAGCCCGGAGGGGCGCAGCTCTGTTGAAAAGGTTGCAGCTTCAGCTGGAGACATTTTCGTCTATGGAGATGACGAGACGCAACTTCCCTGGGATGGGTGCGGCTGGCGGGGTCCGGTTACAGCGGCGGATTGATTTTGCCGAAAGGCTGTACAAGGATGTGGATAAGCTGAGGATGTTATGCGACGAAGTCAAGAAACGCGAAAAGGAAAAGCTTAAGGATGCAGAAACACTTAAGAATATCGTTGATCTAGTATACTTTCCTATCCCCCCCATACTTTGGCCAATTCTCGAGAAAGCCCAGTCGTGAGTACCCCTATTGCACCCCTATTTCCTGCCTTTGCTGTCTGATCTCTACTAATATATTCTCTTAGGCTCGATGGGAAAGGTGTATTTCGACAAGGACTACTGGCTATTAGATCGAAGATAGAGGATCGATATTACACATCTGTATCTCGGTTTTCGGCGGATCTAGCCAGTGTTTTTACATCTGAGATTGGAGTGCAGGCCGCCGAGGACACCGCGGAACTTCAGATGCAGATAAGCGGGAGAGCCCCGGAACTCAGTTTAGAACAACGGGAGAAGAGAAAGCTAGCGAAACGGATCATAAAATCAATCCAGCCCGCCCTTGAGGATGCCCTCAAAAAGGAGAGTGAACTGAGTGGCAAGCCGTTTGAGAAAGAGCTTAAGGATCTGGATATGATTTTGGAGAACAGTGTTCAATCAAGGAGGGGTTCCTTGGCTGAACCTATCGTGGGACTACCAGCGGGGGACGAGTCTTCCGAACTACCCACAACTGTGAAGGATGAAAACGGTGCCACGGAAGAGCAACAGGCCACCGGCATCAAAGATGAAACCCAAGAACCCGCCGGTAGTGTCGCTCCTATCGAAGGAGACATAACTCTCCCAGATGCCGATGCTGGCGAACGGGAAGCTCTCAAATCCATAGATGGGAACCAAGGAACGTCTTCCGTCATGGATACCGCAGCCAATTCTGGGACTGGAAGTAACGACCGGCCGTCATACACCCCTCCTACAGCACCCTGCACCCTGGCATCGCAAGGGACTGAACTTACCGATGGTGTCAAGAACGACAATGAATTTACGAACTCACCTCACCCGGCACAACTCACCGGCGCCGAGCCTGAACCACCGACGCCGACTAGTTTCGAAACGAATAAGCGGCTTCCGCTTGCGCAAGGTGGTATCCAATGGTACATGCAGCCATTCGATCCTATCGGTACTACGATCCATGAGGAGCGATGGACGGGTAGAGAGATCCTACGCGGGATGAGTGAAGAGCTGAGTGAGATCGACGAGGATGATCTCCGAGACCTTGTCGATGATGAACTTGAAGAGGGTGCGCAAGAGAAGCCGGCTGGGGCTGAGGCACCTGTCAACCCGGAGGCTGCAGTAGATGCACCAAAGCCAAAGGTTCACAAGACAAGACGGCGCTGGCGGGGATTTAAATAATGTTTGGTATGGGCTCCTGCTTCAGGAGGGAATTCTTGACCTGGAGGGGGGAAGTAAACAACAACGACTGTTACGATAACAATTATAATTCACCTTTGTAGAGTATGGCATGAGAGGACAGAGATTTACAAATACATAAACTACTTAATATGATATCCAGTATTATACGAACCCACCTGTTCACCTTGAACTTTCATAATAGGCCACAATTCTCTTCTGTTGTGCCTCATACATACTTGCCTGCCCTTATCGCAACAAGGTAAGAAGAAGCTCTCGGATTAGGCTTAGTCCATCTTCTATTTTCTCCCAGGCAACAAAAATCAAAAAAAGGCAGAAAACAGCGGGTTGTCGCATTTCTTTGTTTCAGTGAATGTTCTAATAATAATTCACTAGAAAGAGAACAAAGAAAAGAGAGTAACTGGAAAGGATTTCTTCAACCGTGAAGCTCTCAGGAACCTTTCCCCTTTCTCGCTTCAACGATCTCGTTCTCCACTCAAGCTAGACACTGTTTGTTGTGTTTGCTCTGACTAAGGCGTCTAAAGTACCAGAAGCTTTCTTGTCTCAGTGATTCTTTTTCTCTGTTCTTCCCCAACACCTTTTTTCCCCCTTCCCAAAGCCTCGCCACCATCACTTCATCAACGCCTTTACCCTCTCCATTCATCTCAACATGGCTACAATGGAATACGAGACCGAGAACGGTCGCTACGATGGTATGTGTCGCCATTTCTGCATCTGTGGATGATGGATGCGCGTCAGAGTTGACGATTTCGTGATGCTGATATTTACTTCTCTTAGATGAGCCACGTTTCGATCGGGAGCGCAGTGCTTCTCCTCGAGCCAGTGGGCGCGAAGGACGTAACCGCAGCCTGTCCCCCAATGGACGTGCAGACAACAGGTGAGTTTGGATTGGTGAAGAGTTGAGGTAGAAGTGTCGCGACCTGTGAGGAGGCTAACACATGTGAAAAGAGGACCTCCACCAGGAGATACTCGTATGAAGGGTGCAGAAGATGATGAAGGATCGGTCAACACTGGATCCAATCTTTTCGTTACTGGCATCCACCCTCGCCTCGCAGAATCCGACGTGTCCCGCCTGTTTGAGAAATATGGTGATGTGGAGAGCTGCTCGATCATGCTTGACCCTCATACCAAGGAATCCCGTGGCTTTGGCTTTGTGAAGATGGTCACTTCTGATCAAGCTGATGCCGCCAAGGAGGGTCTCCAAGGAGAGGTGATTGAGGGAAGAACCCTGAGCATCGAAAAGGCTCGTCGTGGACGTCCAAGGACCCCAACTCCTGGGAAATACTTTGGTCCTCCGAAACGCGGTATGTTTATTGCGCATTCTACATTTGGAAAAGAAAATTACTCACACGCATAGAAGATTTCCGTGGCCCGCCTCGTGGCGGTCGTTATGATCGCTATGACGACCGTCGAGGTGGCTATGGAGGCGGAGGCGGTGGTGGTGGAGGAGGACGCCGTTACGATGATGGATACCGTGGTGGGCGTTACGATTCTTACAATGAACGCAGCCGTGACTTTGGCCGTCGTGAATACCGCGATGATCATGGCCACCGTGGCATCGATCGCTACGCGAGCACCGGACGCGAAGATAGATATAGCTCTCGCGGAGGCGATGATCGTCGAGGTGATGATCGTCGTGGCGGATACTACGATCGCGATGATTCGCGCGCTCAGGGTTCTAGCTATGGAGGAGACACAGCACCACCAGCTCGCGAGCCTCGCGAGGCCCGTGAACCTCGTGAACCTCGCGAACCTCGCGAACCATATGGCGGTCGCTCCTATGAAGGTCGCGGCGGTGATCGATATGCAGCTAGGTAAGTGGGCGTTAGGATTGAACGATGATGGCCATCACTGGCTTCATCATAATTCGATACGAAACGTCCTCCTAACGCAATATTTCCGATGACTGTCTTCTATTCGACCTACCCTCTTCCCTAATCATGTTTTATTCCCCTTGTGTATTCTTCCGAATGGTTTACAGCATCTTTGCTGGGGCTTTGAGCTCAACGGTTACGGCGGCGCGTCTTTGTTTTCTCTCCAAAAAGTCAGGTTCTCTTATACACATGGCATCTCGGCGAACACGGAAGACCGCAACTTGCGATCGACTCTTTCGATTCGGTGATTACTAGGTGTTGTCATCGGTCTGGCTGGAGTTTCTTTCTTCTCGCTCGAAAATATTCTCGGAAAAATTGGCGGCGGAAAAAAGAAAATTCACTACACTACGTTGTAATCCCCCTCGGTATATCTTATGGTCAGCACTGTACTGCACTTTCAGCTGTGGTCCTTATCGCTAGTCAGCTTTTCGCCATATTGCGTCTCTTCAACTTCAGTAACGACTCGATCAAGATCGGCCAAAACAAAAACAAAAACAAAAAAATATGTCCAGTGACCCTCGTGCCTCAATATTCTACGCGGCTTCAACGCCTGCATGTCAACCCGGCTACTCGCTATTTGATTCGCTTCGTAGTGTCGCCAGTGCCTGCGAAAACTTTCAACATTCCTAAACCCACTCATTCCTGGGACGAATTTTCGGGACTGTTGTAGAGGTTCGCTGTGCTCAACACATGTCTCTCTCCTTCCTTACCAATATCCATTCCGCCCTGATTCGAATCGTGTCCCGAGAAAACAAGTGATTTCCAACAACCCCAAAACTTCAATTCCCGAATCAAACCGAACCCTTCATTGAGGTAAGTCTATTGTTATTGTACTGCTTGCTGATGCCAGTAGTTTTCTCTAGATGTGAATTGGCAACTTCGGTGTCCGACTACCAACTTGTGATCACTCCTCTGTGATGTTTACCTTGGACGACTGTCATCCGCCATCCACCATCATCTGGGAGTACGTCAATGGTGAGCAACAAAATATTGAAGCGTGGGGGAAAACCACGACGGTAATCTAAGAGAAAAGCAAGAAGCAAGGGAGACCCCGGACATGCCTATATTGTCTTCACTTACGGCTGCCCGCGGTAAGTATATTTTCTCCGTAAGCTCTATCGTTTGTTCTTAGAGCTCCCTTTCCACTCGTGGGATTGATGAGGATGTACCAATGCCTTTATATGCCTTTTTACTCTATACGGAGTAAAGCTATCATGGATAGTTTGATTTCCCTTTTACTTGATATGCAACACAGACTCCATCTGGATGTGAATTGTAGCATGGATATAAATCAGTTCGATAGATAGACCCAATATTGAAGCAGATATCCCTTTTTATTGTTTACTGTTAAGACGACGACGGAGAGTATATTCGTTGGAAGCTTTCACTTGAGGGTTTCATAGCTGCAGGTGTATAGTTTGTGAGTATATCTTGAACATCTCAGTATCGTTGGGAGAGAAAAAATCGGCTGCGTAGGCGAGAAACGGGATTGATCCCATATGCAATGGATCGAAAATAATCTCCCATCTCAAAACTCCATATATTCGTACAATCCACGTCCGCTCCAGTTCCCTATCCCAACCATACCTAAGTCTGAACATAAGCTTCATTTCTTATTATCGTTAAATCTTTGCATCTTTTTATTATTTTGACTCCGACTTGATATTCACCCCTCCTCCTGCTGGCCCTTCTACCTCGTTACTTTTCTGGATCAAAAATTCGCCGAGCGCACGGAGTGGGTTTTGAGGCCTAGTTTACCCGCAGCGGTCAGCTCTGCCACAGAATACATTCCTCAATTTTTTAAACTGTAGCCTTGGGACAAAGAAGAGACGGCCGGCTGGGGTGGGGGGAACTAAACTGATCTCTCGTCACGGTTTTCATTCCTTCCAGGAGATACGGGACGATATTTTCGTTCATAAAGATCCGTGCTGGGGCACCGCCTGCTCGGACTTTTGGTGCCGGTCCAGTTCCGGTTGCTGCTGCGGGGAGGGATGATGGGGTGTGGTGTTGTTGTTGCTGTTGTTCTGCTGCGCCGCTGCCGCCCATGGTGATGTCTTGGGGTCTGGGGTCGGGGTTGTTTGAGGTGTCCATTGCTGCGAATTGGTTCGGATTGGGTTCTTGGAGGGATGGGATGGAGGGGATATGAGGTTGTTTGGAGGGCTGGAGTGGGTTTGGAGGTTAGCTTTTGCTTTTCTTCTCTCCGCGGGTGGAAGAGGAAGAAGAGGAGGAAGAAGAAGCGAGGCGGTCAGGTTTGTTGTCGTTGTGTGTGTTGTTGAGGAGGTAGGAGTAAGTGTAAATTGCTCAATTGGTAAGTGAATCTTGAGTGAGATAACAAAGAAGACGGCTTTCTGCGCATACAGGAACAGCAGCTGTAGTTTGTACAGAAGGAGTGTCTTGCATGATCGAACTTTGCGCCGGTCTGGGTGGAGCTTCGGAGGAGAGCTGTTGTGGGGTTGGAAGAGATTCCGCAGATTGCGCTTCACCGCCCTGTGGTGGATCGAGATCTGAATGTTGAGGGTGCGAAGGGAAGGAAGATGGTGCTTCATCAGCCATTGTCGGTGGTGGATCTCAGATTGACGGGCATCTTAATGGGAAATAGATACATGGTGATTAAAAGGGAGCTTCAACCGCCGTCGCATCTCCAACTCTCCTGATATCATGATGCGCCTAGAGCACACAACGGCTTAGTCAGAAAGCACTTAAGGTCATGTGATCGCGTGTTTGTTTGGCGCGTGGAGAACTCGTGGCATTCACGTTGTTCAGGCAACTCTTATCCTCCATCCTCCTTGTCCTTTCTTCAATTGCTTCTGGTCTATTTGCACGCGGCGATGCGTTGAGAGATTTATCGTGAAAAGAACACTGTTATATTATAGGGAACTGGAAGGCTGAACTTTCCTCGCATACGTTCATCTTGGATCCTCTCAATGGGTTCCGTCAGTTATGGACCCCCCTGCAGCCAAACGAGTGAAAAGATTAGATGATGTGGATAGCTCAACCTCACGCGGATGCTCAGACAGTGATGCTGAAGATGCGGAAGGGAAGTTACTATATATGCCAGATGTCCCGTTCCGTCAGGGGCTAGGGAACCAAGATGTGGGCGATGCTGGAGAACTCCCAAACAGCCAGACGGAATTGGAGAGCTCCCTTCCTTCGATAAAGACTGACGGGGAAGCAATTGATGAATATGAAACCTCTAGGAGAGCCGAGTTGAGCAACGGAGGGGAACAAACAGACCTAGAAAAGCGTCTAGGAGATCGAAGTTGGCAGAAGGGAAGGAGCTCGATCTACGTCGACGCATTTAACCTGGCCTTGGAGACCGTCTTGAGCGAGGAGTCCCATCTCTTTGATGAAGCGGAGCTGGCTGTATTCGAACAGTGGAAAGGCCTGGTATACGAATCACAGTACCTGTATGTCTCTACTTTCTGTTGGTTAATACCTATCTATTATTTTGAAATATGCAATACCCGGTCGATATGCACCGCAAACATCTAAGTGCCCATTCTTATCCTCTTTCAGATATGTACGGCTATTCCTTCGTAAAACTTCTGCGTGGCATCGAATCAATCGCCTGGGCTACTATCAGGATATCGCAGACTTACCCTCTGCGGTAGCCGATCTACAGCGCACAAGGGAACTGCCATTAAAGTCTACTTCTGACCACCCTGTCCCGACGGAGCTGGAAGGGGGTTTAACTTTGGGGGACACTTTTTGTTTTGCCGAGGCCTCAGAGCAGATATCGACATTGGAAGAGGCTTCTTCGTTACTACTCCTGGATGAATTGAAGAGTCTCGCGAAAGAGGCCAAGGTCCAAGGGAAAAATAAGAAGGAGTTGCTGGCGGCACTTCGCCAAACGAGCCAGACTCAAACTGGTCTGAGCTGGGGAGGCTCATCCAAATCAGACACTAACGGTACAACCCCTGAGCAGAATAACGTGTCCGTTGGAAACAACGTCAATAGAGATGAGTATTATACTCGGAAAATTCTCGACCATACAGGTGATTGTATACGTTTGGCTTCGTCACCTCTAAAGCTTTTCGAGCGTGTGCATTTGGTTTTCTATCGATCTACCCAGTGGACAGAAAAGTCCCTCACTGCAATTATCTTGGCCAAAATCTCACGAAGAAACTATCCACAGTACATCGTTTCTCGATCAAGCGCTATCTTCCCCACAAGACCTGAGTTGCTGGAATTCGAGGCTGCCCTCAGGACGCAGTTCCAGGTAGATAATATGTTAGAACTCGGCGGTGCACCGACGCAGGAGAGGTTGGAAGAGATACAAGAGCTCTGTGAGAAGGTGTACCCGCGTTGGAAGGTGCTTCTTGAAGAAGAGCAACGCAAAGAGGAACGGGTCTATGAGACTGGAGAAGGGGCATATCTACGTCGGTTCTCTCCCGCTTGGGTATATACTCGGATTGTCCACAAGGGTCTCTACCCCTTGGGCAGATTCAAGCAACATAAGCGGGAACATGAGCTTCTAGAAGAGTTGCTTAGCCAGCGCTTATTCCATGCCGCTAGACGGGGGAACTGGTATCAGCGAAAGGCTCTTCTAGAAGAACACTATCTATGGGCCCTTACGCCAAGCGAAGGACGCGGCGAAGATGCACAGAAAAAGCATTGGAAGCGAATAGCACTACAGACATGCGAAGAGGCGCTTCGTGATCCGGATTGTCATTTGATATGTCACCATGATCTCCAAAAGCGGATAAAGAAGCTAGAGAAGTCTCTCAAGGTAGCGAAACGCGAGCAACATGACTTTGCGCATGTGATGCTTGTCAAGCCAGAGGAACGGACTGTTCACGGGATTCGTATCGAGAAGGAGGATGTACCTAGCAAGCAGCAGGTGTCTAAACCAAATGGAGACACGACGCGAAGGGGAAGGCCAACTGCGTGGGTTGATGAAAGAGAGGGTGGGGCCGAGTGTCGAGTTGAAAGTATGTGTCTAAGTTGGTATAGGGATAATGGTTGGAAAGGATATCATGCCGAAGGCGGCATTGTCCGCACATTGGTAAGGCTCCCAACCACCTAGCATTTATTCCTTCAGAAGTATATATAAACTAACCCGTCATTTTGACGTACTCCAGTTCGGATATCTCTTCTACGACATCCTATTCACATACGTCCCCAACGTATTCCAGACCCCCTTCCAAACCTGCCCTCTCGACCTACACACCGACGCATTCTACCCATCCCGAGCCTCCGAAATCAACCACCGCCTCATGCAAATCGCCAACGGCGAATCCGAATCCCTCATCCGCGATGTGCACGACCGTGAATCCAAAACCCAGACCTGCGCCATAGGAATCGACTGGACCTTTGAACTGGATGATCTAGTGGAGATAGTGCGATGTTTCCGTGGCGAGGCTCTAGCTACGGTGTGTAAGGTTATGGCTCAGGAGTACCAGCAGCGAGGAGGTGGGATTCCGGACCTGTTTTTGTGGAGTGTGGAGAGGGAAGAGGTTATGTTTTCGGAAGTGAAGTCTGAGAATGATCGGTTGAGTGATACCCAGCGACTTTGGATTCATGTTTTGACTGGGGCGGGGATTAGAGTTGAGCTGTGTAATGCGGTTGCCAGGGAGGTTAGGGTTGAGGATTGATTGGAATGTTTGACGTTTGATCTGGATAATGTTGGCTAGAAATAAGGAACGACTCGATATCAACTACAAGACTCCGGTCAAGCATATGCTCATGAAGAGATTGAAGCTGCCGTTACGTATTCATGTCATTGATTTATTTTGAAATTTTTGAGATTGGCCGTAGCATCTTAAATACATACGTTTGCCAACTTCGCCGAAGCGGGGTGACTTATAGATTCAAGTTCAATGAACCCTCAAACCATAACAAAACAACACCCTACTCCAGCAATTAAAACCTCTCTCCCAACCCATATCGCGGCGAAAACATGACCCCACTCTCTCTATCCACCGACAAGGAATTCCGCGGGGAAGCAAAAAGGCAGAGCCCGTTTTCGAAACCACCAACAAGGACGATTCGAAAAATTGTGGGTGGGTAAATTATGCGACGAGGGTGCTGGCGGTGGCGCTCTCGTATCTCCAGGTGGGTGGCAGGACACCGACGGACTTGTAGTATCTGGACAGACGGTGGATACGGGATTCGATCAGAATAAGGCGGAACTTGGAGTCCTTGTCCTTGCGGTTACGCTCAAGATGCTTGCGGACAGCGACGGCCTGGATAGAGAAGAATAGAATGGTTAGCCTGTTTGATATGTGGGTTTAGGAGTGTGGGTAGGAAAAGAAAACATCTCGCGACTTCAGGCGATGATATGTATATCTACCTTCTTGATCAACATGTAAAGGTCCTCTGGGATCTCAGGGGCGAGGCCTATTCATGTTTTGAAAAATCTCTCTGTCAGTCTTTTTGTTTTGACCAAGCAGAGGCTTTGTTGTAGATATTGTATTTCTACAAATCTATTGTTGGAGATTCGAGGTACAGTTGGACGAAACGGAGATATGTCCATATCCGCGCTTGCGTCCAACGTCTCTCTCCTCTTTCATGTACAGGGGATCGCAATTGCATGTTGTTTCGTACCGTTGGACTTGAGGATCCGGAGGATCTTGTTACCTAGTAGTTAAAAAAGAGCTGTTAGTATTCTATTCCCATTCCCTTCATTTGTGTTCCCTCGGCGCATTGCATTGGATTGCAAACGAATATTCCTTCTCGACGTACCAGTGACAACCTTGACCTGGGCAATTCCATGGCTATCCCTAAGGACAACACCGATCTGAGAGGGAGTTGCGCCCTTCTTGGCCAACTTGCAGATCTGGTCAACGACCTGGTCGGGGGTGGTCTTCAACCAAGCGGGAGGAGTGCGCGAGTAGGGGATCGCGGAGGCAGAAATGCCCTTTCCCTTGCTGTGGAGACGGCCCATTTTGAATCGTGGTGTCGAGGAGGAGTTGTCGAGATGGAAAAAGTTGTTTGTCGATTGTGCACAAAAAGATTTGGCTGAGGTTGAAGATTGAAGGTGTTGAGGATGAGAAGTGTGGGTCACGTGAATATTTCTCTCGCTTAGATTTTCCTTTTTGACTATTTATTTCTTGGAGCTTCGTGAAGTTTTCAACCACAACTCTTTGACAACATCACTCACGCCAACGACTAACCATTCTGTGGATAATGACAGTAAAGCGAATGTTCTCATGATGGATACTAATCGTCAGCCTTTAATGTGACTATCATGATGCGCAGATACTTATTCCTCTTGGTAGAGTGAGCTCTGAAAAGGTCCGTACAATTTCCATCTCTTTATCTCTCTTGCTCTCCTTCGAACCATTCCACATGATGATACACTCCTATACATTATTTTTCTGGTACCTCTTATGTCAGAGCAGAGCCATTTTAGGCTTTGCTCGATGATCTTACTGGACTTCTGATCCCGAATGCCTGTTCCTTTTTTCTCTGTCGAGCTTGAGATTTACATTTGATTCTACGCGGTGAATATCTTACTGACGAGAATTTCTGCGGGCAAATAGGTTTCCTCTTTCTCGGTGATATCGGTTGGTTTCTGGGATTCGCTCGGGTATAGCAGGTCTTTATTTTTGTCCCGCTGGGTATTGGATTTGAAGACCACTGGACACATCCGGCCTTGCACTTGTCCTCGTAGACAGTTTATATTATATAGGACCTTCGCCGAGTCAACTGCACTCTGGATCCTACCTGAGAAGCAGATCTGAATACTTGTATTGTTAGATCTTTAGGCTTTCTTAGTTACTCTAAAATACACGAGTTTTATGCCGTTGAATTGTCTGCTCTGTATTTTTTCGGTAGTTTCAGTATACTCAAGAATTTAATCCATAAGTACGGAGGAGTATTTTGAAATCTTCTTGGAGAATTTCATCGTCCTCAACCGAAGCTATGATTTTTCTATTCGCATTTGGCTGCCACCGATAAGAACCTGGCATTCTCTGGTTTTCGAGGGTTCGATATGCGGCCACTCGCTGAGATAGAATGAAGAAACCTCACTGAGACTGAAGTTGGCCACCAACTCTTCCCTGATTCACGATATAAAACGACACAAGTTAATAAATCGTCAAGATGAAATCTATGTGAAAATATCCAGGCAAGACGTCTGGCAGATAAAAAATATGTCAAAATTAGCACAAAAAAACACAAAATTCTTGCATTTTTCAAGCGCTGCGCATACAAGAAAGTGCGAAAAAAATTTAGAAGCTCGACACCGGCCGGATTCGAACCGACGCATCCGAAGATAATAGATAACCTAGAAATTCTAGTCTATCGCCTTAGACCACTCGGCCACAGTGTCTTGTTGCTTGTATGATAATTGAGCAACGAAAATGCCTTTTTAAGTGACGGAAGCAGGCTGAGGTGGGCTTGGTTTGGGCTTCGCCACCACCTGTGATCAGTTAGCGGATGCTATTTACCTACCTCAGTTCTTCTGGTATCAAGTAACACCAACCACTCTCAGATAGATCGATTCAACTAGCAATATCGAGTCAACGACCTTCCTTCTTTAATCCAAGCCTCACATTCTAGATAGCTTCGTTATTCTTCTTCGTCGTTCATGACAGGACCATGGGAATGGGAATTCTTCTGCCGTACATCATCATAGAGCTTCCGAATAATATCGCGGAGTTGACTTTTATTCAGTGTGTCTCTCCGTCTGGTCAATGATCGGAACCAGCCGTGTCCTGGAATGTGGACCTCGAAATTGTTTTCGGCATCTCGGTAGCAAAACAAGTATAAGGAGAGCATGCATCAAGGAGTCGCCCATCTTCTAAGCCAACGACGTCTGTACCCTCAGTAAAGCCCTTTCTGTAGAGCCAGGCTCGAAAGTTGGGCTCGACGGTATCTAAAGTCATCTTTCACGCCCATTTTGTTCGTCATGATACCTTCGAACAATGCGCGAAAGTACCAAGGCAGAGTCATAAAGCTAAGGAAGGGTTCCACTAGTTCTTGTGACGGTTGCTGCGGATTTGAAAAGCTGTGAAATCCTCTATGCCCGTAGCAACTTGTTTTCCATAATAGTGCGTGCTGACGAAGGTGCGGGCGATTTCAGATAAATTCGCTGAATATCAGCTCCCTGTATTTCAAGAAATGCTGGAACGTCGTGTCGTGACCATGTAGCCTGAAACTGACAGCAGGAAAGTCATCCCCCAAAATAGCTTCCGCAACACAGGGACCACACATAAGAATGACTCTCAAGTTATTCTTTTTAATCAATTCACGATTATACTTCCTAAGAATTTCGATCTCTACAGCGGGGAGGGGCCTTCCCCGAAAAGATGCCCCAGGAAGAGCGTATCGACAAAGATCAAATGTCCAGATTAGAGCATTCGATTCAGTAAACCCGCTTTCACGAATCCCCCGGGGGGATGGGAATTTGTCCTGGAGCTCCGTGTTGACGAAGCCGTGATTTAATACAATTCTGATCCGTGCTTCAAGGGTTCCACTCGGAGGAAGTAATGTCGAGGACTGGCCTGTCGCTTTTTCGATTTCCGATATACAGACTGGGAGCCAGGAATTGATTGCGAGGCTCTGTGATTGGGTTGACATCAGTGTACTGCTGCCTGTAAAGGGTCTGATATCCTGTAGAGCTGTGTTCTCGGTGACCGCTTTCTCTATGGCGGCTTGATAATCACTTGCTTTCATGTTCGGCGGGAATCTTCCAGTTGACGCCTGCGAGGACTTTTTTTGCTGCTCTGCCCTGAACGTAGGGCATTGTTGAATCTCAAGATTATGTGAATTCTCAAGTTGGAGTGAGAATCTGTGCCTCACACATGGTTCCAAAGAAATGCCTTGAGGAAGTGGTGGCACGACGTTAAGTCCAGTAGTCGCGTAGGGATGTTCACTGCTATCTGGAGGTCCAAGTATATATATAGGATATCCGGAGGAATCGACTGAAAAAAATCGCCATAGCCATAGTCATCAAGGATATTGTGGAAGACGGTTGGAACCGGTCGGTCGACGTTGTCAGGGCATTTAAGAGCCCATAGCAGGATAAAGATTGTCGCTCGATGATAGTAGTGTAATGTATCAAATCTAAGATGGCGAATGGAATTGATGTGGTGCATGATCCGTTGTAGGGGTTTCTCAGATTGGCCAACGTATGGCCGCCAATATTGGTCGTCGATCATCTGTCACATAATCCAAATAGCCACTACTCGAAGGCCAAGGGTCTGTATCTTTGGATTGCTTTGTCCCGATACTGTCTATCCGTAGTCTAGGTATAATCAGCTATGTTCAAATAGAGGGGGTTTATAGACATACAGCTGTACTGTAATAATGCGGTCCTCCAGCTCTTATATTGCCCTTCGATTGGATGCGACGTGAGGATGCTTCAAGCTGCCGCGGTTGGAGGCAACGCGATGTCTTGTGGCCTTTTCGGTTGCAATTCCGGCATGGTGGAGTGCTATATATATATGTATATGTGCGTTTGTGTGTATATATATTGGGCGCTCGGTGACGTTATGCCCCAGGCTCCCACGATAAACGCAGGGTGAATCAGGGCAGAGATCTCCGATGCCCAGTAGGCCCGCTGCCCGTGCATGTAAGGTAGAAGATGCAGGTTCCCGCAGTGAATTCAAGAGGAGAATTCCCGTAGACAGAACGCTCCTGTAATTGTTTAATGTTAGTGACCTGGATCTTCTTCCCTTCTCTCGCCTAGTGAACCTGCCTACTTTAATGAGGCATTAATTCTATTCATATTTCAACATCCGGTATTCCAGGAAGAAGGGTCTAAGCATATATGTAGAATGAGACCGACAAGACATCTCTTAGGCCTTATAACGTTTGCACTATGGTGGAAAACGTGTAGTGCTTTGAAAAGAACAGTGGTAAGCTTGTTATGCAGATAATTATATTATCTGACTATTTATTGATATCTCAATAAGCACCTGGGCAGCTGAATTCTGAAATAATCCGCGAAGGAATTATTTTGGAGAAGAGAAGCGTATATGTTCCAAAGGGGAATGGAACAGCGAATATAGAGAAGGCTTACGAAACCCCCGAAGGCCAGGGCCCCCGAGGTATTTCTATGGATTGGTCGGAAGAGATTCTAACCCGTTCCAGAGGAATATCTGCTAAAGAAGACTCTCCACCCCCTAAAGTGCCGGCGAGGTCACTAGAACCTCAGCCGGGCAGGGAGAGAGAAATGTAGAAAGCGGATACAGTGAAGAAGAGAAGTATCGCGGAGCTCCATAGGAGGCGAAAATGAAAGAAAAAGAGAAGAAAACAGTATAGAAGCCCCGAATCGCATAATCCAAGGTAAACAACGGTCGAAGCTTCAAAAATAAAATAATAATCCTCGGCGCTCAATCACTCTAACCTTGCTTTTAGGATCCATCGCGGGATTAAGCGTGGCAGCCTTTTGGTAAGCCCGTTTCGAAAGGGAATTCAACAAGAAAGAGGGTCATCGTCAAAGGTTCGGAACGAACTTCAGGGATAGATTTTCAGTTGATCTTTCAGATATTGAGAGGAAGCTTCGAAGGAGGAATAGAAGGTCGTCCGATTTAAACAAAAGAATCAGTCGCGAAGGACTTCTTCGGCCAGCCAGAATAGGACGGTTTGGGCAGTAACCGTGTCCAATACAATGAGAAGAAGTATTTGATAAACTGCTCGAAAGAAATCAATTAGACACGTTCTCTAGAATGTGCTCAACATCTCTCAATTGGATTTTATTATATATTCTTATTTTGAGATCTCAAAAAATGAAATGACAAGGGTTGTTCCAAGTGAAGCTGTGTTGAAGAAAGGCAATTTCGACTGTTTCACCCTCACAACTTCAACAAACTCGGGCTGTTGCCTTGTAAACACTCCCACATAGATTCGATGTTGACATCTTCGAGGAACTTCACTTACCCAGACTACCAGCTGCTCAAGAACTAAACACTGTGATACTCATCCAAAAATGTCAGACTCTCAAGAAAGCGAGACCTTCAAGCTGTCAAGCGGAAACACCATTGGCCTCGCCCACTACGGAGACCTGAACGGTCCCGCCATATTCTACTTCCACGGCTTACCTTCCTCCCGTCTCGAGGGCGCGGTATGGGCCAAAGCAGCGCAAGCAGTAGGCGCACATCTGATCGCACTCGATCGACCAGGAGTCGGTCTATCCACCCTCCAACCAGACCGTAAGCTGCTCGACTGGCCATCGATTGTCTCCGAGGCCGCTGAGCATCTCAAAATCGACCAATTCCACGTCCTTGGAACTTCAGGCGGAGGCGCTTACGCTCTCGCGTGCGCGAAGGAGCTTTCCTCTGAGAAACTAATGGGTGCGGGGGTCGTGGCGGGGATGAGTCCCGTGTCACTCGGCCTCGAGGGGATGGGTTTCGGAAGCAAGTTTTCGATTTACTTCACGCAGTGGATGCCTTCGCTAGGTCGCAAAATTTACGATTGGGCGATCATTCCTGCGGCGCTGGATGAGGACCCGGCGGTTTTTCGGAAGCAGGTGACGGATGGGTTTGAGGCCTTGGGTGAGAAGGATAGGGCGCTTTTGGAGGATACGGAGCTCACTGATCTCCTTGTGGATGCGTCAAGAGAGCATTTTCGGCAGGGGAATGAGGGATTGGCGGATGAGTGGAGGATCTTTGTGACGGATTGGGGGTTTGAGCTTAAGGATGTTACCTTGGAGAATGTTAGGCTGTGGTGCGGAACTGAAGATTCCATATGCCCTCCTGAGCTCAGCCGGAAGATGAAGGATTGTATGAGTCAGGCGAAATTGTCTGAGTTGGAGGGCGATACTCATTACTCCATTTTCGCAGAGAAGGGTGAGCAGATTCTCCGCGAGCTTTTAGATGGCTAGGGCCGCTCTTCTTTGTACCTCATGTTTATGATATCAATTCCAGTAATGACAACTACTTTGACCGAACTCGTCTCTTTGTTAAACCCGGTTGCTTTCTACTGGTGATAACATATAACAAATACTAACTCTAAGTAACATTCCCACTACCTAATATGAATTCTGCAGGTAACGCTTTGCTATTATGCTGTAGCTTCAAACCAGGTTTCTTTATCCTCAAGCCCATTAAAACTAGCTTCCTTCATTTTAGGCTTCTAGGTTCCCTCTCCACCTCTGCAGTACCGCTACAAAGAAATATCATAACTCATTGTTCGTCCAGTATGGGTACCGGACCAAGCCAATAATTCGCGCTCTACCAATTTTGGTGACTTTGGCCCTGAGTACCTAATATTGGGCCGTTCAAAGCGACTCTCTCGTATTCAGTATTCGAATACGGCGGGGGATAATCAACTGACGGATAATCGACTGGCCCACCGACCGACTTTCTCTTTTTCCAGAACTGGGCAAAATATCAGCACGGTTTCTTTTGCTAGATTCAACCTTGAGAGTCTGTCCTTACCGCGAGCTTACGCCCTATTCTTCTATACCCGGCGCGCTGGGCATCGCTCAATATTGGCTTTCCAACCCCTGGATAAGACCACGGGAAAGGGTTCCATTTATACTTCGCACAGAATGCCAGCAGACCACCGAGGAGCCCAACGGCTAGATAAAAGCCACCAAAAACATCGTTTTTTAACTCGCAGTAGGGAAAATAAGCACGGTCAGACATAGCCCCGGCAGCAATTCCGACGATACGAGCCCCGGTAACGAGAACGATTTGGCAAACAATGAGCAGAGGGTGCTGCAGCGCCGCGAGGGATAGCGTCATGTACAAGTACAAAATCATTGACGGAATCCATAGACCACGATCGGAGGAAGATGCGAAACGCATTACTAGCGTGAGAGCAATGAGGACCGCTGCAAGAACGGATATACCGAGAAGAATGATATACCTCCGTCGAAGTCTCAGACGGGACCCGATGAGGAACAAGAGGCCGTATAACGCTACCGGTAGCGTTGGAAAGATAAATACCGTTGAGACCCGATACATCGTCATCCTCTTTTATCTGGCAGAATTCAACTACGGTAATGATTGTTGTAACGATCGTCGCCGTGTCGGAGACTAAGACTTTGGCAAAGTTCATCAACGTAAATGGCTTTCGACCCGTTTCGGGATCGGAGTCAGGGTCTTCGGGACCGTAGTAGTAGAGAGTGGGCCAGTGAGATCGGTCTGCACCCAGCTTTAGGGCGATCGCAGCGGCGATTGATGGCATGTAGTTTCGCAAACACTGCCACATAACCTTATCACGGTATGTCTTCAGGCCTTTTTGCCAGATGGTCGGGATATCAGGTAACCCACCAGTTCACATTGACAACGAGTATCGTGAGAATTAGGGAAGCCCAATCCTTTGCCGAAGCGCCACTGGTTTTTGGGTCGCCATCCGGGTTTGATGACATTATGGGAAGATGTCCTTAACAGTTCTAGGAATAGGAGACAAAGCTACATGCAGCTTTGAATGAAAAATAAGGCCATGAGAGAAGCATTGCATTCTCAAGTTCGAAGGGATCATAAATCCTTAAATGTGTTTGAAAAGGCCCTCCTCCACCCACCACCACCCATCCTTCGTCGATCAAGTCGAAGAATTTCAGCTGGCATTGCACTTTTTCGAGAAGAATTGACCTCTTTCATCCCCCAAGATTCACGCAACGCGCAGTCAATAGCTCCACTTCCCTCCCTTGACAGGCGCCGAGACTTGAGGCTCCAAGGGCGTTTAACCATTCTGAGCATTAGTAAATGGTGTCAAATGTGTCGGCAGCTCAATTAAACCCGATGGAACAAGGTATTATTAGTTAGCAAGCAACCCCAGAAGGAGAAAAAAAAAATTAAAGGACGACGGCTGCTGGATTCGAACCAGCGCCTCCGAAGAGAATTGATGACGAAGTTTAGTGACCAGTCTCTGAAGAAACCAATTACTTGAAAGATTCGAGTCAATCGCGTTAGACCACTCCGCCAAACCGCCCATGTGTGATAAGTGATTATTTCCAGTCTCATCACTATAAACTACCTCGTTTGCCTAATAAGAAACTTGCTAGTACTGTAGCTTAACGACTCGCCACTTGATCATCTTGATCGTGCCAGAGACGATTTAAACTACCGTATAATTTATGTCTGCTGAGAAGAGATAGTTAATTAAAAATTATGAAATAGGGATACGAGAATATACGGAGAAGGGTCGACCTCACGGACAAGATTCCTTTTTCTCGTCGTCGAAGATAACGACGTTGACCATCCTTTCGCAAGGCTCTGCCCGGCGGGCAAGGCATTGCAGAGCTTCTGATGTAGACGTCAAAGATAGTGCGGCTGTCAAGGCCTGAAAGGTTCTGTCGCCAGGTTTTGCTTCTCCGAGGAAACACTCAGAGGACGGTTAGGGCTGCGTCGGTCGCTTGGTGCGGCTTCAATTATATATATTTACAAGCTCTCTATCCCAAATCCTCAACTTTATCTCAAAACAAACGACGATGGGGATAAAACATATCTCGTCCCGGTGTCATTTGCTATCCGTTCCTAACGAAATTATCCTAATTATTGCAGATAATCTCGAACCGACAGACTTAAATTCATTCATCCAAACGTCAATCAAGTTCGCCAATCTGCTCAATGCCCGGCTTTATGACCATGCTTTAACCTTCATGCGATGTGATGGATTGACCGTTCTCGACTGGGCCGCCCACACCGGACAAGCATCCATCGTGAAGAAGTTAGTGGAGAGGGGCCTGGATATCTCAAACCGACGCGAGGATGGGGATACAGCCCTCCACTTAGCAGCTCGCAGGGGAGATGAGCCCGCCGTCAGACTTCTCCTCGATGCCCAGGCGGATCCTACTCGACGGTGTGCTTTCGGACGAACGGTTCTACACAGCGCAGCTTTTTCGGGACGTGAAGATATAGTGAAGCTACTTCTGGAAATTGGGGGTGGTGTTAACACGGTTGGGGCATATGGATTGACTCCCATACACGATGCAGCCAAGTCTGGATATTTAGATGTGGCCCGACTGCTTCTTGACGCTGGGGCGGAAGTGAACCCAGGTAATCGGGCTGGGTATTTGCCATTACATCTGGCCGCTGAGAGGAATCAGGTAGAGATGGCAAGGCTACTTGTTGAAGCTGGGGCAGATTTGATGCAACTATCTGAGGATGAGCAGGGGATGATCCAACCCATGTCTCCGACCTAACGCATTTATGCGGATTATGCGCCCATTAGAAGAGAGAATGGCGAGAGTGTTGGTTTTCCAACGATACCTGGAGAGCTACGGTTGTCTCTGGCCTGGATAGATCGGGTTATATTGAACCGGGTTATCCTATCAAGAACATGGAGGCCACTTGTAGCTCTCTCACAGGTCACGAGATGTTTGAATGCATCGAAGCCTTCACTCTCGTATTCGAAACAACTCCTCCCACTCGAGTCACCAGTGTCGACCTTGGTTGGGGTTATGAGCAGCTCCGGATAGAATAAAAAACCCCGGTATATTATCCCCTTGAACGGGCTTCCAGGGAGCCAAGGTCCAAGGAGACTAGATGTGAAAGTAGGGGATCTATTCACCGCTGTCGTGTGAGATCAAGCAGATACATCTGCCCTGGCCTGGCCTGTGAAGTCGAAATTATTTTGTGTATTCCCGTATATGGACATGATAATGCATCTATAAACAACGCCAATATCCCCCCCACCTTAGAGAACGTGGTCGAATGTAATAGAACCGAAAACCGAACAGGCACACAACTCTCCGAACCATCTATGGCCCACAGGCGTTCTCGTTGTCCGGATCACACCACAAGTCACCTTTATGCAGATCGCACCCATCCTCACATTTACCCCAGCTCCAGTTAGGAGGCGTCGAATAATCCGATCTCTTAAGCCAGCACCAATTCCCACCATCCACATACGAAAGTTCAAAGTTCGGGGCGGACGGTCCATCATCAAATGGCTCGCATGAAGCCCAGCAAGTGCCCTGGGAGCATCCGCTGGAGTTCGGGGCGTCGGTGTACTCGGGAGCAGGTCCAGTTGCGGTCATGGTCATCGTCATGTCCTCCTCAGCACCTGTAAGTCGGTTAGCGGTCAATCCGATGAATATGATCAAATATATATGTCACTCACTAGAAACGCTCACGAGAGCGGCGGCGATAAAAAAGAGGGAGTTTGAGAACTTCATCTTGGGAGGTATATAAATCTGGGAGGTATAACTGGTAGGTATTTTTTTTTAAACTGAAAAAGAAAATTCGGGAAAAGCGATTGAAAGCGATATTTATATATCAATTCAATGACAAGGCAATTACAAAGATATTATCATAGTTAAGGGCTGAAGGAGGCTGCGTAGAAACTGTGGAGAGGTTCTTGGTCTTCAGTCTATCAGAATAAGGGGAAGGATTTTGGGCCCCATGAGGACCCGCTAGGATTTTGCCCACTCTCCACATTCGTGAAGATTGCCGCCGCAAAATGATTTTTCAAGCTTCCAGCGTAAAAGAAGGATTTGATGAAACTATGAGATCGAAAGATAGACTTATTTTCGAATTTTCGGGAACATGTTTGCCCTCCAAAGGGCTGATGGAGGGCTGGACCATCTTGGCGGGTCAAAATTTATTCCTCCGAACTATTTTTGTTGAACCTGCAAACGGGCGTTGGTGTCGTATCCTCGTGGGTGGGTATGTTCGTCAGCCAGATAGGACGATTATTTCGGATTGATGCATATCATGCAGTGATATCTTTGGTCGAATATTCCCCTCGTGCGCATAAGTTCGTTGGGAAAGGAAAACGGATGTCTTGCATTGCGTCCACAGGTGTACACGAGGCTGAGAGTAACACTGTACAGACCATCTAGAAAGGAGTGCATGGGAGAAAGAAGGACGTGAACCAACTTGGGTCATGTTGATATGTGATATCCTGAAGATATCGTGCACTGGTGGCTGAGAAGAGAGGGAGAAACAAGCACACAGCCTTTTTCTTGTTCAGAACCCATGGGCCTGACCTCGTAAAAAGGGAGAGTGTTGAAAAATTACAGTCATGTCAGCATCAACACTGACATATCTCAGCGACTGTGTACCATTCTCTCGGTAAGCTGAAGAATCTGTGACCATATGCTCCCTTGATGGAACAGAGCGCACCGGCTCACTGGCAGAGATAAGTCCCAGAAGTTATGGTTATAGCTGTGAAATTGGAAATAAGAACTGCAGTATCCCTACTAAGCTCCCGTCGCTTCCCAGGTTGAGGTTTCCAAACTCTGGGATTGGGTGATGCATGGAAACAGACGGTGTAACGCCTCACAGATATGAGGTCTACACGGCTTGTCGATATTTTAGGTTCCGTCAGCCAGGTTTTCTTGGCTATGGCGATAGTTAGATAATGAAAGTATTTATTTCATGCCTCCGCAAGTTGTATTAGGAACGATATCTGAAGTCAGGGTCATCAGATCAAAATCACCCCTTGCGCACATCATCAGATGAGAAAACTCCGAGGTGACACAGGGTATCGGGCATAAAGCACAGACGACGCAAAGTGCAAAGGTAATTTCCAAATTCCATTCGACACATTCCAATCAAATCGGTTTAGACGGACGTGTTTTTGAAGATCGACCGAATGGACGCACAGCATAGTGGCGTCAAGAATGTCCATCACCGGTTCGGGGAGAGCGATGACGTTGGTTGGAGGGAAGGCAGAAGCTGAATGCGAATGAAGATCCATCACTTTCGCAAAATAGTGAGAAATCAACCTCGTAAAACTATTAAAAGGAATAAAAGGAGTTATATAACGGGGAGTCATCTGATAACGGACTGATATGATAACAGTCTTTCAGATGATGTCGTTAGCAGAAGATGAACGGGCCAATGATGAAGGGAGATCCATTAAGGCCCGGGCCTCAACCTTCTGAAGACTAACAGGCTAAGAATAACGACGAAGATAAAAATAAGAACAATGGGATCTTCCTCATCACATATGAGGTTGATGGATTGGCCAACGGTCATTCTTGGCTGTTTTCGAGGCTGTGATTCCCCAGGAACGGGAGAGGGATTCGTATCCAATGACATGAGTTTTTCTCCCATCTGTGCTTTGACAGGTGCCTGGGCCAAAACTTTGTTCTCTCGCACGTCGGTATCCGCGCCTTCGGAGAATAATAATAGATCTCATATCATATCATAAAACCCGAGAAATAAGAGACGGTATCGAGACGAATGACTCTCTAGTCCTCTCTATGGATACGTCCGTATGGGAGTGAGATGACTGTGGCAAAAGAGGGTTACCCACGCTTAAAAGTAGGGATAGGACACGGTTGGCCCGAGAGGCGACCCAGCGACAGGCAGAGATGGCATCTTCGTTATCTGACGTGCTCAACGTCGTCGTTCCACCAGACGTTGTGCAATCCATCCCTATCCCGACATCACGGGTTCATTCAGCTCTCTTGTTATCCCTTATCGCTGCTCTGGTGTTTCGAGGAGGCGGAACCTTGGAAAGGATTCACCCCCAGAATCCAAGTCTCAAGTCACGAGCGTATCACGAGACGTAGACTGGGAAAATCGAAGAATCGCGTCCACGCCGTCGCGAAGTCCGTTGATGGATCACCTTTTTTTTAGCGAGCGCTTACAGCTTGGACCAATTCCTATCGTTATCAACAGTCCGAGGGAAGGATTGGTGGTGATTGGCTCCAACTCGACTTATCTAATTTGAAGTCACGCCACCCTTGACCCTGATGTTTCTCTTTCAACAGCCAAACAATTCATCAGAAGCCCATTTTGCAGTTTTGCGGCGGACAACGGTGGCGATGGATCTGACAGGAAAAGAGACATATTGAATGGCCAGACGGCCAAAGAACTTCGTTCTCGAGTGAGCTTCGCCTCAACAAAATACCTTCGCGTAAGACGCTCAAGACGTTAGCAATCGATGATGAATCCTCGGAGAATTATCAACGGCAATTCCTCTTTTTTCCACGGCTCCACCAGGTTGATTGAATTGAGGCTCTGAACAGAAGTTATTTTCTACCTGCCGGACTGGGATATTCCCCCGGTTGGGTCGAGTCATGGCTTGTTCATGCAACACAGAAGAATTGACTCCGTATTAATCCGTCCAGATACTTCTTTGTTTTGCTATTGGAGTCGATTGACACAGCCGATGAGCCGATGGTTAAACTGCCCTCTTACTTTATTTTATTTTAAACTCATTGTTTGACCGGTTCGTCGTTGCTCCTATTTTAAAACCAGGGGCCATTAAGCCGAACCCTAACCAGACAGACATTTTAGATTAACGGAACTGGAAATGCCGTCGTGGGATCCCCCATGGGGAGATTGAGTAAACCCGCTCTGCTGGTCCTGGAATATTCCGGGGTGATCTCCTCTGTTGGTTAGTATAATGATAATAAGGTATCGAGATCAGGCAATCGTCGATGGAGAGTTTGATCGGGATCTTCTCGTCTACTAGCTGGCTACCGAGGATAGGAGAACGTCTGGGGATCGACGGAACGAACCTCTTCGCGACTGGGTTGATTTTCTTGAAAGGAAAGGGAATGCGAGCATGTTCTCCTTCCCGAAGCGAAGATCCGTATGGAAACTTGGAATTCAACTCAGGGTTTCTCGTCATCTGAAGCTCAATTACTTGTTACTTGTCTGTCGTGCATCCGCTTCCCCATGAAATGATACTGCCGATACGAACGCACGGGAGAGATTACATAAGCACACGAGTCACGGGTCTTGCAATTTCCTCGTGATTCCGAGGTTCCCCATACAACAAGAAAGAGTGAATGTGATCGTGAACCAAAAACAATCCGAAAAAAAGGAAATAGAAACAGTTCTCAACATTTTCAATAGTTCGTTGATCAACCTCATCGATCTCCCCACAATCTGATGATAGACATCGCGTAAAACTTTTGCGGGGAATCCCTCACCCTCGACTCTGGGGGAAACCAAAGAAAGAAAGAAGGAATCGGTGCAGAGATCCCGATCACGAACGACAAACACATGCTTTGGATACAGAAGTGGTTCGAGCTCAAGAACAAGTTGTCTTCCCCTCCTCGGACTGTGTTTTCATGCCCAAGACCAAGAGGATAGCAATGCCACCACTGCCGGCCCGTGAACATCTGCCGTTGAACACCAACAAGGGACTCTCGACTGTAAAAACCGTTCTCAGGGTACGGATACAATGGTCACTCAAATGGCATAAGCGAGCGGTCTCTTGACATCATTCCTCCCGGCACTTCATGGGGAAAAGGGTCAAGAATAATCGCTACCCCTTTCCCTCTTTGAGTTGAATTTGGGACTCGTCAAGGTTAAGGCATGGCCATGGTTTCTTCCCCATACTATCCAACGGGTTGGTTCTTGTACCATGTGGATCTAAAGGGCGATCCAATGTTAAGCAGTCCATATTCGATGAACATATGTAAACAGACTTGAGACGCGAAAATAATAGTTCTCATGGTAAATCCGAAATTCTCGGTACCCTAGTTTATGGACAGGGATATCCAGATGGTGACCGAGGATAGTCGCAGCCGGAAACAAGCTTGATCCATGTCTATAAAATGACGGGGGTTTCAACCAGGGCTTATGAGTGTGGAGAAGTTTTATCGGAGTCTCACCGAAGAAGACGGAGAGAGGGCTTTCTCAACGGTGACCGCTGACCAATGAGGGGGGTTCGAAGCTGGGAGCCATGGGTCAAGCAAAGCTTTTCGACGTTGAGCTTTTTCCATGGACTTGTTTGTATGTATGCGTCCACATTCTTGGTGACCCAGACGGCTGTGTTCGCATGGGCCAGGAAGGGTGGACTTCTCTGTGGGCAGCTGTAAGCTCAGCACGAGGACCAGAGTTTCGACGCGTGGAAAGCAGGTGTGAAAAAAACCACGCAAGGCAACCAGAGTTGTCAGCTAACTTTCAAGTGTCTTTGAAACACTCTCGTCTCGTGGACCAAATTCAAAATCATGCCAAAAAAAGAAGGTGATAGATACACCGCAAATCTCTCACGCATTTTGTTGTGTCATTTTCTTGCTGAGATAGAATGGGAATCGGTGTGGATTTATTGTTCCTTTTTGCGGTACTTCCATGATCGCGGGCATCTGGCTTCAGCTCTTAACTTACCTGATATAAGCTGGCATTAATCTGATTCTGATTTTGATATACCTGAATCCGCAGGGTACGGTCTGTCCTCAGCCCAGCGGAGTCAGCTTCATGGATAGATCGAACGAGCAGTGAACTTTTGTCATGATTGTCCAACATCAACCGGGCTGAGATCTCGGGATCATAATTACCACATCTTTTGTGTGCGAATTACTTCCTTGGAGTCGAGATGCAGTCCTTTCTTATCCCTGGTAAAATCGTGTTTACCTGACACTGACGGCGGAGTATTCCCTAGCCTAGTCGACCACGGTTTTCCATGGATGTAGTCATGCCCCCTCCTTGCTGTAGTATCTTGTCGTTCACTCTCTGACACTGTTGCTTACTTCTCCATCGTCCCTTCGTATTTATTATTTTTTGAAATGGAGACAGATCTTCGTATACGCGTGGAAATAACATTCATCGATAAGATCTTTTGCCTTCACCACAGATCATCTCCATTGCCGAGACCTCATTGGCCTCATCCTCGGTCAATCAGGGACTCGGAAAGCGTCTTTCAAAGCTTGACGCCAGTCACTGTCAGTGATAGACTCTCGAGTCTTTTAGTTGAGTTAGCGAATGTCCCACCGCTATCCACTGTTCAACACCAACATTTTGACTCGTTAATGGGTCGTTATGGATGGTCGAATGCTTTCTCCCTTTTTCGGTCTCAAAAAAGTGTCTTCGAAAAAAGACCATTGACCCAAGCCAACCATGTCTCGAACCTTTTTCCCACCACATGCGGCAAAAAGAGTCACCAGGTGAGTTCTGAAGCATCTCCATGAGCAATAGATCAGCAATGAGAGTTTTGGCTCTTTCCTCCCTAAGACCGCCAATTCAGCCAGAAATGTTCTTTTAACTTTTTATACACGCTATCATGGCACTATGTCTGTCGCAAATGCCTTAACCGGCAAAGGTCATGCCTCCTGACTCAGGCGCATGAAAGGCCCTGGCGTTCTGTCCTGTTCCTTGCACAGCGGTAGAGGCCGCCGGTATTTCGGCCATCAGCAGTGTCCCCCTGGCATGGTGGCACTTTGGGTAAACTGGGATGTTCTGATAATCGAAAGAGGGGCATGGAACCTTTGCCCTACGCCGCACGCCGCGGTTGGTGTGATCTCCGGGTATGCATCACAGAGCAGGCATTGATTGTGGCATTAAAAAGAATATTCCTTCTTCTGGTGACTTTTTGCTCACGATGATTGATTACTGTATGTCCTGTGCTCCCGGGGAGATTGCCTTTCTGAGGATGGTCGCTTTTGACTCTTCATTGGGGAATACCAAAGAAATGTCTATCCCGACTAGTCGTTACTGCCACTTCTTGGTAAACAGCTTCCCTTCCTCCACCCAGAGTCTCACCTATTATGAGACTCCACTGTTCAGTGTTCACAACTTTGCCCCTGCCATCCAGACTGATAGGTGGGACAGTCGATCATCTCCTGGTCGACTAAAATTCTCCCAACACAAAAGAAGAACCCAGACACTGTCCGTACCTTGCCAGGCGGAAATCGCACCCCGTTATCTGAACATCCCTCGGGATTAATTCACATATCTTTATGCGATTTCCCGCTTCTCCTTCTTTTTTATCGTGAGAAGTAGACTTCACACTTATTTCTGACGCTACTGCTGCATATCACGTCCTCACTTCCCACCTTCCTGCCGACTTCGTGTATGTGAACACCTCGTCCATCCCCACTGTACAAGAACAAAGTGCATGTGGGTCCCATGTTAGCATCGGGGCTGGGAAGACGGAAGAGGACTTAATATCTGTGATCGCTTTCCTGTTTATATTTATCTCGTCCTTCCCCACAAACAGGATCGTACAGGGTTTGCAAATCTGTGTTTTTGAGATTTCGACTTCGACTTCGACTTCGAGATTTGGGATTCGGGGATTCGACATTCGAGCTTCGCGCAGTTGCGTGACCTGGCGACCGCCATTGGGAAGCATTCTAAAAAAGATCAAAGAGGGACATGACTGCCGCCGGGCTCTTGGGAAGGCTATAGGGAACGAAATAATTCGATAAGGAAATCAAAATCTAGGGGAAGAGGAAGGATCAATAAGGTCGCCCCGCCTGCAAGATGGCGTCGAAAAATGGATTGTGCCCGGTGCCCTTTTTACAGGAAAACCTCTTCCCCCCAGACGGTGGATGTGAGTGTGACCTTCCTGTCTCGTGGAAGTTGGGGAAGCGCAGGTGTACTGACGTGTGAGGATTTTTTGCAGATATCGCTGGACGAATGTGTGAAACTGTTCCTTTGCCCGCCGGGAACGTAACTTGCTGTCTTCCATGTCCGCTGGCCCAATGGAGGTACACTGAGGGTAAGATGGAATCAACGTTTCGAATTACATTTTCTCCTGACCACGATTTACTGACAACGTACCCCGAAGGCTTCCTTAAAAGAACCGAAGTTTCAAATTGGGTCAATGTCGCTTTCGTCCCGTTCACCGCGTTTATGCTCCTATCCTTCGCCTTATTACCGACGAAATGGACTCACCGTCACTTTCTCAGTGTCTGCCTCTCCCTTGCAATCTTGTGTATGCAGATTGCATTTATTATCCCTCTAGGAGCCAAGCCTGAACAATGCTACAACGGCATCACACCGAACGACATGCACTCTGACTTGACCTGTGCATTTACAGGAGCATTTCTTTTATTCGGTGGATGGGGAGTGATAATATGGAGTAAGTTACTCCCGGCCTCGCCGTTGGCGTACAATACTAACGTAAACCCCCTCCAGGCTTTTTCCGGGCTCTCTCTCTTCATTTACACGTCTGCTGGGATATAGTTACCGGAAATATATATTTTTATCTTACACTAATCGGCGGTTGGGCGATCCCAGCTATTGGATTGGTACTTGCGCTCAAATTGACGGGGACATCTTATCGCTTCGGAAACGTCTGCCACATCAACCACGATCTGGGGCTGCAGGATTTCTGGGGTCCGTTGATGGCTTTCGCTGCTATGGCTTTGATACTCCAGTTTACGACGCTGGGTTACTGCGTCCACGTCTACGTCAAATCGCTGATGGACAAGAATTCGTCGACGGATCATAGCTCCTCCTTACCATCTTACACCGCGAGCGTCCGAACAATCTCAGCGCGACAGGCTTACAAACGAGTTCAGAGAGTTGTCTATCTCCAATGGAGGGGCGTTGCGGTCGTCCTTACGATCATTGGAAATGTCATTTTTTTCGCCGTTGTATTCGTTTCGATGGACGATGCGGCCTATACTTCACCAGAGAACTTGAAGAAAGCGGAAAAGTGGATTGCGTGTCTCGCAATGACCGCTGGAGACCGGAATAAATGTGTCGGCGACGCTGCTCCATTAGGACCGAACGAGGCAACTCTACTCGCTGTTTTAATACTTTTATCGGTAAGTTTTGGGCTGCGTTCTTTTCCCTAACGAAACAAAGTACTGATTGTTATTAGTTGACTGCCATGTGGAATTTCCTTTTCGTTTTCCGCTTCTCGATGGTCCTTGGCTGGGTCGATATTTTCAAGAGACATATCTCTCACCGTCACGAATTTATTTCAGCCGATGCGCTAGCGAACTCTCCAACTCCTCGTTCTTACGAGATGATCAATACTCGACAACAAGCTCTCAAGTCACCGGAGCCACTCTTATCTCGAAGCGGGACAGGGTTATCAACGTCAACGATGCGATTCTCGGGAGGAAAGAGTGCAGAGTCACCCGAGTACATGAACTATACCAGCCCAACAATGAGCTTCTCAACACCAAGGCCACAGACTTCATCCTGGGGTCGCGATTGGGATCCGAAAGCGACCTACGCCCGCGGTGGGACGTGAGATCTCACCTCTCATCTGTCCATAACATTGACATATTACCTCCCGACATCTAATCATTTATTCTAGTCTATACTATGCTATCTCATGTATTACGTTCTCGAAGACCTCATATTCATTTCTTTTACCCATTTTCCCCTGATACTATTATTTAACTTCCTTATGGTGGGGTTTACATATGCCTAGCGCGTTGTTGGCGTTCGCCGGGGATATTACAGATACATCCACGCAGCCTTTGGTGCTGTTGTCATCTATTCTTTCCTTTCTTCTTTCCTATTCCCCATTTCTATGTATATTCCCTTTTTCTTTTCTCTTTCGGTCACGGTGGAATGGCATCCACGACACAAAAATCCTGGGCGGCATCGGCGGGGGAGCATGAGGAGTGTACATCTAGGTCGTTTTTGGTTTTTTGTACACCGGATATCCACCTATATTTCCTTCAATTGGTATGAATGGTATGGAAGGGGTCAGAAGAAGAAGATCCACGATAGAGTGGTTTCAGGCAAACTATGTGAGAATACTACCAAAAAAATTCGATAAAAACAATTATTATTTTTTCCGTCGTTCCTTACTAACCCCCACCGGCGGCGCGCCTTTCTCTTGGGACTTACATCGTCTGAAACACGACCAGGGTGAACAAAAAATATTATTGTAACTGTAAAATGCTCCCTTACGAGTCACCCAGCCACGATGAAGATGAGGCGAAAATACTCCGTGGGAGGTGACTTGACTCTGGACAGACTCAAATAGAAAAAGAAAATCTCCCCTTGAGCGTGGCCTCAAGACTCAGTCTCTCTCAATTGGGATCGATTCCCGCTGTCTTTCACGTTTCTTTTGCTTCAAGCCCATCGAAGAATAAGTCATGACATGCATATATACACAAAAGAATGGGGATATCTCGTATAGGTTAGACTTTTTTTTCGGGGGTAGTGGGTGAGACTCGGTGACGAGAGCGACATGCATCGAAACGTTTGGAATAAGGGGGTTAAAGTGGAGAGAAGAGGGAGAATCTAGATTCTTTTTTCTTTCTTGGTGTCTTTTTTGACCCCTGACGGACGAGTGGAGGAGTTGGGTAGTGGAGTTTTTTCATTCTCCCGGTGCTTTTTTGTTCCATTGTTTATGGTGGATTTATTCTGTTATCCTTGTTGTGTTTTGTGCTTCTTGCTGCAGCGAGAGAATGGGCTATTTGACTTTGGATATTTCATCATCTTTTCTGGGCTGATCGGTGATCGAGTTGACTTTCATAGAAATGATAATCGATATAAGCATTTCAAGACTCAAGACTCCTGAATATCTTGCTCTCGTTAAGTTTTCTTACAAGCGAGATGAGTTCAAGCAATTGCCTGTTTAGGCACTACTAATCGCTTAGCGCCGTCTATCTCTTTCCGGAAAATCTGAAAAAGGATAGTTCCCACATACAAACGCACGACAGACATCTTTGACTTGAACAATCAAATTGAGATCAGATTCTCAGAGGTTTATCCGGTTGTCCGTCGATGATGATCTTGGTGTTCTCACGGGCAGTGGGAACCGATAGGAAAAGAAAAAAGAAAAGAATTCAATAGATCGGATCGATGTCCTCAAAAGGATCAACAAGCTTCTTCCCTGTTCACCAAGATCTTCATTGTAGGTTGGCTTCTTGCCTTTTTCAAGCTTCTTCTTCTCCTCGGAGATCTTGGCGGAGAGGAAGGGCGTCTTTGGTGACATCGAATAGTTCCATATCCGCGATAGGGAAGGGAAGTTCGAATTTCTTTGACGACGGAAAGACAGGCGCCTATCATAACCGCCTTAGTCCCAGATATTGTCCCGAAACTTGAATGAATGATATGGAAGCGTGGAAGATCGTCACTGAAAAGAGTAAAATATTCTGGTCAGAAAGTCAATCAACGCTTGCCCTTTTCATTGTCGTGCAGGAGCGGATGTGATGTGGGTGAGGAAGGGGTTATGCTGTTGAGCCGTTTTAACCTTCTTTTCCCTGTACCCTGTTCTCTTTCTTTGCTGGCTTGGACCTGGTTCTTTAAGGGGTTGATTTGCGGCTCTGCATGTCTGAGGTATGATATGTATGTCTGGGGTCTCGGTGCTCACATCATCAGGGGGTTCTATATGATCAGTTCAGAACCTCAGAGAGCGTGTACACAACGATAAAGTGTTGGGAAATAAGATTGAATAATGAGGGATTGGATTCTCAATGAGATAAGGTTAAGGTAAGGGGTGATGATGAACAAGGATCGGGGTGAGCTATTCTTCGCTCCTTTTTTTTGATATTGCGATATGGTGAAAGAGTCAGAGACCTTGATTCAATACTCCGTGCTTTTTGGCTTGTTTCAGCAGCCACGGCGTAATAAATATTTCCAGCGAGACTACGAATACGAGGATAGGCGCACTCTCGACCTCACTGTCGCTCTACGCTAAGGAATATGTGATGAGAAAGTGATATCTTTTCCTCCATCAGGGATAGCAGTGACATCCAAGTCCACGGACCTTCGCATGCAGAGCACGACCAACATCAATCCTTGTCAAACAACCTCCTGCGACTCGACCTCCCCCTTTCTGGTGAGGACAGCTCACCAGAACGCCTCTTTCTCTTTCTCTTGTTTTACAGCTAGAATCTGGGGACCCGTGAAATCGACGCCGAAAATGACTGCGTTCAGCGCCAGAAACGGCTGCGTTTCCACCCGTAACTTTGGATGGCGAGCCGCCACTTGACCGCCCGCCGCCCTGTACCACCCACTATTCCGTATTCTTGTTCCCGTCTTCAAAGAACACTACTAAGAAGCTCTACATAGTCCAAGATAGGCATAAGAGTCACTTCTCATTTTGCCAACTCTCCTAAGAGGTTTGTCTCGCGGCAGCATTGCTCATATCTGTAGTAGCCTCTCGTTTAGGGCTCCATATGTCCGTATCTAATCTAAAAGGGTGCTCATGATCGCTTACGCTTCACAGAAGGTTAGATGGAAGAAAGAGGTCACGCTGACGAGAAAGCAACCTGGTTTATTAAATTATCCGACCTGCATAGACACGGTCTACTAGAATATATAACTAATCTAGATCAGTTCGACGGTATGGAATCGCCCCAAAACAAAACATATCCACTATCCATTCACTCCCTTCACTCAACCCAGGCCACCCACTCACTCTCCCAGGCCCGCGGCGTGGGAAATGCCTGGTTGGCGGGTTTCGAGAATCTTGATCGTCTGCTCGAAGACCTTGGTCTGCGCCCGGCGTCCGACATCGGTATAGATCCATGACTCGACATTCTGGTTCGTGCCGTCGCTCTGGAGCTCGCCATGCGAACTGACGGGGGCCGCAGCGGCCAGCACCAACGTCCGCCCGCCGACTTCGGTCGTCCGATCCAAGATCCAGCGGATGAAGCGGATGATCGCGGCCGGTTTCTCACTGCTGCGGACGAGGTTAGAGGTGCAAAGACCTGGATTCACCAGGTTGATGATCACTGGGGGATTCGTGGTTTCTCCCTTGCCCTTGAGCCGGGCGACGAGTTCGCGGGTGAAAAGCACCTCGATCAGTTTGGTGGCCTGGTATCTTTCCGATTATCAGTATTCAGATCAACATCGAGGCATGAAGAAGCTCACTCACCTGGGCTGTTGACTAAAATCCTTCTTCTCGTTCAACTGGGCGTACAGATCCGGGGCGTTGATCTCGGGGAATTTGGTCATGCGGTGCGCCTCGGAGCTCACAATCACCAGATGCGGCTGGGAATCCGGGTAATTGCTCTTCGTCTCGTTGAGTTTGGGAAGCAGAGCGAGAGCGAGGAGAAAGGTGTTGAGCACGTTGACCTGGACCGCCTGTTCGAAGCCCTCATACAAGATCCAGTCGCCCGAGTTGATGCCCGCATTTTCGACGACCACGTCGACCCGTGCCAGCTCTGTCTTCACCCGGTCGATGAACGCAAGCGTCGAAGCAGTGCTCGACTGGTCCAGCTCCCACACTTCGATCGCATCGGGGTCTGACCGCGTCGGGACACTTTCCACAAGCTCCTCCTTGGCCTTCTGGCCCTTGGTGACCGTGCGGACGGCGAGAATCAGCCGAGCGCAGTTCAGGCGATAGAAATGTCGTGCCGCCTCGAGCCCAAGTCCAGTGTTGGAGCCGGTGACGACGATCGTTTGTTCAGCAAATGAGTGTCGTGGGGAGGGCGGGGTGACGAATAGCTGCGAGTGGAGAAAGAGGCGGAGGCCAGCGCCCAGTTTGGGCTCGATGGGAAATTCGAGCTGCTGTTTGTGCGCCATGGCTGTTATCGGAGTGACGGAGGGGTGGTTAGGGTTGAGGTGGACTTCGAGAGGGAAAGGGGGGCAATAGATATACAAATCTAAACAATTATGAGGGGTCGAGATCTAAGGAACGCCATTAGCTCCCATGCAAACCTCTTAACATCCCACTGTCGGAGCCTGGGGGGTGGCCTGTATTTTGGGGATCTATCATCTTCCTGGTATGCTAACCTTCAGCCTTGTGGTCTGGCGGCGCAGTAACAGTCAGAGTTGGATTTGTGATGTGATGAGGCAATCATGCTTATTGATCCGCCCGTGATTGCATCATTGTCACCTACTTCGGATTACTATAACCCCCGGTCCCATAATCTGGGTCCCCCATGCGGGCCGCGGCCCGCAGTGGCTCCACCAGATGAGCCTCCAACAATTAATAATCATCATGGGTGCTGATATCAGGATTGCTTATATTGCCGAAGCTGTGCTTTACATATTTTATTATTATCATTATTTAATAAGTGGTAGTAAAACTTAAAGCAATCAACTAGGGACTTGGAATCTTCTACCCCGTAGTCGATAATATATTGCTGAATAATACCTTGGCGAGTTTTTTATTTACTATCCAAATATCCTTGCCATTGCTACATCACTAAAAATCCCAAACAGGACCTTCCTCTCGGAATGCTGGCCTCTCTTCGCCCCAACTGTGATCTCTTTATAGTGGCAATGGGTTCTGGCCTTATCGGCTCTTTCATGATCCAGATCCAGAGCCTCATGCCGGTACCTGATGCATGAGAACCTGGAATTCGATGCGAGTTCGATACAGCACATACCAGTGCCTGTCATGGTAGCTTCAGTCGCCTCCCCGAGCGCTCGTGGCGTATATCATCCTTCTCGACCTCTCTTAGGCGGCCTTCTTGGCTATTCTTTCCTTTGCCTCTATCGAGTTCTAGTTCTCCTGGAAACAAACCACACATCCGTTAGAGCGTCATGGAATCCTGACTAGCCTCAAGTGGTTGTCTCTGGGAAGGTGACCTAACACCAGCAGGGAAGAAATTAGCCGGTTGCGTCAAGCACGCCCGTCACCTTAGCCTGGTTTCTGTTACAACATTGGTGTTTTTCCATGCTGCTTCGCGTCTCAGGTGAAGATGCGGCGAGGGATGCGGCGAGGAGTGCCTTTCGTCCGAGGGAGCCGCCGGATATATGCTCATACAATTTCTTCCATCTCCGGCTTAGGTCGTCTCTTGGATGCAAGAATCCATCTCCTATTCACAGGCATGCGCGTTCCAATTGAGCAAGGTATCCTTTTTCGAGTCAGATAGAAGCCGAAGGATGCGGTTACCGCGTTTCGGTATCCATCCCGGCTATATTAGGTCCACGTTCGTGGCTCGCGCTATAGCTACGGGTTTACTGCTTCTATTATATGACTTTCTAGATAAAGAAGAATTATGGTGATGAAAAAAGCTTCATTATACATCGTACGAGGTTCCTTCCGAATGAAAACGGTTCTTCACCTGGTGGTGAGGACGGTCTTATCCCTAGAGAAAAAGATGAAATGCTGCTTGAATTCTCCTTTGGAATGCATTTCGAAAGGATCGAGAATCTTTCAATATTCCTCATAGACACATCTGGGGCTAAATTTTTATACCTTAGTGCTATCTGGAATACGAATGCTTTATTTTTACTCTGGGCGAAGGGAAACCAGTTGTCTCATTAATATAGCATGAATGTTCGAACTTTTTATGCCTATTTCACAGCTGTTTACCTATGTACTGGTTGCTCGGAAACTGACAAGCTCGTTTTATATTTCGGGTCCATCACTATGCATCGCGCAAGCTCTCACCAGTGAGCCATTCCAGAGCAGACCAAACATGCCACTATACCAGACTAAATACAACAATGGGCTCTTCAGGAATGCATGTCGAGAGCATGTTTTCCTTTGTGGCGGAAACCAATACTCTCTGGACTAGATCGACAGGCTTCCTTCGTACAGAAGCTTAGGGATAGGACTCCTGGAGAAACGACATCTAGTGGCATATGCCAATCCCCTCTTAAGTCGAAGACATACTGAATCCATGCCACTACTCGTCGGAAGCGGCCAGTGCCTGAGCTGTCTTTCCGGCACGATTAACCGCATCAGGGTCGGTCAACAGATGCAAAGGAGGTTCCTCCCTTTGGGGATATTTGAAAACAATTCCCGCTAACCCCATTTGGTACATATAGTTCACTACTACAGGATATTTGCGGAGACACTTAGCAACTCAGAACTGAACCCATAGTAGTCTAGGTCTCTCTGACCAGAGGGTTTTCCATCGACGAATCAGCCCATTCGGTCTTCATTCCACTAGGTTCAAGGACGGTGACCCAATGCCGAAGGGCAACACTTCTCGTGCAAGGGCCGTCAAGGACCGTCGAGAATTCACCAACTGCCCACTTCGAACACTGATAGGCAGAGAAGAGAGACTGAGTGCGCTGATTCGGTCGTTATATACTTGGGAACGTTATCTGACTTTTGTCGAGGCAGAATAGGTTCATACGAATACAACTGTTGAGGTTCGCAACCTGCTCGCACTGAAGGAAACCTGCGGCCTGGAGGAGGTGTATTTATTCCGAATCTCGAAGAGTTGGTTTGGGCCACAAGCCAACCAGCTTGGTTTCCGTGACACTATTGTGGCAGTGCCGCTAATGCTTCCCACCCACCACAGCTGCGAGCCGCCTCCTCGGCCAGGTTGAAGCTCACTCACTCTCTCCTGCAGCCACATTTTTCATAAATTTGTGTCCTTTATTCAGAAACCCCAGATCCATCTCCTTTTACCTGCCAGGATAGCGGCGGACGGCTGCTATGTACCCGACTTGAGATGGAGGTAGTTGGTTCACGTTCATCTTAACGAGGAAACACGAGGAGTCGTTTCAACACGGCCTGTTGCCCTTGAGGACGCATACCTCAATATCCAATCAATCGAGCGGAGAGCCTGAAAGGGAAACATAAAAATCTTAAGATGTGAGATTTGGAATTTGGGATATCTCTGCGATTCCATGAGGACATTTGTGTCCGTTCTAATATACATCTACGATCACATTTCTCATGGTTCCTTTAGATGACTGAACAGTTCCCATGTCTCCTCAAAACGCCAATCGTTCCCAAAATATTATATACATTTCGGAAAGAGCGGGAATATCTTTACTCATATGTATACTCCGCCAACGGCCCAGGGCAAGGCACCGCAGGGAGATAATCACCAACAATTTCACCCTTCATGCGGTGAAGATGTTTTCGGACCGTGCTAATCTGGGTATTATTCTGCTTGGTGTTGGCCGGGTTCCCGTACTGTAGCGTATACCCATCGCTGTGATCAACATACGTCTCGCAGTCCGGCACATTGTGCGTGAAGATAGACCAGAGTTGCGTCCCTGAAACAACCGGGTTCAGAAGATCTTGCCGGTCCTCGACCAGCCCTAAGAAGTCCTCTAGGGTGTCCGCTTCGTTGTTGTTACCCGTCCAGTCGAATTCTCCGACCATATATACCTTATCTACGGACTCAACGAGGTCGATACCCTCTTGAAGTTGGGTGTTGTTCGGCCCGTAGAAGTGGTCCGAGAACATGTCTACGACGGGGATGGAGAGGTGAGTTTTATTTACGCCGTAGGTGCCGTCCATCATGAGTTTGTTTGGGGCGAGGTCTTTGACGAAGTTTAGGATGTCGGAGGTCCATTCGACGGGGACGTCCATGTCGCCGAATATGGGTCCGGAAAGCTCATTGCCAGTTTCGAATGCGAAGACGGTTGGGTCTTCAGCGTATGTTAGTCCCGTGTAAGGGTTGACGTGGGTGATGAGCTTCTTGATGTAGGTCTTGAAGTCGCTGATGATGGTCTCGTTGGTGTAGAATTGTTGTACGAGAGGGTCTCTTTAGATCCAATTGCTACCAGTCAGCTTCTGTGGTTCCTTTCTCCCAAAAACGGACTAAATAGATAGGGGGGTTTGAACTGACAGGATGTCGGCCTCGCTATCAATGTCGATTCCGCGGAATCGGAGGAAGTTGAATTTACCTCCGTGATAATAATCCTATATCTTAATATTAGTCCATTGATCGATATACCAATTGGGAAAAATGGGTTCACAAACATAATTATCAACCAGAGGCACCTGAATCCTAATCCCATGCTGCCTCGCCTGAAACATCGTCCAATCGATCGTCTCAAACGCATCCTCATTCCACTCTCCAAGCGCAGGCATCAAACTCAACGGATTACCCACACTAATACCCAACGACTGGCTCCGAATCGTCCTCGCACCAAGAGTCTGAAGCGTGTTCATCACCTCTGTAATCCGCCCCTTGGTCGGATAGCTCGAATTCGTCGGCTCATAGAACGGTTCCCCGGGCGGGGGGATCACATTCTCATCGAGTCCGAGCCAATAGACGTTAGCTCCGGCCGCAGTCCATCGCTCCCCGTTCAATTGCAATTCCGCCCCTTCCCGCGTAATGAAGCTGTTCCGGTCGGCTAGGACCTCGAGGGGTTCTAGGAACGTGCGCAGAACTTGCGGGGTGTATCCGAATGATGAGAGGGCGGAATTGACCTTGCTTGTCAGCGAGGCTGAGGAGACTTGCGACGCACTGCTGGCGATCACGCCAGCGGAGAGCAAAGAGAGCTTCATCTGGGAGGATGCGTATGAAGCCGCGTCCTGTGACGATGAGTCCCTTTTTTCTTTCTTTTCGGGTGAAAGGGGATGATCCAATTGGAGTAAAAAAAAGGAAGCACAAGAGATCACATTAATTAAAACAGGAATTCCTTCTTTTCAGGAAGGAGAAGAAGGGTATCCCTAGTTCTTCCATGCTTAATATATGATTGTTTCGAGGTTGGGGAATCCTCGAGCATACGATGACTTCTCTTCCACTGTAGAGGAGCTGTTTCTCGGACCCTCTTGTTTGATATGAAGCTAACGCCCAATATAGTTAAGCATCATGCGGCTAGAAGGATTCTTGGTGATTGTTCCTTGAGCTATCCCGAATGCGGCACGGGAAACGGACCGTGGAACATTCTCTGCGGGGAACCGAGTACTTTAGCGCCTTGGGTTGTTTTGGGAGCAATCGTGAAGGTGAACGTCGTCGTGAAGAAGAATTTTCTCGAAATGTTTCTGACGATATGCTCCCTGCCATTACTCCAGGTTTTATCTCCAGTGAAGCGAATATCTCTGATGAATGGTGAAGGGAGATATAAAGACGATAGTTCACCGATGCGAAGTCATTGCCCAGCACCGAAATCTATCTTCCAAAACAACTCTTGCTCCATCAATACCCCGGAGATTGTTCTCGGAGACATGAAACCCCACACTGGACGAAGAAAAGGCATTTTGTTTACCCGTTCCCATATCCAGGGGCCCTAGTTCACTGCTGGAGTTGTTCCCCCAAACAAACGGAGAAGAGCATCGCAATTGTACCGTTTCTCCTCACATACTCATTTTAGATATATGATTTCCGAAATATATTATATGTGGGGGACGGGACGACAGCTACCTAGCTATGTAGATATCTACCCGTAGAAAGAAGGGAATCGGAGAGAGAGGAAAAGTGTTCAGACTCGTGCCCGTTGCTCGACCTTCTTGACCTCAATTATCTCAGGAACACGTTGAAAACCAAACTCGGCTCAACTCGACGATGAAGGTAGTGACCACACTTGGATTGTTCGGCTGGGCAGCGGTTGCGGCAGGGCTGCCGAAGATACCACGTCAAGACACCAGCCCGACGTATTTCTTTACCTTGTAAGATTTTGGCTTCTTATACTTTTCTGGGCAGAGAGTGGATGGAGAGGAAAAGCGGAAAGACACACGGAGTTAACTCCTTTTGAAGCGGAAACTCATACACGACGACCAACTTCCAAGCAGATGGCGAGCAGCCATCGGTCGGAAACCCCATGGGGAACCCCGCTCTTGGTAGGATCAGCCTTTTTGAATATTGACTGTTTTTTAAGTCTGGCATGTCTTCAATGTAACTGACTTTATAGATAGGCGAGGGAACTTTCGCGGGAGGTATCAACTGGGTCGGATATCTAACCGCCAGTCAAAATGAATCGCTCGTTTTCAACTACAACCATGGGGTTAGCGGCGCTTCGATCGATAACGATATCGTGCAGGCAGACCCAACCGACTTGGTCACGCAGATTCAGGACATCTTCGAGCCTAACTATGTGAATGGTACTGAGGTTCCCTGGACAGGAGACAATTCGGTCTTTGCGATTTGGATCGGAATCAACGAGTAAGTGGAATCTTGTTCAATTCCCCGTTGCGAATAGTCGAAGGATAGAGATAGTAACGGACTCGAACTTCAAAAAGTATTGGCTATTTCTATGAATGGACCGAACCCGAGGAGGTGGTTCCGGATCTTATGGCCCGATACTTTGCTTTGGTCGAGGAGCTCTACAACGACGGTGCAAGGCAGTTCTTGTTCCTGAACGTTCCTGCGGTCACCCGATCGCCAGCGATTTCAGGGGGAACCGAAGAGTTGGTTACCAAACACGCCAACTGCGTCGATGTTTTCAATACTGCTCTCAAGAGTCAGTTTGCGGATTTCAAGTCTAGCCATGAAGACGTAGGTTTATTCCTTGGTTATATTTATATCTTTTCAAGGAGAAGCAGAAGGAGAGGAAGTGAGTACCTAAGTATTATTTGCTAACCCATGGCGCACTAGGTGACCACTGTCCTTTACGATTCCTGGACCTTCATGACCAGCGTGCTTGACAGCCCAGCTGCGAATGGATTTGATGACGCCACATGCGTCGGTGCTGAGAACTGTGTCTGGTCCGACTCCTACCATCCCACGACCGCGTACCACAGCCTACAGGCAGCAGATATGAAGGCGGAATTAAGCGTGTTCGGAGCTTGGTGATTTACACTTCACCTACTTAAAATAACACGGAGTCCGACCATGAGGTGATCGGGATGATCGTGGTCAAGGGAATATGGAAGTGCAATGGGATCTACTCGACATGGTTCATCCCTTCTATATAATTCTATTCTAGGGCACCCCCCCCCGATCTCCTGCCCGTTTTGGCGCGAGTAGGGCAGGAAGGGATCACGGGATCAAGAATTGTACCATTATCACTTCTATCGTCCTTAATTTATTTATTTAACATCCGGACTACAATACGGTGGAAGCGTTGGACCAATCCAAGCGTCGTCTGTAGCGGCCATGTCAAGATTGATGGTGAATTAGGATCTAGATCCAGTTCTTTTCTAATTTCTGCAATATTTGCTCTATATCACTCTTCAACTATTGCATGATGGCACAGTCTTCAAGCAAAGTGAGACGCCAGAAACTCCACAGACGGAATGACGTTCCTATAAATCATGCGTATCCGCTTGTTCTCCTCATTTCATATCGTTTTTAGATTAATGCTTCGACTCATCTGCAGGACAGGTCAGGGTTTCTCCGCAGGCGGCGTTCTTTTTCGTTTCTTCACCCTCTTGTACCTGCATCTGTGGAAGATCAGATAAACTACACCATAGCTGTAAGAGAGAGAGAATATGGGATTGATACATGAGACATCATCGTCATCATCATCCTCGAACATCATGAGCTTTTAAGGCAAGTTAATCCTAATGAAGCATCAAGTTCTAATGGCGACATCGTTTAACTAAGTTCTTATTAAGCGCCAGGCAAAATCAACCCAATTTCCAGTTAAGCTCTTAGCGGGGATAGCATAAAAACAAGCTTGTTCTTTTGCACGGGCAAAGGCGCCACTGGTGTGGGTCAAAGCCCAGCTAAGGAGGGGATTGCTCTAATTTATATTGACCTCGTCTCGGTTCTCTATCTTTCAATCAAACAATGCCTGAACATTTATTCCTTCTTCTTGTTCCTCAGCAGATGTTCTTTTTCCAGTCACCCGCTGGGAATTATCTGCTGGAGATTCTTCTAGCGGCGTTCCAACACAGTTCTTCACCAGTTCGCTTTCAAGCCATGTTTCAATCAACGAGGTTTGACAAGCATAAAACACGGCTAGGGCTCATTCTTGTTCGTACTAATTGTGATTCCAGTTACGGGGTGAGCTTTCGCGCCTCACGGTCTCCAGAGATGCTTGTTTCAAGAGAACAATCTCGAAGCATTTTCAAGGTTCTCCCACCATTAACAAGACCGTGTGGTGTGGGGTGCACTATCCAGGGGCTCGGACGGGCTGGGCTGCATATGAACGAACGACTCTTCCTCCTCCGAGGTGGCTTATCATGACCCGTTTCAATTTATGCTAAACCTTCCACCACGGTTCTCAGGACCGAGTACCGACTCTCCTTCGAAACAACCTAGTTTCTACTCCAATCTAATTGAATTGAGCAGAATTGTTTCCCCCTAGTTTGACTGTATTATTCTATGTAATATTCTATTGTTCTCTCCTTTCTCTATTTGTCCAAGATCAGCGCATATCAGAACGGACCTCGATCCACGGGGTTAGATATATAAAAGGCTTGTTCCCAAGCTTGGAACTTGAGATGGCTTTCTCCCTGGTTCCGTCTTCAATTCTCAAGCTTCACATTCATTTCCGTTTTCAAGCATATTCCTGGAGAATACCTCTTTCATCATGAAGTTCAGCAACACTATGTTGGCAGCTAGCACTGCCGCACTCGCCCTGGGGGTGCCCACTGCAAAGAAGTCCAAGGCCAGACAGAACGGCACATTCGAATGTAAGTAGACGCTACCTAGGCAGCACCATCCATCGAATCTATTCTCGGCCCTGCTAACGGAAGATCGTAGTTTTCGGTGCGAACGAATCATGCGCTGAGTTCGGCGAGACAGAGTTCCCCGGTGTGAAGGTGCGGCTTTAATCCACTACCTCCTGGATTTAGAGATGAGTGGGAAAACTTACGCTTTCTAATAGGAAACTGATTACACCTGGCCCGATCCCGACGCGATCGATACCCTCGTGGAGCAAGGCCTGAACATTTTCCGTGTTGCCTTCCTGATGGAGAGGTTGATTCCTGATAACATGACTGGAACCTTTGATGAAACTTACTTGGAGGATCTCACGACGGTTAGTGTTAACTGAATGGAATTCAGAAACCCCACGGCTGTATTCTACTAGGAAGGAAACATATTGGCTAACTTCCATCCTATCTAGACTGTCAACCACATCACCGACGGTGGCTCCCACGCTATTCTTGACCCCCACAACTATGGGCGATAGTGAGTACACCTACCACTTGGACTTTCAAAGCAGAACCATTACTAATGATTGACCTAGCTATGGCGAGATTATCTCCTCAACCGACGACTTCCAGGCCTTCTGGAACACCGTTGCCACTGAATTCAAGGACAACGACTTGGTGATCTTTGACACCAGTAAGGAATCCCAACTCCTCACAGCCCAGAAGAGGAGCTGCTGAGAACCGTTTCTTGAGTCTCACCATGCTAACCACTTACTCGTCTTCAGACAACGAATACCACACCATGGAGCAGCAGCACGTCCTTGACCTCAACCAAGCTGCCATTGACGGTATCCGCGCCGCCGGTGCCACCAACACCATCTTCGTCGAGGGTAACTCCTGGACCGGAGCCTGGACCTGGGTCGACACCAACGACAACATGAAGGCTCTCACCGACCCCGAAGATAAGATCGTCTATGAGATGCACCAGTACCTCGACTCTGACGGATCAGGTACAGCTCCGGAGTGCGTCAGCGGCACCATCGGAACCGAACGTATTGAGGGCGCCACCAACTGGCTCCGTGAGAACAACAAAACCGGTATCCTTGGTGAATTCGCCGGTGCTTCCAACGATGTCTGCAAGACTGCTGTCACTGGTCTTTTGGATACCATGGCTGAGAACACTGATGTCTGGGCTGGTGCTTTGTGGTGGGCTGCTGGTCCATGGTGGGCCGACTACATGTTCTCCCTTGAGCCCGGCACCGGTCCTGCTTACGATGGCATGTTGGACACCATCACGCCTTACCTCGCATAAGTGAGAGATCGCTCTTCCTTGTTCGCCGTTTAGAAAGAAAAAAAAGTTGAAATTGAAAACTTGGGGCCTTTGCCTATTTTCTCTTTTATTGCCTTTCCTCTCTGCAAGCTCAGGAGGTTTTTTGCCCTTCGCCTTGTATATATTTTCTTCTCTCCATACATATGAATAAATACGTACCATTCTACACATAGATGTTTCTTCGAATTGCAAAAGGTTCGATGACAGTGAGAGGATGACGAAGATATCAATCACATAACCCTTGAATAAACTGCCTACCTATCAAAATTTGCTGGAGAGAACTGTCATTATAAATTCGCTATTATAGCGCTAGCCCCATCTCCCCGTAGACGAACTTCCGCAAATACAAACTTGAAGGCTCTTTTTAAAGGTTCCGCTATGGTACATTGCATTGTTACTACTCTCAACACCACATCCCCCAGCTCGGATCAAAGAAAAATCAAAAAGCACAATCGTTGAGAAATGGGAAAATGGGGAAGAAAAGAGACGTATGAGGATTTTGTCGAAAGGAAGAAGTTTCGTTCACCTAGGCGGGGTCAAATTACAGAGTACCGTTCCGTTGCTTTCATTTTTGTTAAAAAAAGAGAAGGGGACTGATAAATTGCTAACAGTCAATCACCATCCTCGTATGTTTGGGGTTGTCTACCATGCGTTGACGTCGAAATTTTCCTGGTTGAGTGCGTTAGAAGAATTTTTATAGCAATAAAGGAAGGGATCCTGCTCACCTCGGAGAAATAAGTGGTAACGACAGTGCGATCAGCAAACTTCCTTCCAGCAAGCGCCTTCAATGCATTGGTGGCCGATTCTGGAGTATCAAATTTGACGAAAATCTTCCCCACGCCAGCAGCTTGTCTGCTGCTTCCGGTAGGTCGGGGGACTTTCAGGTCAACAATCTTCCCGTATTTTGCGCATTCTTCTTGGACGTCTTCGCAGATTTCTATGATTTGTATGTTAGACTTCTGACGTTGGATGTAGTTTGGAGGGGGAAAAAATTTACCTTCATAATCATCATTATCTATCAGTTCATCGGCAGTGACCATATTCAGGAGTTGTAAGACCCGTCCCACTTCAAGGTCTTGCGAGGTAGTCTTAGCAAACATGGACATCGCGTTGACGCCCATATCAAGCCCAGACGCTTGTGTCACTCCGATACTTGCGTGGACTACCTTTAAGTGTTGTTCACCAAGCTCCATACCATTGAGACCCTCGACGGCAATGTTTGTGGAGGACGGGTCCGCATATTCGCAAAAGGCAATTCCCTACAAAGTATAAGTTAGAAGGTAATCTAGACGATTCTGAAGCGCAATGCTACTCACCCTAGACTCTTCAGTCTCCTGGTCCTTTACAAGGACAAATGATTTGAGCTTCCCGAAAGAGACTAAAAGCATAGTAACTGGGTCCTCAGGGATGTAGAGGGGAATGTTTGAGACGCGGATCTTATTCGGGGAGTCTGGAACTTCACTCGAAACAACTCCTTCCTCAACCTCCTGGGATCCGCTAGTGGATTGAACGATGTAATCTTTCGGTCTACGGATGTCGAGACCATCCTTTGAGCCATTTGATGTCCCATTGGTTGTCTCCATGTTGTCCTGATCTTCCATCACAATACCATCGAACGCCAACGCAACGGTAGCATCTTCAGGGGACTTGAACTCCAATAAGGCGAACGAATGATTATCTGAGATTTGCGCAGACATGCAGGGGTCAACGCCCTTGACGACGTTCAGACCGTTCAGCTGTAGATTGAAGAACTGGACAATACCGTCTTCAGTGGATGAAGCAGGAATATTGTAGACGAATAGGCGTTTTGCCTGGCGAGAATTAGACGGTCTCAGCGCAGCGTTGTCACTGTTGCTTGATGGAGGGTTCATAAAAGCCTGTAGGCGACTGGGGTCCATCGGCTGCTGGCGCGGCGCTCCGGGTAGAGGGAACATGCCTATGTATTGGTTAATATGTGTCTGGGGGGTTTGGGGAAATAGTTTGCGCTCACCAGAAAGCTTCGCTTGCTCCGCTGTGACGTTCTCATAGCCAGGAGGCTTTATATCCCACTGCGTCAGGCGACGTTTTCTTTCTAAGATAGGAATAGTATCGGTCAAATCCGGGGTCGGTTCCTTCTTCTTTGGCGGTGGGGATGCGCTCTTCTTTCGCTCACGACCTCCACGGTCCCTGTCTCGACCTCCGCCTCTGCCACCACCACGGCCTCTATCATCGAAGAGATCACGGTCCCTCTCGCGTCGCGATGGCCTGTCATCTTCTTCCCGTCTTCGTCGCTCTCCACGATCAGCCCGGTCGCCTCGCTCACCACGGTCTCTATCCCACTCGCGCTCATCCCGCCGACCTTGGTATCTGTCCTCTCTTTCCCTGGCGCGATAATCGCGACTGGAAGAATAAGAATCTACCTCCTGCTCGCGGCGCGATGATCTCGAGCCATGATGAGGAGATCTTGATCGCCTTCTCTCTCCTCTATCACCCCGATCTCCACGGTCTCCTCTATCGCGCCTATCACGGTCCCTTCGATCATCTCTTCCGCCCTGCTTATAGTGGTTCTATGTTTAGCAAAGTTCTGAAGAATTAATCAGTAGATAAACAACACTTACGTAGTAATCTCGTGTTCGCCCAGAATCTAGAAGCCAGGCAGGTGTTAGTATAATCTAGAAATGATAGGTTAGCTTTCAGAGAGGTCATATATACCTCGAGATGAATAATTGTCCCCATTCATCGTGGCGGACGATGAAAAGGAAGATTCTGTTTTCGGAGTGAGGGCAGAGTCTCAAGAAGCTTGTATACTCGGAGACGGGTGAGATGATAGGAAGTCAAAGCAAAAGCAATAACAGTTAATAAGAAATGACAGATTCAGAAACTGAGCACTGATGTCGAGGAATGAATTTGATGTTTGCAAAAAGTTGACCTCTCTTTGAAGGTTGGCTGGACAGGTTGAACTGAGCCGCCTGAGCCGAAAACGGTTTAGCCTAGAACAAGGTTTATCTTCACAATTGATTTAACCGTATTTGAACTAGCGCGCGCATATGAGCTTATCTCCGAACTTTAATTTTTGAGTCCTAATCGAGTTATCAAGGTAAACACCACCCCTTTACAAGTTACAATCATGAGTTTGTACATGGACACCTCTTCTTAGTCTTCATTCTCTTTATTTGGTTTCAGTCACGCGACATCATGTCCATTGCGAGCTTCTCAGAATGGCGCAAATTGCCGATAAGCTTGGGCGAACTCTGCATTAACACCACTTTGCGCTGCGGCCAATCTTTCAGGTGAGCGCATTCTATCTATCTACGTCGTATTTTCACCCAAACCTAGCTAACTATCTTCAATGAGCTTCCTAGATGGCAGCGATCTGACGATGATGAGTGGAGATGCGTTCTTCATGGCCGAATCCTATCCCTACGACAGGATGATACACACCTTCATTACCGAACCTACACCCCACCAGCCGCGCAACAGCCTCTCCCAGTCTCTACATCCTCAATCCCTCCAGCTATAAAACAAGAAGAGTCTAGCGATGACACTGAAGCTCTGATAAAGAGCTACTTCAACCTCGACGCCAATCTAGCTTCACTGTACGAGCAGTGGTCCGCAGCAGATCCCAATTTCAAAAAGAAAGCGCCACAGTTTACCGGAGTCCGCATTCTACGGCAAGACGCATGGGAGGCTCTTATTGCGTTTATATGTAGCAGCAATAACAATATTGCGCGTATTTCACAGATGGTATGTCTTTATATACCCTGCGGGGAACTTTTTTTCGCGTGCAACGGCTTTGGTACAGGGATAATCTAACAATTGATGAAAACCATAGGTCCAGAAGCTCTGCATAAACTACGGACGTCTAATCGGTCGTATCGACGGGGTACCATACCATTCCTTCCCTTCCCCATCCGCATTGGCCGATCGCAAAGTCGAGACGCGTCTTCGTGAACTTGGTTTTGGATACCGAGCGAAGTACATATACCAAACAGCCGTAAGCGTGGCAAAGGAACGAGGCGGTGAGTTGTGGTTGAACAGCCTCCGAAACCCTGACGCTCCTGCCTATGGCGAATCGGCATCCGTCTCAGACGACGTCGATTTGAAAACAGAGGAAGAGGAGCAAAAGAAGGAGAAAGAAGAAGAAGAAGAAGAATTGGAGGACGAGGTACAAGGTTACAGAAAAGCTCATAACAGCCTACTTGAACTACAGGGTGTTGGCCCTAAAGTCGCCGACTGCGTGTGTCTGATGGGACTAGGGTGGGGCGAGGCAGTTCCGGTTGACACTCACGGTAAGATACGAGATACAAAGCATATCCAATGTGTTCTAAAGACCGTAACAATCCTAACATTTTTCTCGCAGTCTGGCAAATTGCCCAACGAGACTATAAATTCGGAAAAGGAAAACACAAGAGCCTAACCAAAGCAACCTACGACGCAATCGGCGACCATTTTCGGAACCTCTGGGGCAAGGATGCTGGATGGGCGCATAGCGTTCTCTTCACGGCTGATTTGCGCGCTTTTTCTGAGAGGCTTACGACCAAAGTCGAGGTAAAAGAGGAGAAGAAGACATTGAAGTCCGAACCGAAAGATGGGAAGACCGATAGGCTCTCCCGCGAAGAGGAGATTAAAGGAGAAATATCAGACACCCTCGTGAAGGTTGAAACAACCAAAGACGAAGTCATTAATGATGAGGATACGGGGAGATCCGAAACCGGGGTCGAAATTAAAGGAGAATCGCCGATGAAGCGGGTTAAAATGGAGCAGGTGGAAGAAGACCATCTCGAAAGTGATGGTGATAGTGATAGTGATCTCACGACCACAAACCTTGAGGTTAAGCAAGAACTATCGAACGGTTCGATCAAGACCGAGAGTACGACTAACGGGGATACCCTTACCAATGGGTCCGCACTCAAACCTGAGATTAAAGACGACATGTCCGCTACCGTGATAAAGAGTGAAGCTGCGGCCGAACACACACTCAACGGCTCTACCAGAACTAGAGCTGTGAAGGAGGAGATTAAAGAAGAGGAATCCAATGTCATGGTCAAGACTGAAGCGGTGGACAGCGAGATGAACGGTAATGGAAGTGCCATTAAAACGAAAACTACTGTATCGGCGGGTATCAAGAGAGAGGCCCCGGAAGATTCTGAAGGGAAGGACGAGCCCAGTAGGTCCAAGAGGGCACGAGGACGACGCAGCGGATGAGCTGAGATTCGAAGATGATACCATGTACTATATAAAATCACCAATGGCTATCTCTCTATATAAGAGAGAGTAGAGCGGATACTCCAAGCTAATTGACTTATCGCCAGAAAATAATAATAACAATAAACGCTATATGTATTGCTGATGGTTCTAGCTAAGCTTTAAAATAAATTCGTCTTAGGACAATAATCGTGAATCGGAGAAATAACAGATGAAATCTTCTCCCTCGTGGATAAACTGGAAACAGAGGAGATATAGACACTGCTGTGTACCTATATTTCCTCTATTATCAAACTAGCATGCTGTCTCCACTGTATATGGTCCGTGGGTATGTGACCAAAGCTTTTTCACGACCTCAAGCTTCTCAAACCAGTCGTCAAAAACTTACTTCCTTTCTGGCTCAAATCTCGAACGGCAATATGGACATCATAATTCGAGCCCATGAGTACACCCACTGCAAGAGCAACACTCAACCCCGACGTCACAGTCACAACCCCGATAGCACTGCTCTTCCTCTTCCTACCCTGAAGCTGGTTCCGCTTCCTAGGGATTTTGACGGGACTTGAACCATACACGAAGTCTGTCTTGAAAGGAATGAAAATGCTGCGGAGCCAGTATTTCCACTGCCAGTCTGGGTATAACATTGTGTTTTTACCAGTGCGAGTGTCAACATACCAACTCGAACAACCAGATGCCCAAACAAGGGTTTTAGCCAAATTTTGAATCCACGTATTTTCACGCTGTTCTGCAGCTGGGGTGACGGCAACCGTGTCAGGCGCATTTCTCGAAAATGGGTTGAGCGCCGAGAGCCAGGATCCTTTTAAGGACCGGAATATCGGACGAAGCACGCGCAGCGTAAAGTTGATCTGACATTCAGTCGTGTATATCACCGAGAGATGGCCGGTTGTTGTGTTCGGACCCATCATGACGAAGAAATTTGGGAATTCGGAAATACAGGTGCCGTAATAGGCTTGAGCAGAGCCAGAGGAGAAATTGTTCCACTGGATGTTGTCAGTACCTCCGATAAAACAACGGCTTTGGTTTGGAACTTACGTGATCAGTAAGACTAATACCCTTTTCGCCTTTTATCTCGAGCGGGTATAGCACTTGCTGGGTCTGGAACCCGTTGGCAAGAACAATAGCATCAGCATTGACTTCCTTCCCAGACTCCGTCCGTACTCCGAACTCGGTTATCTCTTTTATTGGGTCTGAGTGGACGAGTTCCACGTTCTCCCTGTGAAGACAGGCAAAGTAGTCTGTGTCCATGACATTGCGCTTGCACGCAAAGTCGATCTTAGGGATCAACGCTTCGTGATACCGTTCGGGAGCAGTTTTCTTCATATACGCAATCCGCTCCTTCATGGCGGTTTGACGGAGTTTTCTCCCGCTTTCGATCCCGAAGGCGAAAAAATCAGATTCCATGAGGAAATATTGCCAGAACCGATAAAGGCGCATGGCTAGTGGTACATATGCCATACTAAATTTAAATAGGGAAGAATAATCTGGATTCGGGCGCTCACTGAGCCAATGTGGCTGACGGCTAAACTGTGTGACCTGTCTTGCTTTCCCTGTTCCTTCGCTTATTTCGGGGACAAATTGTGTGGCACTGCAGCCGTTTCCTAACGATATTATCAATATGGGCCTCAATTGACGCTTTTGAACGGGTAATAGGATCGGCATACCAACAACGACAACTTCCTTATCAGCCCAATCAAATGAGTGATCCCATTGCGAGGAATGGAATATTCTGCCCTTGAATTTTTTCGCTCCCTCAATTTCACACTCCCTAGGTACCGACAGCGCGCCAACAGCGGAGATCAAGACACGGGAACGTCTCTGTCGAAGTTTCCCGGTTTTCTGGTCCAGGATTGTCACCACCCAGGTTCCAGTGGCCTCATCAAACTCCGCGGATTGCACGGTTGAGAAAAATGTGACATGACGGGGGATATCATGCTTCTCCGATATTGAGTGGAAGTAGTCCGCAATTTCAGGTTGAAGAGCAAATTTCTTGCTCCAGTCTGATTTTAGCTCAAAGGAGAAAGAATATAAGTGTGATGGAACCTTCAGGCGAAATGTCAGAGCTTGGTTCTGCAGAAAACAAGAAGGTGCATATTATGTCCTTACATCGCATCCACAACCTGGGTAGGTGTTCTGCCACCAGGTCCCTCCTAGATTGTCGGATTTCTCAATGATCTCGTAAGTCGCTTGGGGAAACTGTTTCTGGAGCTGGATAGCAAAGCCGATCCCGGACATGCCAGCACCAATGATCAAGACATCCGTATCTATAGACATGTTGATGAAATATTTTTACTTATTCTTCTTTCTTGTAGGGGATGGAGTGCGGAGCACAAAACATTCAATTTAAGTCCACTCTCTATCAATGAGAAAGTGATCCAAAAGAAAAGAAGACGATTAAGAAGAGGAAGAAGAAGAAGAAGTAGAAGAACTAGTAGAAGAAAGAGGAACCATGACTTGTTTTTGAAGTCAGCTGTTTAAAATGCAGGAACTATGTGTGACTAGCCAGCAAACGACACAAACCAATTGGGGTCGTCACACTTTCCCGTAGAATGGTATCGCCATCCGCTTAAGGATAAGCCAAAGCGTCCAGACTCTTCTCGATTAGTTGATGAAAAATAGAACGTATCATATCAGTAGTCGCGGCTAGTTCGTCTTCACGAATTCCGAATATCCCTTCAAAAAACGTCAGTAATAAGAGATCAAGGAAAGTAAAGCGAGGTTCGCCTGACTTTCCCCCATACTTATTTTTAAAGTAATCCTGGAGAGACCCACGTGGAGAGAAAAGTGTGGGAGACCCTTCTAACCGAGTTTCCCCAGTTTATCTGTTAAGTCAACCATCATGATTCAGAGAATGAGGATTGAGACACCTTCTCCAACTCTCATCACTAATCATGAAGAGCGGAGACAAGCGATGCCTCGGTATGTTGTCGTTGTTGGTGGCTATCCCCACGTAGCACCTTCACACTTACAGCGGCAATCTTCCGATCGGCCAAGCTTCCACTTTTAACTATTTAGATGTGGTCCGAGTTTTAAGTCGCATCCCGGTTGGCTGGTCCGATGGCAAAGTAACCCTCCGCCTTACGAGCGGGATAGATTGCCTGATTGATACAGCGGAAGAAATGAAGAGTTGCGAAAACCTTAAAATGAAGGTATCCCGAGGAAGATAATCAATCCACTTCCAACTAAACGGCTAGGAATGGAGATGATGAAAAAAGAGGAACTGAGTACAAGACACCTCATCAAACACAGCCCTCATATAGAACAACCCTCAAAACAGAAAAAAAGAGACCGCACACGACACATCTTCGACTTTCATATCCTCTCTTTATGTCTCCCAACCCGCCTGATTGGAATCCTCCTAAACCGATGGCACCTCTTCTTCCTCGCAAATCTCCATCGCCATGCCCGTTGAATCACTTCCTTCAAGTATTCCATCCATACTATCCCCTTCCCATGCTGCCGCCATCCCCAGATATTGCCCATGGAACGGCTCGGTTGACGCTTGTGGAGTATCGTGGACCACGTAACAGAGGCTGGCGGTAGTCGGCGAGTAGTCCCAGTCCATCTCAATCGCATCTAGCTGGAGATATTGGATGGCTTCGTGGAGTTGCTCGAGTTTCTCTAGGATAATGGAAGTTTGTCGGAGTATATGGCGATGTACCTGAACGAGGTGTCGTCCTGGCACGTGTCGTTCTTTAATGCACGCGTTCTTTCGGCGAGAGAACGGTCGGTTTGGAAGTCGGTGGAGGTGGATGGGGAGGATGCGGATGGGGCGTCTATCTTCGTCTCTCGGTGGATGCGATCCTGGGTTGGTTGAATATAGCACAGTGAGTCCCTGATGCGTTCGTGAGTTTGTGCTTATCATTTCAAGGAAGGATTGCACAAACCGTTGTATCTGCGCGACACCCACGTCGTCTTCTAGAATATCGTTTCGCCATTATCGATCGCCCAATGGGATCTTCGCGTCGTTGCTCATCTCACACGAAAGCCAGGGTAGGAGCAATAAAGTTACTCTTGACATCGGCAACTTAGAGCCAACTTCATTCCATAGAAGCCCGGTGGTTTCCAGTAAGGAAGGTTCCTGAATAGCCAACAAAGTCAAACTGCCATGGAAGATTCGACGCATGGATCTTTCTATCTTGTTCCTGAAAATAAAGAAAACACTGGTGTTTGTCTTTTTTTTTCATGTCATCACAGGCAATCAAGATCCTGGGATGGCATCAAAGCTCTCATCCCACCCCCATTCTTTCAACAGCTGCTTCACACGATATTCAGTTGCCCATCCAAGATCCTCTTCGACCCCTCTCAAAAGACGGAGAATGGTTCGTCGCTCGCGAGGCTCAGTGAGACACTGGCCACTAACAAACAAAGGCTGAAGTGAATGGATGCGGACAGAAGCATCAGGTCTCGACATCGATATTCCACAGATCTCATGGCTATGAAATTTTATCTCGCTTTCGATAGAACGATATGATTGCAGCCTATTCGTTACAGTGTTTCGTCTAGCAGTTGACTCGTGCGGTTTGTTGATGAGAAGTAGTATCCGGGCCATATGGTAATGCTGCATGGTCGATCCGCACATCGGGATGCTATACCACGCTTCTGGGAAGGGGTAGATCTCTTCATTACGTCCCTGGGTAGGGAGACGAGGAGGCTCTACCCTAGCACACGGCTTGAACGTGTCCGGAATACCATTAAACCACGCGTCGAGTTCGGTTTGAAGCTGGTGCCAACGTTCCAGAAGCATAGTTTGCGACACCCCGATTGGTGATGAATCAGTTGTGTTATTATCTCCGATCTGCAGTCCATCCCCAATGGCGATAAAATTTACTATTTTCGATAGTAGCCATATCAGGGCATTCGAAATAAGGTCCTCCTTCATCGAATCCTCCCCTTCGGGGTATCCACTATTAGCTGTATTACTCCGTCTTACAAACCCCATATTATCTAGACGGAGACCAGCCTCGGTCCACAGGATTAAGTCTTCTGTATTCAGCCTAGTTTGACATTCGTTGATAACTATACCAGATTGTCAACGGATGTTCAACCTTCCAACGGCTTAGGACAGAAACAAAGGGATGGGAAGAACTTACAAGCAGCTAGATAGTCTTGTCTAGCAAAATTCCAGAATGTAGCCCTTCTTGCTTTCGAAAGGCCTGGCCTTTTTGGAGGGTGGAATTGTGCATCCCCAGGTGGAACATTCTGTTCAAGAGGCATCATACCCACTTCTGCAATATCTAATAACGACTTTACACCACTTAGGTGCCGGTTCCAGGCTGGGCCAGTTGCATCAAGAAATTCGTACACTGAAAGGATGGCTGTCGCGGCTAACACCTCATCGCCATGTACGCCACTAGTTAACCGGCCATTTGAGAATCGCCGCCGCCTTTTCCGAGTATGTTCACCATCTTCACATAGCTCAGCAGCTTGCCACTGTCCAAATGCTTCGAGAGTGCTCAAGGGCGGTCCCTCTCCGTCGTGCTGGAGAGCTTCCATCAGCAGCTGGATGGCCTTCTCGTAGTATTTAGCCCCATAATAGTACCAATCCACCCTCTCCGCATCTTGCCAAAGTTCCATGCTTGCTTGAGTTCCACAAACCCCACCAACGGGTGCTTTTGCCCCTTTCACCCGTCCCAGTTGTTTAGCTGCATACGCGCATGCGGCATATTTTAGAAGCGGATTCGAAATGGCTTTTACGGGGACGTACGACGCAAAATAGGTTCCCAAGTCGAAAAGGTCCATCCTAAAACCAGTTAACACACACGGCCTCGACTAAAGAGTATACGTCGGAAGCTTACCATTGACCAGGGCCCTCTGAGAAATGTCGTAGTAAAAAAGCGACTTCATGGTCTGTCTCCACGTTAACATCAGGTCTTGGGTCCGTCGCTAAAACTCGCGATGCCAATGAAGTTGTGAAAGAGGAAGCCCGTTGATCAGCCGGGGACTGGAGGTTGGGATCAATCGGAGGGGACATAGATGTTGACGGGTTCAAGAGAAAGTTTATGTTGTTATTCGAGGACGATATTGAGGCAGACGGAGAGGTAGGTGGAGGCATGGTGCTTCGAGACTGGCTGGGTGAGTGCATGGAGGTAGGAATATCTGAATTTTGGTTAAACGCGCCATTGCTACGCGCCATCGTAGGGTCTACTTGGATAGGAGGTGGGTGGAAAGAGTATTGGTCTTGTGTCGCTGCGGCTGAGAGAGCCTCCAAGCCGTGGGTTTGAGCGTCCATCGAGTTTGGATAACCACCATGGATATTCCAGTCAGGATGTTGTGAGTTTTGCAGTTGATTTTCCGGCGATGCTAATGAGGCCTCAAGCTCCTCCGCATACGGATCTGAGTTGTCGACAAAGGTCACTGTTCCTGTCAGTGAAAAGTTGTTTCATCATGACCCCACCCGCGTAGCCGGCCTGTTGTCGGTGAAGAGGACCAACACACCTTGCTTTGGAATCTCAAGCCAAACGCTATCTTTATCGAATGTGTTTTTATACGAATAAAATCCCTTAAGACCACCGCGATTATTCTGCCCATCCTCGTTGTCCTCGTTCATCGACGCATTCTGCTGATGACGAAAAACAATCCCTTCGCTTGGACGACATTCCCGTGAAGCCTTGCGACACTGGGAACACTGTGGCTTTTGTTCATCGCACTTCAACTTCCGTGTACGGCAGGTAAGGCTAAACATAAAACCAAAGAGTCAGTATGAGAGCAAACAGAGGTGCGGGGAGGCACAGGGACAAGAACAGCAAACATACCAGCCGGTTCTAGAACGCATCGTCGCGAAGATTAGGTAGCCCGAGAAGAGCCCACATCCGAAGTACTTTTCCTTGCTCTGGGATATCAAGAATTGTAAAGTTTATGATGAAACAGTGGAAGATGAAATGACTCAATGAAAGAGCAAAAAATTGTCGTGGTGAGTTCCTTTTTTGCTTCACCCCGTGAGCAGCGGAGCCCCCCAGGTTCTATTTCCAGAGCCGGGGGTTTCGGCTACCTCCACGTGATCCCCACATTTTGCCCTAAGTCGGATCTGGTTGAAAAAGGGGGGCCAACCTCAACACTCGGATTATTAACCTCATTCTCACGAGAGAGAAGATACCCGACTGATATCAAGGACATTGCCGAGTCTAGAAATCGAATCAAGATACATTATTTAACGCGCGTCTACCTGAAGAGTCCCTCCTTCCTCACTATCATTGAACAAATCGAAAATCAACCATCCGTCATCTCCAACTAAAGCTCCATCCAAGATCATCATACCGCTATCAAGACCCCTTAGAAGAAGGCTACAATCTAGTGTTTTTCCCGCAGGGAATTAAATTTACCATCAAAGGGTGCTTTTCCCACACGATGTAAACCTTTTGGTCAGCCCAGTTGCTGCTCTCATCACACAACTGAAGGTCAAAGTTCCATAGGACGCGAGCCAGGATAGTTCGCAGTTCAGAATAGGCGAGACTAAGAGGAAACACATGCTGTTAGCCAAAAAATGCCCAACAAAGAGGGTAGAGCGTCGGTCTAAGCTTACTTCCTCCCGATACAGTTACGCGGGCCAACGGAAAATGGCTGCAGAACATTTCGATTATCATCCGCAAACTTCGGATCTGGATCCGTAAACCAGCGCTCAGGGAGAAATGCGTCAGGCTCAACGAAGTTTGTCTCAGACCGATATGCCGCCCATTGGCTGAGGGATACTGTTTTCTGGTAAAAATAGGAGATAGTCAGCTGGAATCTCCCGACGCAAGTGGTGGTATATTGCTTACCCCTTCCGGAATAAAACGATCACAAATCACCGCACCGCCCTCAGGAATGGTGCGTGGGAGGCCGAGAACGACAGGTGGATAAAGTCGGAAAGTTTCGCTAACAACAGCCTCCAGATATGGGAGTGTTTGGAGTGCTGAGAAGGTTATATCGGCCTCAGACCTAAAGGCTGACCGGATCTCATGAACCAACTTGTCGTACACATTCCGATGCTTCAAAATATAAAAGGTGCAGCCTGATAAAAAGGTCGCAGTAGTCTCACTTCCAGCTCCTATGAGGACGTTAGCGTTCAAATCGATCTCCGCCTTCGTCATCCCCTTCTCCGTCTCATTGTGTCTCAGGATATACGAGATAAAGTCTGGCCGGCTAGTCGTCTGAGCGATGCGACGATTTACTTTATCCGCGCTGAGGGCGAGATTCTCCCTCTTTATTTCGAGTAGATGTTTAGGGATGAAAATTTTAGTAATAAGGTAACTTATCCAAGGGTAATGACTTGCTGCCACCAGGAGCGTGCCCCCTTTCAATCCCTGAAACACCATCGACACCCAGGAATGATACCGGTCGTTCTCGAGACAATTGAATGGCTCTCCAAAGGAGAGGTCACCTATAATGTCAAAGGTAGTAAAGTTGTACCATTTTACCATGTCAACCTTCCCACGAGAAGGACCAGACATCTGGTCATAGAGTCTGTTCACTAGCAAATCGACATACAGCCCTATGAGCGGTTCTTGCTCCCGTAACGTCTTGTCAGAGAAGGCATGAGCGAGGAGACGCCGTTGGCGTGAATGGTCTCCATCCGACGAACTGAGTATACTATCGTTCCCGCTATGTGGCTCGCCGTAGAATATAGTATCTTTCACTAGATTCTTCTGGCCTTGCGCTCGATGGCCATAAATATCTTTCCAAGCTTGGGGATCCCGGAAGCTCAGTTGGTTCGGGGCCGTGCGAACGATGGCACCGTACTTCTCATGAAGTTCCCTGATTCGGAATACGCTTGAACCGCGAACCCACCACGATAGGAACGGGATGTTGGAGATGGCTAAGAGCTTTGGGCCAGGGAAATGTCTAAGAGGATGGAAGTATAGGTCATAGATAGCATGTCCAACGAGGTAAATGGCATACTACAGGAAGAGTCAGTCAGGATCAGCACGGATTTTCATAGAGCAGGTTTGTTTCACTCAACTTACAAGACCGCTTGCTATACCCAAATAAGTGAAGACAGAAGAGGCCGTCAGCTGTATGAAGTTAACTTGTAACATCGTGATCAATCTCTCGAGCACCACAAGTATACACGATCAATATGTTCGACGTCAGTAGGAACGTGCGAATTCATGCTTGATATTTATACCCGTAGCTCCCTCAGTCGGGGGTCATCATAGGAACCGAGAAGTAAAAACGATATCTAGTTAAGGCAAGATGCGTGACAACGAGGCTGTAAGAGCTAGGACGCATAATCCCTGTCCACGCATGACGGGGAATTGTGGAGTTTATTTCAACGTTGTCCAAGGCTCTGGCCATGCCCACTTCCTCATCTCAACTTTTTTTACATATATGATCTCTTCCGTCCACCAAATCAGTTATCTTGAGAGTTGAAACAAATGGTTTTTTTAACAAAAATCAACCGCTCTCTTATATGATGATATAGAACCTATTCTTAATTCAAAATTGATGTCTTCACAAGATACAATATTTTTATTAAATTAATTTTATACTGCATTTTATTATTTTTTTGGTTAACATGTCTGGTCAAAGGCATCTATCTATCTAATCTTCTGGCCGAGAAGCGACAAGCTCCAACCCCTGGACAGGAAACACCGATATTGCTACAGAAGCGTTGAAGCCAGCGGAATCATTTAGAATGATGTTTGTTGACGGCCTTGAGGTCGACATATAAGGATAAACCAACCATGGCGTGTTCACCGAGGAAGAAAGCTCTCAGCATAACCTGATTCATCTGTAGGCATCAGTTTTTTTCGTTTCGGCCCGGGCGGATCGGGGCTTTGAGCATCCGGGTTCGTAACTTTGAGCTCAGATTTGTGCTGGGTCAAACTTGTTCGCTCTATCTTTTAAAGGAGCACACGCTTCCGACTGGCTGCTTGCTACAAATAAACGCTAACTTCACGAATTCAGAATGGGGTTTTGGAAGAAAAACACATTAGCTATCATTGTTCTGAAGTTCCCGAGGTAATTCACATCCAACCCTTCCCCTATTTGATGCTCATCGCCATATTAAAGACCTCCGGGTGGAAAGTCGCGCTAGTTTTGGACACAAAAGAGAAATAAAGGAAAGCCAAGGAGAGGCGGGAGGTTTTAAACCTAAAGGAAACGCTAAAAAAAGGAAATTGAGATATCGTACAGATGGTCAGAAAGAAAAAAGTTCTGAGGGAGGGAAAAAAAGGAAAGGGTCGACCATGGTTCCAAGATTGGAGCATGTCAACAAAAGTCGCTCAATTATTCAGCAGATCCCGTTCAAAATAGGATGACGCGAGTCACACAAAAGAGAACAGGTGCGCTGGTATCATGCAAGGTGACTTGGGGGGAGAATGAAGAATCAAACAAAATGAGGCCACTCAGAACGCCAACCATTAACGCGTCGAAGGGTATTACCAACCCAAAACGCCGTGCCTAAACCCAAAGCGGAATATGAAGCCTCGGAAGAGTTCCAATATTTCTGTAGGGATAATGATTAAGAGAAAAAGTCATGTCGAGATGGAACTAGACTGCAGGGGCTCCCGAAGTACGCTGTCGAAGGGATTCGAATAGATGTTCGGGAGGAACACGCCTGAGATTGGTTTGTCGATCTGTCCCGTAGGTCTGAGGAGCGCGAACGTATCCTTGGCGACGGCGTTGGATACGGTTCAGGATGACTCCGATCAAAACAATCAGGAACACGCATGCGAGAGCAAGACAAAACGATATCAAGACGACTATTCCTCTGGAGTGTGACCCATCTAAGAGAAAGAGTTTGGGTTAGTGTCAATGAAACAAGGAATTGGAGGGACTTATATCTTACCATTGCCGCTTAAAGTATTTTTGTTTTCGGTAAATAGCGCAGCGAGACTACCGGGTTGGCCTCCAGCTGTTGTGGATAAAATAAACGGGGTGACGTCGGTTCCATTAAATAGAGCCGCGCTCGCGGTTCCAAAATCAGGAATTTGAAGTTCGCCGGTGATGAGAAGAAGTTGATCGTTGTCGAGATAATCCGTGTCATCGTGGTCTTCGCTCAAGGCAAGTATCTGAATGCCTCGAATGACCGTTCGTTTATCAAAGATGCTCCCCACAGAAAGGTAATCGGATCCATCGTAGCGAATCAGGAAGGAGGAACCATTAGAAGATTGTCCGGCGACCCACATGCGGGAGGCGTCCTCAGTTGCAGCACAAATAGCGGTGATGGGACCTGGGATATTTGGAGCGGAAGCACCCTCAGTAGATTTCCAGACTTGAGAACTCGTGTCATAGGTTGCAAGCATTGTGTCGTTGTTCCCCACGGTCAAATTTCCCGCTACGATGAGTTTCTTGTCTGTTGCCCACAATAGTTCTGCAACGTCTCCTTGCAGTCCAGCACCTGGTCGACTCCATTGGTTCACAGACATCTCATAGTAGCAAACACCCGGACAAGGAAGGGAACCAGCGGAAGTGAAGTGTCCACCAACGTAAACTTGCCCTGACTCTGGCCGCGGCGCAATGGCATTTACAACAACTTCGTCTCCAGAGAGAGCCGGGGCTTGGTTTGCAGAGAATTTGGAGTTCTTAAGATCATAAAGGATGAGTCCGTTGACCTCTGAACCGGAAATGCTCCCGGTAACACTGCCACCTGCAAACAGAGTATCATCCTGAACATCCATCGCAACAAAGATCGACTCCGAATCAAGGCCTTCACTTAAGCCTGTAACAGCATCGTCATTTGACCCGTCCAGGAACAGGAGGTTCTCAACAGAAGAACCATCGGTTCCAGTGGCAGAGAAATGACCTCCGAATATGGTGAGGTTACGGTCATTGCTCTTATCAAAGTGAGCGGTTACGACTCCTGTGACACCCTGTCCTCCAACGAACCTCTTCCGGCGTGATTGCTGAGGTTCTTGCGGGTCGATTTTGAGAGGGAAAGACTCCAAGGCGAGACCATCGTCATCGGCTAAAGATACGGCGCCACTAGCTGCGGTTCCTCCGGAGCCAATAGCACCAGCGAGGAGCACGGTGTCATTGACACTCACAACGGCGCTGAGATGACCATAGAATGCCATTTGGGAAACGTCAATATTCTGCAACCAGTTCTTTTGTGAAGGAACCCAGATCGCAAGTCCAGACACCGGAATGGATTCGTTTTTTCCAAAGGCAAGGATCTTGTCGAACATTCCACTTATGGCGACGGTATCTTCGAGCTCATCAGTGATATTTAAAGGGAACTTCACAATCGAGTCAACAGGACCATTGACACCGGCCCCAAGAGCTTTCCATGATTTGGAAGAGATAGAATACGCCGCAATGTTGGACAAATCGTCATTGCCACCCTCGGATGTATCCGAGAAGGCTCCCCCCACATAGAGAGTGTCGTCTAGCGCGATCATTGAGTTCACATTCGCGTTTAGTCCACCGTTTGGTAGAGAAGATGCTTTACCGTCGGAGAATGCCATGATGTTTTCGATTGAGGAGTTGGAAAAGTTCCCTCCACTGTAAATGACGCCATCACTAACCACCAAACTTTTAACCAAAGCGTGAGAATCAAGATCCATGCCAGCCTTATTGACCGCAGAATCCGACAAGTCTTCGCTTGTGGACTCTTCGTCGGGATCAAATTCAAACAGGCCGTTCAACCCCCCTGTCGATGAGGTCAATTGGAATTTCACTCGCAAGGCGACTACATCGATATCTCCTTGACCTGACTGCGGGGATAGCTTCACCGAGGGTCGGAAAGAGTCGCTGCTAGCATCAACGTAGCCAGAATAGATCTCGTCATATTTGTCGAAGTTGTTGGTTTGATAGAGTTGAGTCGAAGTTGAATCTGTGTCAGCAGTGAACGATCCCGTCACGTTCACAATTCCGCGGGTATCGCAGGTGCCATCCTGGATGCAGCCTGGAGTAAAAAGGGTTATCGAATAGTTCCCGGACTGTTGAATATCAGGTTGAAATGTGACCGATGCGTCTGAATTATCGGAGGCTTGGATGCTGAGGTAATCGCCATAGCTCTGACCAGAAGGTGTCACAGACCACTCGCCCGTTGTTGTCGCTTTAGAACCGAAAGTGGTGTCAGCGCAGGAGGGTTCGTTAAAATCGTTCACGGCATATGCAAAAATGTCTAAATTCCTGTTAGATTGAAAATATAGCAACTTGTCGGAAATGAAGCTTACCGTCTTCGAGAAGTTCTATTCCATTCAAACCGCCACCTGAGCCATACCAGTCGGAGATATCCAATTGGAAACCGTTCATGCCAACCCGATTGACGAAGTGGAAATCTCGATATTCCTCGGTAGTACTGTCAGAGAGCGAGCAAAGCGCATCACATGCAACAGTGTCTCCAGAATCTGGATCGGTGTACGTCAAGTTCATAATGCCGCTGTCGGGGAGAGCTGTGAATCGGAAGGTCTTGGTGCCCCTTCCGTCCTGATGGGTGTTCCACAATCGAAGCTTTGTCGGTTCGTACCAGAAATTCATGTCTGCTTTCCAGAATCCTGGGGAATCGTCTGAAAGCAACCAAGTATTTCCTGGACCATCTTGACCGCCAGTTTTGCAAACAATATTGTTGGGATCACTGAAGCCTTCCGTGACAGCGGATGATCCACCGGTGACGTCTGCAGCACTAAGGTTGATAACTTGTTGATCTTTTTTACCGGTGACGGTTGTGTTACCCAAGCCATCAAAGGATCCTCCAAACACGATATGGCCATCATCTTTCTTGATGATTGAGTTGACTGGTCCGTTGAACCCTGCGAAAGGAAGATTGGTCCATCCGGAATCCCCAACCCATGTGACCGCGTTGGAAGAGTTGGCTACATCAAAGTATCCACCCACGTAGACAGTATCGGTATCCTGGTCACACAGTAAGGCAAGAACTTGACCGGATAGCCCTTTGACTGGCGTGAGTTTGTTGGAGTTCGGATCAAACAGGGCAACACCCTGAGACTCAATTCCCCGTAGGCTTGTGAAATTTCCTCCCACAAACACCCCATGAAAACTACCATCTTTTCGTGTGAACGCACACATGGCCAGGATATCGGCATCAGCGGATGCGAGGGTTGCCAGGGCATCGTTTGGGAGAACGGTGAGAAGTGACTGGGATCCATTTGCAGCGGTCTGGGTCTCGCTCTGTTCGACGTAGGAATACAATGAGATGGCATCGAAATTGCCAGTAAGGGCGACACGTCCGAGTTGAGAGAGATCGAGGTCGGGTGGGGTGACCGGTGTGAAGAGGTTGGCGAAGGTAATCGGAACGCTTAACACCTGCAGTAACACAGTAAAACGTGCCATGGTCGCGAATCCAGCCGCCGCCGACCCAAACAGTGAGGACATCCCCATTGCTTAGGCTGCGACGACAAGCAATTGCAAGATGGTCGGTCAATCCAATGTTCTCTCAATCTGAGACAAGTTTTTTGAGACTGTGACAGGGGAAATTGGAACGTCAGCAAAAGTCGGAAGACGCGACCGGGACGGAACGTCAAGCTACCAGAAAAGCCTAATCAGTATTCAAACCTCCTCCTCTCTTTAGCCAGAGACAGGAAGTCACTGGGCATGTAGAGACCTCCACTAGTAATGGCATGCAGTAAAAGAATGAATGAAGTTGGGTTGCATGTCCGATGGAATGAAGTTGAAGGTGGAGTGAGTGTTAATGAGTTGATGTTCCTGTTGGCAACCTCTAGTCTCATTTGGTCGCGCTAGTTAAGCGAGCGGGTGACTTATCTAAACATTCCTCATATCCTCATATCACGGGTCGGAAGAACAATTAGACGAGCAAATCATGTTTGCAGATGCACATCTCAGCAGCAAAAGTGTGGGTTATCAAATCTCACAGCCATGGATCCATCCATTGAGCTTCGAAAGTTTGAAGGTTGATAGTTTTAAGGGGCAATTGGCGGGAAGAACCACGGTTTTCATATGTCTGTTCAAGGCTCCTGCAAAACAACACCTCAATTGGCATTTACCTCCTAAGCTCTCGATAATATCTACCGATAGAACCGCTAGACCAAATCCACGAAGCAATTGCGCCCAAATATATGTATATGCACTAGTACCTAGTCACCTGGTTTTTTTTACCGACCGAAGAGCTTCTGAAAAGATAACACAAGTGGGCGTGGAGAATCAGGCTAATAACCTTGATGACCTATCTTGCTGGTCATTTATTCACCGATGTCATGTTCTTCCCGTATGTGTGCACTTACATTGCCACAAGGTATGTACGACATGAGAAGTGCTAGCGAGAACAGGAATTTCAAGGAAAGCGAAGGTACAAAGACGGTTGAATTCTATATCCAGTCTTGTTGGCATTTTGAATACTTTGGCCTCCATAGAAATGCAGGCGTAATAAAAGATGTATTTCCAACATTAGAGATCAAACAAGAAGAAGCGCGTTCCCAGCCCTTGCAGCAGAAAGCTAGGATAAATATCAAAATGATGTAGCAAGAGGCTCGCAATCCATCAGGCATCTGAGCCAGAAATAACGGCAAGAAAATATCCCTCAAGGGCTGGAAAATCCAAATTCCCGATCACCTTTGTATGCGTCAGTTGATGTAGTTGCAGTGTATCGCCGGTGTTGCCAATGGGGAGGGGGTGGCTCTTGCGAGGAGTTTTAGAGATCGTGGGTTAATCTCGCAGCTGGCATGGTGTTGTTAGATTTGCTCGAAGAGTTTTCTTCGTTTGACCAGCGGGATGCTGGGATTGTCAGTCTCCCAAATCGGAAGAATCGGTGAAAGAGAGATATAGTCTTTTTCATAGATTCCCTCGCTCCTCATTAAAATTAAAAATTTGAGGGGATACCGGGAATAATGTGTCTGTAGAGATAGAATAGGGTCTTAGCGAGGCGTCAGCCGCAGTCTAGAGATGCCTTAGGTGGACAATAAACGTGATTCTATCATCATAAACCTCCCATGAAAAAAGAGACAGCCACCTGAATTTTGAAGAGGCAGAAGTGACTCGTTTCGGGGAATAAAAGAGCGTAAGAAAAGAAATGCTGGGGAAGGTCAGAAAAGATAAGAAGAATGGTGGAGCGCAGGTAAGCGCAGGATTTGCAGAAAGTCGCTAAGCGCGTGCAATCGTTTGTAAACAATTCAAGCAGCTTTATCTCCAATTGAATCTTAGCTCAGGTACCGGGCCGAAGCGAAAACATGGAGCAAGAGTTGGGACGAGCTTGCGGTTATTTAATTATTCAAATATCTCACTCTCGGCAGGAGACTTCAAAGTCGAAGGTCAAGGCCAAGGGTTTAAGGGGACCCGTGCCTATATGTCAGATGCGGACGGAACTACGGTCCGTGAAACCGACATATTGGAGGACAAGTAGGAGCTCCGATTTGGGTCACGTTACTTATCATAGCTGCTGCTGGACTGCCAGGAAAATAAAATTGGCTCTATCATCCTCCCCTTGGTCAAATAAAAGGGTGATGCAGCGGAAGCAACGTTGGACAAGGCAGGGCCTGTATCTTGTACCAATCTCTCGGAGGGAATCCGGGGGTATCCCAAAAAAGGGACACCAGGAACATATCTGTGGCACAGAGCAACAAACAGGTTGAGAGCTTGGGTGCTTCCCCAAGTATTGAAATAAATAAATTTGTTTCGAGTATGTGAGAAAAATGTCCTTTTCTATGCACATGACGTCAGTGAATATGTAAAGAGCACATTTGAGCTAACTACTTACTTTTGAGGGTCCTGACTCTTCACCCGAGCCTGAATTCGTTCATCTTCTGGGGAAGAGGCTAAAGATTTAGTAGGTAATCCAAAATTGTTGCTAACAAGCTCGATTCAAGGACGAAAGGGTCCACGAAAAAGTTGAAATAATGATTCCAAAGATTCACTTCCTCCTGAAGCGGGTGTAACGGCGCTGTTCGGCATTCGATACCCCTAGGATGCCGTGTAGGAAAGGGTTAGACCCTTTGCATTTCCCCATGGGGCCAGACTTGTCCTCTTCCCCAGTGACAACTTGACAGAAGCGTTCAGGAGGCCTTTTGCTCATGATGACCAACACCACAATTTGGTAATCCATGTCCCCGGTGTTCTGATGCGCATATGTGGCGTCTGCCAGACGATGGCTTGTGAGCTCGTTACGGTCCACGTGAGACGAAGATACTGAGTCCTGCTATTATCCTTGGTTATTATCGAAATTTGTACATATGTCGCGCATGGGACATGGGAGAGCATTGTTCAAATCTCATGTTCGCGCCACGTTTTAATATTACCCCGATTATGCCCTTGGATAACTCGTCCGTTTGCTATGTGAGCCAAAGATAGCATCAAGCCTTCCTTGATCGGTCAGTGAGAGGAACAAGAATAGGAAGAGCCTGTCTCGTTCTGGAGCACCTTCAAGCGGGAGGCAAAGGCACACTCATATAATTGAGTGAGTCGTGATGCCGTTAACCCGCACAATATCACGAAGCATATATCCAAGTACATATCCACACATACTTCGAGTTTGCAGTAGATGAAATTGCCCAGCTAGGGAATGTAGTCAGTCCATTTAATCGGGTCTTGCGCTTTATGATTTTGATGAAGTGTGAACAAGAACTTGAGATGGTTGTTCCATTTACGGTACCGTATCGCAATTTTTACTTTTATATACAGTGCATACATTCTATATACACAGTATGTATACATACATACACTTCAAAGTGCAAGACAGCTTCTTTTCATCCCTCATTCTCTCATCTCTCCCGCACCAGCTGTCTCTGAGAATTTGAGAAGCAACTCGAATAGTTAAATAAACAGCCCAATCACAACACTCTTATTATTGATGTCATTTAATCTTTCGCATCAACGTCTCTCTTCCGATACCTTTCTGCAAGTCATGATGCTCAGTGGAAACTTGTACGTGTGTATCAAGAAACAAGAGTCAAATTTTGGAAATTATTCGGTATTCAAAGAATTTTACAATTTGCAAGCGGTTTTACTGGCTGTTTTCCAAAAATCTGACGAGGGAAACGGACAATTTTCGAGCTTTATTGACCAATCGTTGCGATACAAATTAGCGAACGTCGTTTAATTTCATACTTACGGGGCCCTGTATCAAAAAAACCATGCGCAAGACTCGACGATCCAGATGAAGGAAGACGGCATGGACGGACCGAGGCCCGCATTTCATCCAGTCATAAAACATCCAAGAACTTTAATTTCATCTCTCACACAACTGAGTTCGTTTACGCCGATACTCTTCGCTAAATAAGAATGACAGCTAATTTAGTATTGGCTGTTCGAAGAAATGGCGGAGACTGTATGGAGTACAAGGCTGAGGGAGATGAGAAGCAATGTCTTATTACCAACTCCGTACTGACTTGGAAAGTTACCACTACCGGCCATATGGGACCGGGGTTCAACGCCTCTTTCCTCACATGCATCGACTGGAGTCTGTCGTCTGTCGTCTGCGTTGGAGGGGAGATTGCGTCCAACCTTTTCCTTGAAGGGCATGACCCAAGCCTGAGGGCGGGATGGTATCGCCTGTTGGCTTATCGAAAAGGAAGTTGGTGTCTGGGGTTCGCTTGACGTAGTAGGAAAAAGCATAAGGTGTTGGTCTGCTCCAGTTGCAAATCTATTAACCAGAGTTCTCGTTTCTCCATTTCTCGCAACCCCCCTGCGGAACATCATTAAGGTGAACCGACATGCACACGCGATTCAATCGTGCGCTAGAGCTCTCCAACGTTTTCGGCATTATTGGAACCCCGTATCTGGGTGATTGCTGAAGGAGTTTCTTATGTCCTCATATATCCGGCCTGGATGCCCACCCCTGGACTCCAATCCCCACACCTTCTTCACAACGACAGATTTGAGAGAATCTCCCAGTGACTGATAAAAAAGTGCAAAATTGGCTTCATGCGCTGAATGAGTTTTCTCCTACGACATTGTCAGTTCGAATTTAGAATTGGCTGGCGTTTGGTGAGATTCATTTAGGCAAGATGGCGTTACCAGAGAAAGATGCCAGCATTTCTCCCTATACCTATGTCGGCTCTCGAGGGACGTCGGTCATGGCGGTACACAACGTCGCTTTGGCCGACGTGCTTGGGAAGCAGAAACCACAGCCGTTGAGCAGACGAATGTTCATGGTGGGTGCCTCAGCCGGGAGCTTTTGAAGTGATTCGGCGCTGACATACGATAGCTTTACGGGTGTTTACTGGTTGCGACTTTAAACTCTTGCATAAACGGATGTATGGCTCAGCTTTTTTTTTTTTTGCCCCCTTCATTTCGCCCTCTATAACCAATTTTTTGCTGACGGTGGTGATTAGATGATGGAAGTGTGATGGGATCGATCAATAGCTACCAACAATACCGTGAATATTTTGGCTTTGATTTGAATAAGGGAACCCCGTCAACGGGTATAGTGTATGAAGACCTGTCCTCCTTTTATCAACCGGCCTGCAGCGAGACAGCTCTAAGTTTCATTCTACAGATATGCGATTTATACGATTGGAAATATAGTCGGAAGTTTTGCCGCGGGACCAGCTTCAGATTATAAAGGTACGATTTTCAAGCGAATTGTCCCAGGCTTGACAAGTGCTTATTGGTTTAGGTCGTCGTGTTGGGATGTTTTTGGGCAGTGGTATTATCGTTATCGGTAGCATAGTGCAAGCAACATGCTATAACTTGGGCGGATTTATGGCTGGGCGGTTTATCTTGGGGTTTGGGGTCGCACTCTGCGCCATTGCTGGCCCAGCATATATCTCCGAAATGGCTCATCCGGCTTATCGTGGTGCAATGACGGCCATATACAACAGCTTTTGGTTTCTGGGCGGTATCCCCGGCACGTTCGTACCTTACGGGACCCGTGTTATCGAAAGCACCATGGCCTGGAGGATCCCAGTATGGTTACAAATGGTCTTTTCGGGACTGGTGCTGGTGTTATGCATGTTTTTACCGGAGGTGAGAGCAATTGCTGGTTTAAATGTTTATAGGCACTGGCTAACATTTCGTCCAGTCTCCACGTTGGTTAATTGCCAACGATCGTCACGAAGAAGCCTTAGATGTCATGACAACCTACCACGGTGAAGGTGATCCTGATTCTCCCATTGTGCAATTGGAATACCGCGAGATGTGCGAGGCGATTTCGAAAACAGGTTCGGATAAAAGGTGGTGGGACTATAGAGAATTGGTCAATTCGAGAGAGGTCAGATATCGATCCATGCTGGTCCTTTGTTTAGGTATGTCGTATATCCTATTTTGTCATATTCCCCATAATTAATTCAGAATACATACTGACAATATGGTGTATAGCATTCTTCAGGTACATCTCACTCCGCCTTTTCTTTTACAACACCTCAGCTCCCATTTATTCCATAGTCTTTTCAGAACTTTGCTAACTTGAATAACTGCGTGAATAGTCAGTGGTCTGGGTAAGTTAAGGCTCCTTGCACATTTTGAGACATCAAGCTAACGGGGAGTAGGAGTGGGCCTGTCAGCTACTACCAACCAACGATGTTCAGAATCGCTGGAGTCGCCAATAACGATACTCGACTATTACTGCAAGGCATTCAAAATTGCATTCAGCTTGTCGGAGCTATTTTCGGAGCGCTCTTGACCGACAAATGGGGCCGTCGACCTCAATTACTCGTATCAACCTCGATTATGGTTGCTATATTCGTCATTATAACCATCTTAAACGCAACGAATCCGGATATCAGCCATACTGAAGATAGTTTTAATACGGAAAGTCCGGCACAGTCGAAAGCCCAAATTGCGATGATCTTTCTTTTTGGCTTTGTCTACTCATGCGGTTGGACACCCAATCAGTCGATGTACCCTGTAGAGGTTCTTCGGTACGAGAGCCGTGCTAAAGGCATGGGCATGTACAATGTGAGTTTGAGTTTTGAGTTTTCGTCCGTGGTGGGGGTGCGTGAACCCTTTCTGACATCAACAACAAATAGTTCTTCGTCAACATTGCGCTTTTTTACAACACGTTCGTTACGGAGATTGCCTTCACCGCTGTTGGATGGCGATATTATCTCCTCTTCATCTTTTGGGATATGTTCGAAATCGTCATCATCTACTTCTTCTTCATCGAAACCAAACGGCGAACGCTCGAGGAACTTACCGAAATCTTCCAGTCGAAGAAACCAGTGAAGGCATCTCTACGGGTGACCGAGGTGATGGTCCGTCATGGCGAAATCACTGGTGTGGTGGAAAACTGAGTCACATGAATCTTCCCATATACGGAGTTCTACTATACGGCGTTTACGTTTTCTCTTTTATTATTATTATGCTATAATAATTGATACCAGGTTTTACGGGGTTGCTTTGAGCTAACGGCGAACTTTCTAACGGCTGGAGTATATTGGATTTGCTTTTCATGGCGGGTGGGGGAAAAGTTTTAACGAATTCACCACTGGATAGGGGTTATCGGATGGTGGAAGGAGTAACGCTTTTTCGAGGTTCTTTTTTTCTCTTGTACATATATACCATAGCGATTGGATCTTTTTTCTCCCTTGGGATTTTCCACCTGTCTCCATACATACTAGTTTAGAAATATACATATGTCTATAAAACTATCTCTTATCATTGATCGAGGATGAGCTCTGTGTCACCCACGCGAGCTTGGCTCGACCCTCCGGTTACGTGCGGAGAAGGAGAATTAACACCTGTGATATATGTCGCATTGTGCATCCTCTGGGTCAGCTCTATACTTAGTTCCGAACAGCTTACTCCTATCTAGGTTTCTCTTGAAAGGACACGATGGACTTGACAGGTTCTCCAGGCGAGGTGTGTCGAACCGTGCAGCCCCGTGCCTGCAGGCTGCAGGAGCTCTCTCATGTATGTCGTTTATCATTCCTTTGTCAAACTTTTTTTTCTCGTTCCTTTTTCACTGACTTTTAGCATTGACGGCTTGGCGTACGAATAAATGCTATCGATAATAATTTGTGTGATATAACCTGGCATCATTGGATGCGATGACTTGCTGTTTTTGGGTTAATGATCCTGGGTAATATCAGAGCCTTAGCCAGCGAGTTTCTTCTCCCACATATTACCCAGGAAGTGTGATAATGACAGAAAGAGATACCTTCACCATCGTTCTAATTTGTCTCAGTTGATGATTACTCTGCTTCAACAGGCAAGTAACAGTCGAGTACTCTTTACTCTTGTTGGGTTGGGAGCAGACCTCAAAAAAAGAATCCATCTTTTCTCCATTGGAGGGATTGAATTTCTGCGACCACCGTATGAGGTTAGAAGCTTCTTCGGACGGGCACTAACTCTGTTAAAGTTAGGGTGCGCCGTAGCTTAAAACCCATCCCTGTTAATAGAATGTTCTATCCCTGCTTCTACCCCGCGTTCCGTCCTTCGCCCATTTTTTAACCCGAAGGTTTCGTTTAGACATCTCAGGGTCAACTCAACTCAGTTCGTCCCCGTCTTCGGTTATAACCCGATTCTAACGCTCTCACAGTAGCTTTGAAATTCTGGGGAGAAACCACGACTACATCCTGCTAAAGATTGTTATTTTGAATAATAAAAATAATCGGAACGAACGCCATCCAGTCTTCTCAATGAAGGCCTGCATGTAATAGTGGCGATATGGGTCCTAACGAATATAAATCAATTAATTTGAAGTTCTGTCTTTGCCTCTCAAACAAACGGTGCCCAATGACACTGGAATCCCAAACGAGGCCAAAACTCAAAACTGACTTCGTGTCCACGGAGGAAAGAGAACTCTTCTTTGAGGGAAGTGCCCTTAATTCCCCCCTTCTCCACAACGATTCTAGCCGTGTCCATTCTTCTCATCCAGAATAATCTAAAAACCGTCAATTATTCGGTCTCCATTCTTTTAGGTTGCCACCGCGGGGAGATTTCAATGTTCTGTGCACTCATTCGTTGTTCTGAAGGATCACGGATTCAGATGATATACACTCCAGACATTTGACAGAGGGGCTGGGCGGATGTCTTGTGATCGAAGCGAGGAGACATTCTAAGCGAAGGTAGACATACATAGGATGGTGTGTGGTGAGGAACGATTCTGCAGTTGCCAAGTTTGGTACGCGTTTACTCCGAAAGCCTCCTTCTCATCGCCAGAAACACTTGTACCAAAGAAGCGCAGTTCATGGAGGATCAAGGGACAGTGGCTGCAGCGTTTCCTTTGACAAGAGCTCAGGTCGCAGATCAAGGTCCACGCGAACGGTTGGCTGGCTTCTAGAAGAGATTTGCGTTCTCTTCCCAAATTAGGCATATCAACGACGCCTCTTTCATTCATTCGGGAGGGGAACTGAGCAGCGCACACTGACGATCTCGTCCCGGTTTTTCGCAGATAATTCTATTCTCTCGGCACTCGGAACCTCTTGTTATCAGCTTTGGCGCGAAGCCACCATCGCGATCTGTTAACTCCGTCCGTCGCCGGGCGCAAGTCCCTCAGATCGTGAGCCACGGCTCGGGAGTTTATATTGTCTCCCGATCACCGAACCCGCAAAATATGCCCCAAGTTGCTTATGGCGTGTTGATCACTGTTCGTCAACAAACATGGCTTTTTATTTACCAGATCGCGATTGTTTCCGGAGGTCTATTCACTCAACTCGCATCTATGGGACACTGAACTCACCGTGTGCGAGGGGTAATAAAGTATTCGGTTCCAAACTTGTCGCAGATATATCATGCTGACTAGCAACCGAAACAAGAGGTATCATCTCCTGCATCTGGGAATAAAATACATTCACTTTCAAGTCTTGCGAGTGACGATCTCATCACTGCCGTATTTATTCCAGGTACCCTGTTTGTATTTTGTATTCTGTTCCAGTTTATCACCACCGATTCTTGCACAAAATTTCCCATTTACCTATTTCAGATCAGCCAAATAATGCAAGTGTCACTGTCGACAGCACATCCTCTCTACGATTCCCTCGAGTTCGCTGCCACCATCGAAGGCGCTTTAATCCAAATATATCACGGAGCTCGGGGAAAGTGTAGTTATCAAACGTTTTGATCAAGGATGCTTGTCCGGTATTAGCTGGAACCTCGCATCGGTAAATAACTGTGAACAAACAGTTAAACCCTGCTGATAAAGAGCGTATCCATGCCCTCACAAAACACTCCCCAAGTTATGCAAGTCACTCCAAGGACTTCTGTTTCCTTATTTTGTTTCTTGCGATTCATGAGGTACATGGGCCTCCTATTCCCCAGCCTTCATTGTTCAGGCCATGAAACAAAAGAAACTCTTTGCGGAGTTGATATTTTATGCTTACTTTGATGGGCGGATTCCTAATTCCTTCTGTGAGTAAAAGAGGGTGTGTAATTATAATCAGTAAGAACTAGTAACAACATCAAATTTCGTAACAAAACAAAAAGACGTTTGCAAACTTACAGAGAAAAAAACAGCGAGCGAGTTGCAAATTGAAATCTACCGATTTGGTTTAGTCCACTTCTCATTCGATGTCATCTGCTGAGCTCTTTTCACGACAGACACAACAGACACGACAGCTCATGAAATCTCAGAGAGAGGGTCCATCAACTATCCCTTCCTAAAGAATTGATGACGACGACAAACCCACAGAGGAGACAATCCTAAAACATCATTAATGCACAGCATGCCCGAGCCGTGGTGCAATGGAAGGGCTGACAAGGAAAGAAAAGATTCCATTCCACCGACCTTCGGCCAAAATACGTTCGTCCGAGAGAAAAGAGTATATTTTTATATACCAGAGCAAGCATCATCCCTTCTCTCCAACAGGACCTCAAAAGTCGAACATTGTGCGCGATATTTAGAAAATTCTTCACTGAAAGATCCTGGATGTCGCTCCCGTTGATTGTCGCTCGTTCTTCGATGACGTGCAGCAATATATTTTTCTTGCCCGATCTCTTTTTTATATCAGGGGTATCCTGTCTACCATAGGGCCGATCTTTCGGTATCCAAATGAAGAGAACTTTTCTCTCCTTTGAGAGGGATTTAATGGCTGAGATTACACCTGTCATATAGGTCCTTGACTAGGTGTTCGGGCTGCGTCCAAGGACTAGGTCCTTTACAAGAGTCTCGCATCTCGAGGAGCTGTGGGTAAATGATGTCACAGCACATGGGGAAAGGCAGGATTTCGAGGACACCTTCAAGGAGAGGTGCAGCTTTGATATTTGAAGTTGACGATCGTTGACTAGAAGAACAAGTTGTCTTGCGAAAAGATCATCATGAGCCTTGGAACAACCCTCAGGAACGAATGATCAACATCGAGCTCTCTGTCCATATTCTTCGACGGATACTATCGGTCCTGCCCTGGCCGCCTGCAAACGAACCCACACGAAGAGGGGTCGATATCGTCCAATCTGGTTGTTTGCCCCAGCTCCAAAATGAATATATGGAACCATGGCAAGAACTGAGATCGTCACTCACCCGTCTGCTGCCGGGCCTTTGAGAGCCCCGCCCGTGCCTTGCAAACTGGGGCATCCTTACCTGGCGAGAACAAGGCAAAGTGTTTGAATGGATATCAATAACCCTTGGAATTTGAACTGTTCGAACAATTCTGGCTGGTTAATCATTTGGTACTTCAAGGACGTATTTGCAGTGTCCCTACTGACGTCAACCAACAGCGCGAAAATATGGTTCTCTTGAAGGAGAACATGTGCTTCTTATTCCACGTATGGGACGATTCCAAAGGCTGTACGAAGAGTTTGAAAGAAGGGATGGTTCGGAAGTGGAAGGATGTCGAAGGATTAAATATTCAATTTTTCGGTGACGAAAACAGGAGTTGGGTGCCTTAGAATGTTGCTCATCTAGACAGTGCGGTGGAGTTAGAGGACCCTTAACAAACAGGTATGTTTTCTAACCCCCAGAGTCGCTTCCAAAAGCATAATGGGGCTTGGTGACCGTTCTACTCTCCTGTACCCAGCTATCCTCGTGATAACCATCCACAATTGGGGAAAGGCTGGCTAGTATGGGATGAGAGATTTATGTCATGGATGATGGCAATCCGTAGACGGAAGAAAATATGCGGAGCTACATAGACTATAATAGAAATACATCAAAGCTAGCCCAACAGTTTCAATCTACCCCAGTGACAATCGCACGGGAACCCGATTCAGTCTCAGCGCAGTGCTTGTAGTTGGGTCCAGCCATATTCTCTAGATAATTCATAAATTTTCTAGGCCACGGTATCAACTAATTTCGTAGCGATACGGCCGTTATCCCAAGTCCACAGGAGATCCCTCAGATTGCTCCTCTTACAAATAGCACATTTAATGGGTCTTTCCGTTAAGAATCACCCAAGTTGAGGTATCTCGAACTACAAAGGAGAAATCTGTGCACGTGACCTGACGCGATCAAACGCGGCTCAGAAATTCAATATTCGCGCTAACAGACTCGCCGAGATAGCTTCACCTCCGAACCGGATATTCACAGATTGCTCCCTCTTCAACTCTCACTTCCGATTTTGATTCCTCTTGACTCACTTCCAGCTCTATCTTTCCCTCATATCAGCAGTTCTCTTCTCCAATCCACAACTTGCGATCCCACCATGTAAGCTAGTGCAAATCTTCACTTGAGAGAGAGCTATAAATTGCTAACGCTTTGGCAGGGAGAGCTTCGAGAACATATACCTTGACCTTTCGAAACAATCGGGGAAATGCAAGCTAGCGGAAAGCGGGATGGGGTGGCGCCCATCGGGAGGAGGCGACACATTTACTCTGGACAGTGGTAACATTGTTGGGGCACAGTGGAGTAGGGCAGCTCGGGGATATGAGCTCAAGATTTTATCCCGTACATCAGGTGTTATTCAACTTGACGGATTTGATCAAGAGGTGAGGAACCGATAGTCAACCAACCCGTGGAATTGAAGGACTGTTGCTAACTCGCGCATCGCGACATAGGACTATGAACGGACGAGCAAAGCTTTCAAGATTTGGTACGGGATCAATGTGGAACAGAAAGAACATGCTCTGCGAGGATGGAATTGGGGCAAAGCGGATTTCGGAAAAGGAGAACTCGCCTTCAACGTTCAGAATCGACCTGCATTCGAAATTCCATACTCAGAAGTCTCCAATACGAATCTAGCGGGCAGAAATGAGGTGGCGGTCGAATTTTCACTTCCAACTGACGCGGCGACGAATGGTACCAATGGGAATACGCCGGGTAGCACCAAGAATCGCGGGCGCAAGGCAGGTGCGAGTCGTGATGAACTTGTTGAGATGAGATTTTATATCCCTGGGACTGTGGCCAAGACAGAAAAGGGCGAGGATGATGAAAAGAAGAGCCCCGACGGGGAAGAGGAAGAGGTTGAGGAACAGAATGCTGCAAATCTGTTCTACGAGACACTCATGGACAAGGCTGAAATTGGAGATGTCGCTGGAGATACCTTTGCTACCTTCTTGGATGTTCTTCATCTTACTCCTAGGTGAGGATACCTTGTGTTTTTACTGCTGCCGCAGCTATGGCTAATTCATTTACAGAGGACGATTCGATATCGATATGTACGAGAGCTCATTCCGACTCCGTGGTAAGACGTACGACTATAAGATCCAGTACCAGTCGATAAAGAAATTCTTTTTACTGCCGAAGAACGACGACACCCACACTCTTATTACTTTGGGCCTGGACCCTCCACTCAGACAGGGCCAAACAAGATACCCCTTTCTTGTTATGCAGCTGAAGCTTGATGAAGAAATCAGCATTGATCTTAATATGACAGAGTATGTGGCTACTCCCCTTACGTGGAACCGGGACTCGTATTAACCGATTTTGGACAGAGACCTTCTGGAATCCCGATACAAAGATAAGCTGGAGGCCCATTATGAAGAACCAATTCACCAGGTTGTCACAAAAGTATTCCGAGGCCTTTCGGGAAAGAAGATTATTATGCCGTCAAGAGACTTTGTCAGGTGAGCACAACCATCTACCTAGCTACCTTTACCCCTTTGCTCCGCTATCGTCTCAGAGAGCCTGACTAACGAAACTTTTAGCCACCACGGTCACAGCGGTGTAAAATGTTCGATCAAGGCAAACGAAGGTCTACTATTTTGTCTAGATAAGAGCTTCATGTTTGTTCCCAAGCCGGCCACATATGTTCAGATTGAGAATATTTCAGTCATCACGATGTCTCGCGTTGGCGGGGCTGTCTCTGCTAGCCGTACTTTCGATATCACCATGACGCTGAAGAATGGAATGGGAGAGCATCAGTTCAGCAATATTAACCGGTATGTCTATATGTTATAATTTCTGTGGCCTCATTTACTGACCGATATATAGTGAGGAGCAACAGTCGTTGGAGGCCTTTTTCAAGTCTAAGAACATTCGATTCAAGAATGAGATGACCGAAGACGTAAGTTTTCTTTCTGGTCCATTATTTTCTCCGCATTTTTATCCTTCTATGAAAATTTCCCCTCATTCAAAATTAATCACCACTGACATGTTCTTCAAAAGTCTTCCGCACTCATTGCTGCCGCCTTGGACAACGACCAGATGGCCTCGAGCGATGACGAAGCCGGCGCCGTCCGAGCCGACCGTGGATCTGCCGACGAAGATTCAGAATCCGTCGACGAAGACTTCCAAGCTGACTCGGACTCAGACGTCGCAGAAGAATTCGATTCTGAACATGAAAGCAGCGGTAGTGATGAGGAGATGGCAGATGCTGCCGGTGGTGATGACGACGAAGCTGAGAGGCCAAAGAAGAAAAGCAAGACCGGATGAATTTCAACAAAACGTTGAATGGAGAGGGAGAGGATAAGTCGCTCTAGTAAATCATGGGTTTGGGCTGGTTTGGGCTGGTTTTTGGGGACGGTTATCGGTGTTCAGAGTTCTTTACTATTGTCATGTATTTATTCTTTCGACTCCATCTCAAAAAATTGGGCACGGGAAGATTTCATTTCCGCTATTTTCGGCCGGACTCATATAAGCGTTCCTTTCTCTTCGCTTCTTACCACGGACGCTTCGGTTGGGAAGTATATGGGTGCACCGATTCTACTTTCGTATAGGAAATAATCCTTCTCTCAAAATGCACCCTCTCATCTATAACTCGAGATATCGGGTCAGCAAAAAAAATTCTCGCAAACGCCACTCTCACACAAGTACCCAATGTCGACCTTCGCCTCCGCGGTGTGTTCCTCACTTTTTTTAGAATGTGTTCTCTCTCCCTTCGCCTTTCGTATTCGTTTCGATTCATCCAAATAGAAATTTATGTCTCCGATGACCTCATGGTGCGGCTGTGGCGCAGCAGATCGTCGCCGCCATAACCTATAACTTTTTTTTACGGTTTCGGTAGGCCACACCACTGACTGACACGTGGACCGTGTGTCCTGGATCCATTTTCATCCTTTAACATTCTACACAGCTGAAGGGTGCCGCGGGCCAGAGCTTGTTCAGCTACGATGGAAACCCTGGTCTGATTGCATACTGCATGTTCTCGCCCGAACTGGGGTGATCGCTTCGTCCCTACGTTGGTAAACTCGCCGAGGTTATGGGCTCCTCGTCGAAGAATCAAAATGGGATTGCCACGGTTGGACATCTAACTTGTACATCATAAAGGTTCAGAGAGATGGTGGGAGCTGGAATTAGATTCTTCCTAAGGTCAAGATGCGATTCCCGACCCAGCATAGGAGATCCACCGTTCCTGATCTCAATCCATGGGAATAGATGTCCGGTTTCATGAACCTTGAGCCTCCAAACACTCGAAACGGGATCCTCATCACGAATATGGCTCGGCATGTTTTGTCTTCCGTATATCTCAGATCTAGGATCGTTGAACGGGTGACCGCTCGTCAATTTTATCTTTCTACGAGGGCAATTCCGCTGGACCTCAGTGCCAATGTGCCATTGAGTTTTCTTTTCCTCATTAGCCCATAGCCGCTTCGTTCAAGCCTTGAACATGACGAAAGTCTCTATCCTATGGGATTTTCAAGTAGAACAATATCTAATGTAACCTCCATCTCTTAGCCTTGTTAGGGTCCGCCGTGGAACACCGTTGCCTTGTATGGGATCACTTCGCATGTCTCGCAGTTCGTACATGCTTGACCACATTCCCCAGCGGCAGTCATAGTTGATTTTCGTGTGAATTAGGATTGCAGCTATCGCATGCTCCGTCTACGAGTAGAGTTTTACTAAAGCATGTCACTCGGGTCGACGATGGAGATGATTATAGGGTACTAGACCCCCTTCTTGAACAATGGATAGACAACGACATCTAATCTGTCGAGTATAATCCGGGAGAAACGACCAGTATATATATATATATATATATGTTGTGTTCACTAAGCCTAAGCGCTTGTTCACAGAGATGCAATTGCTTCGAAGAAACCCATTCAATATGACTGCTTGGGGTTTTGGGGAAGAAACACTGATGCTCTACACTTGCGCAAGCCGAGCCTGGTCGGTACCTTCCCGCATATCGACTCCATGGAAGGAGTAAGCCATGAGGATGCCATGGAAGTCTACGGATTGCTTGGCGATAAATTGAAAGAAGATGGGCAATATCAGTCTCCTCATTCATCAGTAATACTCATACATATCCTCTATGAATTTTGACAGCGGACAGCTCACAAACAGCAAATTCCATCGACAGTTTGTGGTGCTCGTGTTCTGGCTTGAGTTATCTTGCGTCTCTTTCCCTGCTTTCTTTGAAGTCAGTTGCTGTGAGATTTCCAGCGGTCTTCGGCATTTCTTCATTACCTCCATTGAGCTTCTAGGCATTCGAAACAATATCGTAATCTCCACACTCACTTCCAAGGCTTTAAGGTCTGCCTGCCGTTGGGGCTATTCTCGAGAGGGGAAACCAATTCAAGAAAATAGACAATAGAATAAATTCCTGTATGATCCCTATTGACGTTGAGTATCGTAATTACAAGATGAGGGGTAAGGAGGTTGGATGGCGGGAGGACCTCACTGTCGCCCCTATTTTACAATCACTTCAATGGAGTTGTGGCTGGTTTGTCATTGTCACATGACCCCAGCCCCCTGTCAGCCAATTGTCTATCCAAACCTGAACGCGAAAAAACGTATTCATACCGAGTCAATTCACCTCATTCACCGTCGCGCCATTCATCCCAAAGAACCTTTCTGGCACCAACCTCCTCGTCGCTAATATCCTCTCGATCTTTCTCTTCCTGTTCACCTGGTCCTTTCCATCTCTTCCTTTCCACATCTTCCTTTCAACACACATCATCCTCAACTTCTCAACACTCCCTTCAAACCAACTTTTTCTTTCAATCTATTCTCATTTCTACCCAATTACCCGTCTCTTCGCGCAAATACTCATCGACCGGTTCGACGATATACTCAGTTAACTACACTTTTATCGCTTTTCAATTATCTTCCTTTTTCCGTTCGCACAACGTCCGACAAAATGTCTACTGAATACAGCAAGAAGACTAACGCGGAGCTCGTCGAGATCCTCAAGTCGCGTTCACTTCCTCATACTGGCAAGAAGGCAGATCTCGTCAGCCGTCTCCAGGAAGCCGACAAAGCTGGCGCCGAGAAAACTGCGGATGTTCCGGCAACTGCGACCACCACCGAACCTGCGGCGACCGCAGAAACCACCAAGGTGGACGCTGAAGATGTCATCGACTGGGACGATGATGATACGACTACCGTTGAGCCTGTGACTGCGAATACCGCAACTGATACTACCACCAAGGCGACTGCTGAAGACCCCAAGACCGATACTGCTACTACCGAAGCCGCGACCGAGACCCCTGCGGCTGCTCCCGTCGAACCTACTCCAGCTGACGCTACCGCGAAGGAGACCGAGAATGCAGCAGATACCGCAGTTGCGAAAGAGGGAGAACCTGAAACCGCGGAAAAGCCAGAAGAGAAGCCGGCTGTCGAGTACACTTTGGGCCTTGCCCTCACCGACTTCGAAGTCGAGTTGGCCAAGCGCAAGGCTCGCGCAGCTAAGTTCGGAATCGTCGAGGATGCTGAAACCGCCGCCGAGGAAGCTAAAAAGGCCGCTGAACGCGCTAAGCGTTTTGGTACCGCTACCGAGGGTGGAACTCCTGTTGGTGTTAAGGGTTTGGACGAACCACTGTCCTCTGAGCGCCCCAGGAAGAGAGGCCGCGGTGCTGATGATGAAGATAGTGGCCGTGGTGGGAAGAGAACTGATTTTGGAGGCAGAGGACGGGGTGGTCGTGGGGGCCGCCGAGGACGGGGCAACAACGGTGGCAACGGTGGTGGCAGACGGGGTGGAAACAACCGCAATGACAACCGCAATGACAACCGCAACGACAACCGATCGGGGAATAATGGGAACGCCAAAGGCAGCAGCAACGGAAAGCCTGCAATGAGTGAGAAGGATATTGCCGCAATGGAGAGGCGCAAGGCCCGCTTTGCTACTGCAGCTTAGCCTCTTGTCACTCACTCGAACCTCCCGATTTCAACATCTGCCACATCTACACCTGTTCCCTTCTCTGATTCCTCTTTCCTTCTACTTCTGTTTCTATCCTTGCATTACTTGTTTCTTTTTATCTTCTACGGGACCTAGGAGTTTCTGGTGGAATAGCATTTCTTTTCAATTGGTTTTTTCTTCTTCCTCTCATTGTTTTCCTCAGCGCGTTTTGTTCCTCCCTACCCATCCACGACGGACCCCGCCTCTTCGAATATCAGTGTATTTCTTTCCATCTTGTCCATGCGCGAAACGGAATTGAATGGAGGAAGAGCGAAATGCGGTGGCTGGCAGGCGAATGAAGCAGAGGTGAGTTAAAACTATCGGCGTATCTTGGGTTGAGTGGGAAGGGAGTGTGGTTTTCTTTTCTTTCTTATGGCAGGGTCATCATGGCGGGAAAATGGAAGGGGAAAAACATTCAGTCACATTTGTAATAATAACACACCTGGTGCGAGATATTATTGCAAAGTGAATATATATCCATGCCTTTTTCATCTCTTGCTCTTATTACCAATAATTCAAGTGAGATAAGCCTTTCCGTCTGCGTCTTTGTGTGAAGCTCAACCTCACCTTACTCTTCCTCGGAAATATAGACTCGAACCCATTGACGAAGTACATATGCACAGTTCTCCCAAAGACCCTCGCTCCAAGCTGCAACAAGATGCGAGCGACGGAAATGACGTATTCTCTCTTTCTCTGTCGAGTCCCTCTCCCGCTTTCGTGCGTTTGCTGTCACTTCCCAGTGCAGCTGAATCGTGGAGGACCCTAATGTACGATTTAAACTACAAATGTGCAATGATAAGCGGTTAAAGATAAGGCGGTCGAGGATTCTAGACCTTCATGCGCCCGCCCTGCGGTCCCATCGCCCCAACCGCCGATGCGGAAAAAATTTTCACTTCTGTGTGGGCGCTTCGCATGTTGGGTGTGGTGGTGTGCGAGGATTTCCTGGTATTCTTGTGCAGTAGTTTCTTCGTACCTTGCTGATATTTTATGTTGGTCTTTCATAAACCTTGCAGGGCTGGAGCCCTGCAGGCGGCAAGTCGGGTTGTTGGTAAATCTGCCTTGGGAGTCTGATCCGATCATCTCTGGCGGTTATTTTTGTCTACAACATTAACTGCTTCTCACGTCAGAGTAAGTGGATGGGTACGCGGATAAGAAGATCATCGACGAGGGTCTCTCCGATTATCTGTCAATTTTTTGAGTTCTCTTCTCTCCGAACACGGAGTATTGGCGTTTGCAATTCGCTAACAAAATGAGCACTTTTTGCGCTGGTTGTTTTATCGTTGGATTTTTCTTTTCTTTTTCCTTTCTATCTTTTCCTGGTCGTGCTGGAAGTGTGACGAATGGGATATCCGGGGAGCGAGTTCCCCACGCAAGGATTCGCTTGGAGGCGAGACAAGGACTTGAACCCGGAATTCATCTTCCAAATACTTGACCGTTGACGGTCTCAACCGTCGAATTGCCTCTCTCTCCTCACCAAAATGAGTCGATCGGTTCTCGATAGAGACCGAGAATGTTTAGCAGCCTTGCGAGAGGTATCAAACCGTTGGATGAGGATTCTGGAGTATAACCGATTAACGGGAAAAGAGGGGATTCAGCTGCGATGGTTTTGAGAGCGCAGAAAAGGGCTCTGATAACCCGTGGACCTCAAAGGGTTCAATGATATGTCGGGAAGTTGAGCTCTCGAATGAGGACTCTGGAAATATGCTGTTCTTATGATAGATAAGAAGCCCTGCATTTCCAGTTACGTGCAGACGGGGTTACCGATGACATGCGGATTGAAGTTATTTTGTTTGGTCTTCGACCGTCAAATCAGTGAGTGACGTGCTCGTTCAGGCAAAACTTGAGATGCAGATGCAAGCCTGGTCGCCTTTCTTTCTGGAGATCGCAAATTTCCTTCTCTCTTCCAAATCCCCAATGAAGGTGAGCAGAAGGCGTACTTGGACCAGAAGATGGCATAGGTTGCTGGGTCTCTTGTACATCCCGAAGAATTGTGGCTGTACCGTTTTCTCCACCTAAAGGGAAGTCTCTGTTTTGTATGGGGTACGTCCTGCAAGTAAAACCCGTTAATGTTAGAGGTTGACAGAGAGTCAATCTTCATGCGTCGAATTTCATCTTCTCGTCTTCTTTCACCAATCGTCGATGTTGATGTTAAAGATTCGCCTTCATCTAAAACACATGATCTGCCGTCTCGTGATATTGACCCAATGACTTTTCATGTGACCACGGGGGATTTCCTCGTTTAGTTAGACGACGTGCTCTTCATTTGCTTTCTGTACGAGAGAATAATCCATCAGATCTCCGACTCGCTGTCCCGTCCCATCAACAAGAGGCAATGGGGCATGATTCAAAGATTCAAACGAGATGGATAATAATAGCTCATTTCTTGATCGACAGAGACAAGGTTTTTCGACCGCTTTCTTTGCACACTGTGTGATCTGAGATACCAGAAACTCCACTGGACTTCGATCCAAACACTTTGAGTCGACTAAACCTTGGACATATCGTCTCTTCATCACCCTTGATCCTCGAGAGAATCCTGGTGCAGGATGCCTGGTCCACAAATGTCCGCGCCAAAATTCTTTGCTGCAGCCTGTCAGCTTCTCTTAACTGCATGGCATGGATTTCGCCTCTCACCGGGTTCTCCGCCAATCAGTTATCATAAGAGCAGAGACACGACAGCGGCCAAAGAACAAAGCCTATGGTTGTGGTGGAACGCTGGACGTGCTCTCCGAAAAGACCTCTCTCGAACATTTCTCCAACTCGAACTTGGACTCTCCTCACAGTTGACTGGATAGGCGTTGGTGGGGTTGCTCGACTCGGTAAACACCCACCCGCCAACAACCTTTTTCTCCTTCGAAACCACGGAAAACCCCCCAGTTTAACTTCTTCTCTCCCGTGCCCGCAACCGTCCCTCCCCCGAACCTTACTCTATTCTCAACACTCGTTCATCACAGAGGAGTAATCACGACCGACCATAAGCTACGTATCAATCCTGGTTGTGTCTTCGTTTGCTCACCTAGCTGTCCAGTAATCATGTAAAATAGGCCTTGGTGGAGATGGAAAGTTGATCCTTTTTCAATGCGCCATTCCTTCTCAACGCACGCACGGTATCTCTCTGGCGAAAAAGCATTGCTTGCGAATTTTCCATCGAACCAGGGTATTTTGGGAGCGACGTCCATTCAGGCTACGCCGTTGACTCTCGGACCCAAGCGGGCAGATGGGCGCTTCAACTTAAAAATATCTGGACAGCCCTTGTTTCCATTTTGTTCCTTGGACAAAAATTTTTCCCTTATTTACCTCCGTCTCTCTTCAATCTCTTTCCTTGCTATTTTTTTCGTTCCTCTTCATTTCACCCCTTCACCGACATTAGATCATCCTGCATGTCTTGGGAATGGTTCGATTGACGTGGTCTTCCTTCCTTGCCTGTCAGATCCACCGTTCAGCCACAACCCACCTGATTTTCCCGACTCCAACGGTCCCTCCGTGTGTGGCGAAGTAGCCTGCAGATACTTATCGACCCCGATCTATCGCATTCTGGAGCTTTTGCGCCCAACAGCACACAACAGATTCACACTCCTTTCCTATTAGTCTCAGAAGAATGATATCCTGGAGTATGATTTCATTGCGTTTTGCGGCTTTAAATCATTAAATAAACTGAACTACCCGTTGTTGCTTTTGAGTCATCCTTCCCTGTGTTCTTATGTCACTCTTCAGCTTTACTCTCCCCAGCCCACAAGAGTCACTTTTGGACGCTTTTCATATTCTAATAATATCCCCCGCGTCTGAATGAAATAAGCCAAATTCTCCGAAGGTAAGTTCGTACCTTCTTGGCTCTAAGGCTTAAAAACATTGCTCGGTTGGAGGCTCATCAAGCCCGTCGTACCTCAGCACGGCTTCCTTCTACCCAAATGCAGAATCTCATTTATCGTTCGGGATGATTCTTGAACTGGATTTGTTAAAAGAGTTGGAAAGATGGTCTCTGGGCCTGAAACTGGAACTTTCGGGTTGGGTCGCACCATGTCGTCACACAAATCTGATTACAACCGACGACTGAGACTACCGGAGGGCAACTCATCCTCCCGAGACACTCAATTACCGATGGCTTCTATTAATATGGCCACTGGTGGTGCAACTGTCCCACGGACACCAAAATTACAGAACCCAGGGAATGGCTCCTTTCTGCCAGGACGCCGACGAGGCTCATCTGTTTCTGAGAATGAGGGTACCATTCCGGCGATGGCACCAGTTTCCCAGGCGATGGCTCAGCCAGTGGCAACAGGATCAAGGCCATCCGGTCTCCCGCGGCCCTCCGGAAATATTTCTTCTTCACCTCTTCCGGGCCCAACCGTAACGAACAAGAAGGCCATGCTGCCGACTCCGCAGGTGACAACCACGATTTCGGCTTCAAAATCAAGTGGGCCTAGGCAGAGGAACGTTCTGCGTAGGAAAGCACCTTCAATTGAGCAGTACGCCGAGAGGACGCGGGCCCGATCTAATGCTTCCGAATCTGAACGTCCACGTCGGCCTGGACCAACGGAGCTAAATCCTTTACCTAATTCCCACAAGAACCCGAGTTCTGATTCTTTCTTTGAGAAGCCCTCATCATCATACCCTCGCCTACAGGGTCAGCCACAGCCTCATCCCCAACAGCAACCGCAGAAGCAGAAGCAGAAACCACCCCAGATGCCGGTTTCAAACCTACCCACCACAAAACAACGGAACAGAACAGAAGAGCCTCCAGTCACCCACATCCCCGAGTTGGCCGGATTATCCAGAGTTAATACGCACCATATTCCTCCCCCTACCCCTAATTTCAACACCGCAAGCAGTCCGTCCACTCGATACTCGGATTCTCCGGGACCCTGGAGCAGTAGGAACTCAACGCCGACGTCTTTATCATCCTACTCCCCTGGAATTGTATATCCAACCAAGATGGGACGAGCGATACAACCTAGCCCTACTCGAAACCGAACTCCGTTATCCCGCAAAACTCCAGAATTGAATGCTCCGGCAGGATATACCTTTGAAGAAACATCCAGACTCCGCACCCCTAATAATAGCACACCCTTATCATCGCATTCAAACTCAAGTGCAAACCCTGATTGGCCTCACGTAGAAGCTGAAGGTTCAAAACAGATTCGAACACCCCCTGCACCCACCCCACCGCCTAGGAAATCTTCGGTGAAATTCAAATCTCCTTCGAGGAGAGAGCAGGGCGGAAAGACGGGCCGACGGTCAGAGGGCAGAGACAGGTCATTTGATCAAGGCCGTGCTCCGGACTCATCGCCCCAAAAACGTGGTTATACGACTCAGGAACCCACGTCCCGCCAGGTACCAGCTCCTTCTAGACCTAGCCGAGATGGAATCGAAGAGTTGGAGTTTAAACCGTCGCCTGTTATTCAAAGTAATTTAGTTAGTCCCCTGAAGGTTTCTGGGCACAAACGACGAGAATCTGCAGAAAACGCCCCTTCCTCGAACGTCCGACCTCAACCAACACCCGTCCAGACATCAATACCGGTGCCAAGCTCTTCGAAATCAGGCACTACATCTCGCATACCTTCCAGGTACACTTCTCCCAGTCCTCAGGAACACCAGGATAACACACCGGTTACCAAACCAGCGCCCCGATCAACAAGGTCCGAATCGCGGCAAAGGACGTTGACCAAGGAAAGGAAGGACCCAGCTGCTGCCAACCCCGACAAACGCTTTGGCCTCTTTTCAAAAAGATCGAAGACGGTACCTGACGTCACTAGCTCTGACAGACAAACTCGACGTGGGCCGGCAGCTGGAACAGGCCACGAAGGGTATGGAAGGTACGCACAGCGTGGAAGAAAATCGAGCGTTGGAAGTAGTGGAACTCGAGGCCGGTCAACAAGCACCGCAGGGAGCACTCCTACAATTGCTTGCAGTAGCAAGAGCAGTCTCAACAGCAGAGGAGAGCCAGAGATCGATGATTTTTTCCTCCATCGCCTCGAGCCGGTCATTATCAGTGGTGGCGGTGGTAGCGACGGAGGGGAACTGAGCCGGACAGAGAGTGAACAAAGTATCAGCACTACCAGTATTGCATCGACAGCTTACTCTGGAAGTCATTTCCAGACATCTCAGCCTAATGGCTACTCTTCCGAATCACTTGCCTCCTCAACTGCAGGTTTCGCCCAACCCCAGGATTTGCCGCGGCAGAATACATCAGCCAAAGGAATAAATGAGAACCAACACTTCGGGCCGGGTCTTCAAAAACGCCGCTCTCTACGCCGTTCCCAGATTTTCAAGAATAAAGGGGATGTGAAACCCCAAACTTCTATTAATACTGATACTTCAACTTTCAGCCCGCCTATCAATAGTTACGATACCAGTCTATCTTCTGTTGCTCAAAGCAGCAGCACCAATCTTTCTGTAAATGATGAAGCTCAGGATAGAAAAGAAGTCAAAGCGAAAAAGTCTGATCGGTGGGGAAAGGGGAAGAAATGGAATTTCTTTCAACGAAGCAATGGGGCAGATCGCAAGGAGCAAATTACAGTGCCAAGCTCTTCTGAATTCACTGAACTTCCCGCCACTATCTCCCAGGTTCCCGCCGCCAAACCTGTTGCTCACTATGCGCTTGTCGATGCGGAACAGAGTGGTGATGATACACTTGAGGGTATTCTTCACCAGGCGGAAGTTTCTCCGTCAACAGAAGAAGAAGAAGAAGAAGAAGATATTGCGGATCTCGGTGAGATTTCTGGTGGTCTAGAATTGAAGAAGCCACGTGAAGAGTCAGTTCTACTCCCTGCTCCTCCCGTTCTTGGAGACTATCCTTCTGCGCAACGCCCTTCGTCGCCGAAAGTATTTTTCAACAAAGAAGTTCCCGAGATTTCGGTTTCTAGCGAGTCGCAACCTAAAGTACAAGAAGAGCGCCCCAGCCGGCTAGCGCCTGTCGGCAGAATTCCCAGAGTCGTTTCAAGAAAGGATCGGGAGCATAGACCTGCACTCCAGTCATTCTCCAGGCCTTTTAGCGTGATTGAATCCCCACCTATTACTGTGACCGCTGGAGCTCAGCCCCATCAAATTGATCCGTTCCGCCCTACCCTGGAAGTCCAAACAGACGTCCTCCCAAGCCGGCCTTTCCATGACTATTTTGGTGACACCAAACCTTTCAGTGCTCCGGTTCCAGCTGCCCAAGGCGATCCTTCATATCCATGCACGGGCCCCGAGTTTCTCGCCTTTTCGCCCCGAAAAGGATCAGAGGTTTCGGGATCAAGCAGTTCGGAAGGAAAATTGAGCCTAGCGGCTGTGACTGCCGTTGTCCCTGAACCAGGCTCTAACCCTACGGAGGACGAAGTTTGGAACGAATATGACGACTTGATAGATCACGTTCTCTCTCCAAAAAAGCCAAAGCCATCTCAACCGGAGATAGTGTTACCTAACGGGGAACCGTTTCGAATGGCAACAAGGGCGAGCAGAACTTTACAGGCTGAGCTGAGCGCGCGTAGTGACGAAACAGAAATTCATGATAGTCCAGCCGGACTATCACCCCGGTTTCTACCACCCGACTCACTTGACCGATATAGTGCCGAGTCTGTTCACCTCCGCCGATCTAGAATTGTGTCCGCTCTCCACTCATCGATAGGACCGTCGACTCCTGACTCCTTCAGCGAACTCTTTGCTGGCTATGGAGAACGGAATAAGAGCGGTATCATGGACAGTAGTCTCGACAGCTCATCTTCATTGGGCCGCTCGAGTTGCCAATCCACGGTGACAGGGGCGCAATCTACCACTCCATCAACCAGCACCGAGGTTGCTCGACACAGGAACACACTACTTATGGATACCGCTGAGCGTGATCGCCATGGTGCAGTATCCCAGGCAAATCTCCGTTCCGGCTCACTAATGACCAGTCGTTGGCTCTCTTTTGGGCGCGTTCTTTTCAGTCCAGCGCACAATCATATCAAGTCGGTCGATGAAGAACGTATTCTTGTTATCGATGGGCTAGGGAATGATGACTGGTCATTTTACTGTGCTCTATCTTATTCTAATGCTACAGTGTACAATCTCAGTATAGCCCATGCAGCACCAGCATCAGCTAACCCCGCTGCGTGGCAACCACCTTCAAACCATCATACAGTTAACCACTCCAGCCTCGAGAGCCCATTTCCATTCCCAAAAGGTTTCTTTGCTGTCACCGTATTCCGCTTCCCGGCTTCTTGTTCTGAAGCTGGGCAGCGGAACGCCATTTCGGAGTGCAAACGCGTCCTTCGCCCTGGTGGCTATATAGAGATGAGTGTCTTGGATTTGGACATGCTGAACATGGGAAATCGAACTCGGAAGGCCGTCCGGATGCTGAAAGAGCGAGTGTGTCTCGAACACCCAGAGGTCAGCTTGAAACCGGCGAGTGACAACCTACAGAAGCTACTTGGAAGGAAAGGTTTTGAGAACCTGAACCGCTGCATGGTTGGCGTACCAGTTGCCGGTACTGTTGTTAATTCCTCGGATTCAACCGCCTCGTACTCATCGAACCCAGGCACACAAGGCTGCCCTCCAGCCTCCACCACAACGGCAACAGGGACCAGTCAAACATGGTGTCGAGAGTCTTGTGATAGCGTTAAGGTGTCCCTTGGCGATCTACTTTCTGACCCATCCCCATCTCCAGCCAACGACGAGTCTATTGCCAAAATGGTTGCCAAAGTTGGACGTTGGTGGTATACCCGCTGTTATGAGATGTCCGTTCTCCCCGACGGTGACTTGGAACGCAGTATTTGGGCCGACGGCAAGGTTCTTAGAGAATGTCGGAGACGTGGAACCGGATTTAGGCTACTGATCGCCTACGCTCAGAACCCAACTGAGGTGACCCGGAGAACCGCCAGCGTGTGATTATGATGATGAAGGCGGCCAACAACTACGCACGCCATATTATTTGCGGAAGTACTTACCACAACCTTTTGCGTCCCTCGTTACGATCGACTTTTGAACTGTCGTTTTTGAAATGATTACGAACTACGAACTACGAACTATTATGACACGATCCCCCCTCTATCTTATTTTTTTTAACCGCCCTTATTTATTCCAACGATTACGAAACTAATTATCGACATATTTATGTATTACGACCACGAATTTGCCACGGCCTTACCCATCGTTTCTTGAGATCTTGGGTTGTTATGTGCGTTTTCAAGCAAGCTATTCTAATGAGACAAAAGCAAAGAAAAAGATTGTTCTTTTATGACAGCTTCCGTTTAGGACCTCGCGGTCTTCGGAGGCCTTATTATTTTCATTCTGATACATTATCGGCTGGCCTGTATTGATGACTTTTTTTTCTTCTGTTTTTTTCTGTTTTTTTTCTCTCTCATCTCATCTCTTTATTTTTTCTAAGATACCAACGTTTTTTTGATGATGACTTTTCTTTTCTTTGATTCTTTATTTATTGTGTTTGCACGAATGAATTCGAAGCGTTTTGAGCGAAGTTGGAAGTTTTGTTAATTCATGCTTAGCCTTTCTTTTTTGGGGGCGAAAGGCTATGGGGTATAGCCCAGTTGGATAATAATCGATTGGTTGTTGGATGACAATAATGAGGTTAGAAAGTATGATTAAAAAAAGACTTTCTAGTAATCATGCTGCCTTTCATATTTTTATTATGCTGGTTTATTTTTAGTTGTGGACGTTCTGTGCGTAGAAGGAGGTAGGTATGTACGGATGGGAAATGTCTATCTCTATCATGATATCGAAATTTAACAATCTTCTGTCCGCAAAGAAACCACGGAAACCTAAACTAACATAAAACGTTTATGCCTCTCAACCATCAAGTAGTAAAATAATAACAGTATTATTGTGAAAAAAAAAAATGAAAAAAATTAAGATCTCCCTTTGAACTCTCATTGGTGGATGTATCTCTAATATCTACGAACGTAAGGGGGAGGAATAGTAAGACAAGGGATTTAACTTAAAGCTAGGATATCGACTCGGAGGATGTACATGACCAAAATGTGCAGAATATTCCAGAAAAAAACATAAAAGTAAAGGAAAATGGCAATAACCGATGCAAGGGCGAAATGTTAAGAAAGGATGAGAAGGAATCTGGAGGGTTTCCTTCTTTTTACCCGAAGAACCAGTATTCCGCTGAATACTCCACTTCAAAAGTTTCCGGGGAACCGGAACAGGTTTCTGGGGGTTGTCCACCGTGGGTTTCGACCCGGTAAACTTCCTGTGTTTTCCCCGAAAGGATTTAATTAGCTATCTTGCCACGCGCCAGGAACGGAAGGGATGAAAGGAGGAAGAGCTATGGGATTCTCAAATAACATACCTGGATACCGACTGAATCCTTACGACTCAGTCTCAGCCAGTCGACAGCTCCATTGGGAGATGGAGCTTTCTTGGTCTCAGAGGTTGAGATCCAGTCCTCGTCTCCGTCCTGTCTGAGGTCGAAGAACGGGGTGCCCGTTGCGTCGAAGTAGTGATATCCCTCAACTAGGTTGACGCCTGCGATATCCTTGATGAGATCAGCGAGGCTGGAGAGGGCATCTTTGTCGACCGACTCGATTTGCTCTGTCACTTGGTGAAAGAGATCTGGGGAGTTAGAGGCCAAGCAAGAGGCGTCATAGAGCGTGGCCACGGCACCGACCGCTTCAGGGGTAGCATTCTTGTCGGTGGAGGTGTCACAGGTATAGTTTTGGGTGCCGCGGCCGATAACGACATGTTTGAGCTGATGACCCTGAGGCGGAGAAGGCAACTGTGGATACGTTTTGTGTAATGGTATCTCAGCACGGCTAATGTCACAGTCCGTGATCGCGGTACCATCAAGAGCCCATTTGAGTATAATATCGCTCTTGATAGGAATGTCGACGGGGGCTGCTGTGATAGCTGTGCTCAGGAGAGTTGTCCCAAGGACAAGAATCTGACCGAGCGAAGGCATATTGGCGATCGTGAAAGTGGATAGAAGCGTAATAGGAAAGGCGTATGTTGAGTTCAGATAGGTAAAAAACTTAAGTGCTGCGTGTAGGGCCTCAGAATTTTTTGAGTTTTCCGAAAGATCTGGAGGGCTCGGATTTGACACTGGCATGTGAGGACAATCGAGACACATAGAGATGAAACACCCCGAGATATGAGATATGATATGGAATATATATATCTAATATTGTGCCGTTGTCTCACGGCTGGCATTGACTTTGTTGGGGGAGGCCTCCTCCCACAAGCCCGGTAGAAACGAAGATGTAGATATGAATGCGGCATCCAATTCAGGTGGTATGTGTTTTTTTCTCTCACAGCCACGGATATGTGGCATTGGGTCTCCGGCATGACAGTAATATTCATGCGGACAACAATGGGAGCGGCGTAGGATTTTTTCCCCCCAGACACTCATCATGCGTGTGGCAGGGAAACCGATCAGGGCCTGACTAGTTAGGGATTTTTCCAACAAAGAATGGAAACTAAATATTCAAGCTAATCTTGAACGGGTTAGAATATCTAAGCTAGTTAAATGGTGTTCGACTGAACACTCTGGGAGCCAGGAATCGTGTGTCTATGAAAATTATTTTCGCAGCGGATGAACTTGAAGCTGCGAGGACCAACAGGCCACCACAAAAGATGAGATGTGGTCCAGTTGGTAAGAAAATCGGTGGTGGGCACTGGTGGCCCAAAGGCCGATTTAGTGTTGTTTTAGCACGTCTTGGCGATCTGCAAACGGCTGATTTGCCAGTTAACCGCTGGATCATGATGGGGCTAAAACGGCCAGTCTGGGCAGGATCAAGATCACTGGAGGATTAGACCCAAACCAAAAAGCCATTGCATTGAGAGGGTTTGCATTGGGACGTATGATTCGTCAGGAGAAAGATAAAAACTCAATAAGCAGCCTGCTTGTTAACTCATGTTCTGTGCCAAACTGCGCACTTCAGGCAGAACGAGCCACAGTGGTGACACCGGGTAAGCAGGGCTGAATCCCAGACGACGGTGACCATTGACAAAGTAACCAGGTGGGCCAGCATGCGGAAAGCGGCCATGGAGTTTTGATTTGATTTTTGATGTCTATCGGGCCCAGAAAATGCGCTGCGCATGTCGAATCGCAGAAGCATCATCCAATAACTCTCAAGAAAATGATAGTGATCAGAATGTGACAACTCACTTATTAGAGTTCAAGGTTTACCCTCTTACCACTGAGAAATTTAGACCGAACGGCGGCCCAGGGGCCACAGACGGCACAGCTGTGGGTTAGTCCCAAATCCCTCATCCAGATAACTTGCGCAGGGTAGGCACGAATCGACCTTTGCTGCGGCCTTCTAGATAATTCACTAGGGCGAGGTTAGGGACCTGATCCCTGACCCCAAGGGTTACCAAAAGGATCGGAGAATTACTCCAGACAGTCGGAAGCGTGAAGCGCTCCGCAGGAAGTATATGAAAAAGAGGTAACATTTGTGGCGTCTCAGGCCTAGTGATCCGGGATGGTTACTCCACTCACAGGGTAGAATTATCATCAAAAAAGAAAGCGTAACAAAATAGGATATCGTTTCAAATCTGGTTGGGAGCGATTAGTGTGTCGGGGATGGTCGTCCGCATGTTCGACGATATCACATGAGCCTTCATGCTTAGACCTTGCCCCGAAGAGCCAGGATATATCGCATGAATACTCTGTCTGTACAGCCCTTGAGGTTCAACTCATGCAACAAGGCCGCACACCCTGCTTCTTTCAAAATCATCGAGCTGAATGTCGCTGTGCCTTCTGTTCGAGGCTGGCTCGTTGGGGGAAAACTGGGGACGATATCGCCCGCATTGCGACTCCATTTCTACCACGTAGTCCGCTATGTTATGGGAGCCTTGCGATTGAAGTTTCCAGGAATCTGTTGGCTACTGCCCCATATCTGATATTTTTTGGCCATAGCCCAAAATAGAGCACATATTGAGGATAGCCAAAATAGCCTGCAGGCAGAAAACATAGCCATCATAGCCGCTGATACCGTATACTAAAACTTTCAGGAGGCAGGGAGATTTGAACCGATTCGGTTTCCTATTTCCATTCGTAGCGGCAAAGATTGAACGCTCTTCAACGAAAAACATGTTCAAGGTCAGAGCAGTGAGAACTTGCCAATCGACGAGAACTGCAGAATAGCTAATAATTACTGCATAATGAATGAAGCCATTTTGATTTGGAGATTCCACAACCGCCGATCTTCTAAGAAGTGATTCCTTCAACAACACAAAAGAGAAAGTGAAGTAAAGTCGATTCTGTCGATGAATCCTCGGATTATGGTTTTCCCGAGATCCATGAATCCAGATCACGTGTAGTTACTTACATAATCTGGACCATTCCATTTCAAGGAAGGATTGGTTTTTCTTGGCTTAGCCGCCTCTGCGGCTCTGAAGATTGTTAACCTCTCCTCATCATCTCCATTTGATATCGCGATCAACCTGCAACCTATTCTTCATCTTTTAACGGTGCTAGATCTCAATGCGGGAAACTTCACTGCCAGTCTGTGCTGTCTAGTTTGACTAACGCGACCCCCGCGACCGCGATCATGTCTGACGGTAAGATCAGCCACTCAAAACATAATCCACAGTTACTGACGACCCCTACTTTTGCAGCTGAGTTTGATCGGATCAGAGCTCTCCAGGCGGAGAGAAACTCTGCAGCGGCAGGCAAAAAAGGTTCAAAGACTTTTGATCCGTCGAGCCAACGAACTGACGTTTCGACCAAGGCCTCCCTCACTGAATCCTTTGACTCCACGCTCTACGATCGCAATGGCGCAGATAAGTATGCTGGGTACAACACCTCTATCGCAGTCGATGGCGACGACGAAGATATGGCCGACGCAGATGGCGAGGGGACGCGTCGGCTGGTTGGGCAATATACTGCCACCAAAGACCAAGTGAATGAGTTTGCATCTGGCAATGGGGTTGAGGAAGAGGATATACTCATGGGGCGTGAGAAATCTGCCAGAATTGCAGATCGTGAGACTGATTATCAGAAGCGTCGACATAATCGCGGACCCCTCACGCCCACCCGGGCCGATCCCTTCGCTGCCAATAGCCAAGCGAACGAAACCGAAGGTCAAACGTATCGGGAGGTCATGGCGCTTCGCGAAATCGAAAAAGAGGAAGAGCGAGTGAAAAAACTCATCGTTGATAAGCAATCTCAGGGTGCAGGCCAGGACGAGGTTGCTGAGCATCAAGCGACTCTGAAACTCGAGAGTGATAAGGAAAATAGCGAAGCCGGTTCGACCGCTTCGGTCACGGCTGGGAGGAAGAGAAAGCAGAGGTGGGATGTGTCTTCTGAGGCTACTCCAGCGCCCGAGGAGGCACAAACCGCTGTAACCAAGACCAAACGATCCAGGTGGGATCAAACCCCCGTTCCAGGCGCCCCCGCCGATGAAGCAGCTCCACGTCGCTCTAGATGGGATCAAGCTCCATCTCTTGGGGCAGCAACCCCAGTTGGAAATCAGGGTCTTGCCACCCCAGCGCATCCCTCCAGCGGCGGACCCCAGGGAACGCAGCCCGCCTTTGGGACGGATATATCGGTCCGCAACGCCGCGATATCTGACGAAGAACTAGACTTTCTTTTGCCGTCAGAAGGTTACCAAATCCTCGAGCCGCCTCCCGGATACGCCCCTATCAGAACCCCAGCAAGAAAGCTCATGAGTACGCCTGCCCCTATCCCGAGTGCAAATGGGTTCGGTGGTTTCATGATGCAGGAACCTGAAAATGCGCGTTCGATGGGAAAACAATTGCCAACCGACATCCCTGGAGTTGGTGACCTACAGTTTTTCAAGGCGGAGGATATGGCGTACTTTGGTAAACTTGTCGACGGGGCCGATGAGAATGTGATGACGGTTGAGGAGCTAAAGGAAAGGAAGATTATGAGACTGCTCCTAAAAGTAAAAAATGGAACCCCGCCCATGAGAAAGACAGCTCTGCGTCAGCTCACGGACAATGCTCGACAATTTGGTGCAGGGGCTCTCTTCAATCAAATTCTCCCTTTGCTCATGGAGAAAACGTTGGAGGACCAGGAGCGTCATTTGCTTGTTAAGGTTATCGACCGCGTTCTTTACAAGCTAGATGATCTAGTCAGGCCCTACGTTCATAAGATTCTCGTTGTCATTGAGCCTCTGCTTATTGATCAAGATTATTATGCTCGCGTTGAAGGTCGTGAGATTATTTCAAATCTCAGTAAAGCTGCTGGCCTTGCCCACATGATCAGTACTATGCGACCTGATATTGATCATGTTGATGAATATGTTCGAAATACGACAGCTCGCGCCTTTGCCGTTGTGGCTTCCGCTCTCGGCATTCCCGCGCTTCTTCCGTTCTTACGGGCCGTGTGTCGGAGTAAGAAATCATGGCAGGCCAGGCATACTGGGGTAAAAATCGTCCAGCAGATCCCCATTCTCATGGGTTGTGCAATTCTTCCTCATTTGAAGGGTCTTGTGGACTGCATTGGCGATAATCTTAGCGACGAACAGGCAAAAGTACGAACGGTAACTAGTTTGGCTATTGCCGCTCTGGCTGAGGCAGCGAATCCTTATGGTATCGAAAGTTTCGATGATATTCTGAATCCTCTATGGACGGGTGCAAGGAAGCAACGCGGAAAGGGCTTGGCAGGCTTTCTCAAAGCTGTTGGGTATATTATTCCCCTCATGGACGAGGAGTATGCCAATTATTACACAAGCCAAATTATGGAGATTCTACTTCGGGAATTCTCATCACCCGATGAAGAGATGAAGAAGGTTGTCCTGAAAGTTGTGTCTCAGTGCGCCGGAACGGACGGTGTTACCGCCGGTTATCTCAAAGAGCATGTTCTCCAAGATTTCTTTAAGAGCTTTTGGGTACGACGAATGGCGCTCGACAAGAGAAATTACCGACAAGTGGTCGAAACTACTGTCGACCTAGGACAGAAGGTCGGGGTTGGGGAAATCGTGGAGAGAGTCGTTAACAATTTGAAGGACGAAAGTGAGGCCTACAGAAAGATGACCGTTGAGACCGTCGAAAAAGTGATTGCGTCACTCGGTGCCGCTGACATTGCTGAAAGATTGGAGGAGAGACTTATTGATGGCGTACTTCACGCTTTCCAGGAGCAAAGCGTAGAAGATATTGTGATCTTGAATGGTTTCGGAACGGTTGTCAACGCTCTTGGCACACGTTGCAAGCCATACCTCCCCCAAATTGTCAGCACCATTCTATGGCGACTAAATAATAAATCGGCTACCGTTCGACAACAGTCTGCGGACCTCATCTCCCGAATTGCAATGGTTATGAAGCAATGTGGGGAGGATGCTCTCATGGGCAAGCTTGGTGTTGTGCTTTTCGAATTTCTTGGTGAGGAGTACCCGGAGGTGCTAGGTTCTATTCTCGGTGCACTACGGTCGATCGTGACTGTGGTTGGTATCAATCAAATGCAACCACCCATTCGGGATTTGCTGCCGCGCCTAACCCCCATTCTACGCAACCGGCATGAAAAAGTACAGGAAAATACGATTGATCTTGTCGGACGTATCGCAGACCGCGGCCCAGAAGCGGTTAACGCTCGTGAATGGATGAGGATCTGTTTCGAACTTCTGGATATGTTGAAGGCCCATAAGAAGGGTATTCGCCGCGCTGCCAATAATACATTCGGTTTCATTGCGAAAGCAATCGGCCCGCAGGATGTCCTTGCCACGCTACTTAACAATCTCCGTGTTCAAGAACGTCAATCCCGTGTTTGCACAGCAGTGGCCATCGGTATCGTTGCTGAGACTTGTGCTCCCTTTACCGTCCTCCCAGCCCTCATGAATGAGTATCGGGTTCCTGAACTCAACGTCCAAAACGGCGTTTTGAAGGCCATGTCGTTCCTCTTCGAGTACATTGGTGAAATGGCAAAAGATTACGTCTACGCCGTGACACCCCTCTTGGAAGATGCGCTGATCGACCGTGACCAAGTCCATCGCCAGACCGCTGCTAGTGTGGTTAAGCACATTGCTCTTGGTGTTGTCGGTCTTGGATGCGAGGATGCTATGCTCCATCTTCTCAACCTTCTCTACCCGAACCTATTCGAGACCAGTCCTCACGTCATCGACCGCATCATCGAAGCCATTGATGCGATCCGTATGGCCGTAGGAACAGGAATAGTCCTGAACTACGTCTGGGCGGGTCTCTTTCATCCGGCAAGGAAAGTGAGACAGCCATACTGGAGGCTTTATAATGATGCTTATGTGCAAGGGGCGGATGCGATGGTCCCTTATTACCCCAATCTAGAGGAGGAAGGGCTTGCCCGGCATGAGCTCGGGATTGTCATTTAAATTGGGCGCGGGGTTTCTTTAAAAAGTGGCGTTTCTCTCATTACATCTCACACTCTACGTGGTTTTTTTATCTTTCTTGATTTTGTCTTTTTAGCCATCGATTCGGTCTTTGTAGGATTTGGATTTTCCTTGTTATTATATATCATATTCCTATAGCTTAAATTCCGTTAATATTCCACTTTATATTCCCGTATCATCATCTATTGTGACGCCCGCGCCCAAGATCTTCTTTCCATCTTACATATCGTATCTCGGATCCGTAGTTTTTCCGTATTAGGACGACCTCCAACCTCCAGATCTATCAACGCTCATCGCAAGGAACCTCTACCGAGTAGGTAGATGTCATAAGATTCCCCCACGAAGAATTATTGTCAAGAACCTCTTTCGTTCTTCCTATTAGGATCTTCTTTCCACCATTTCTTCCCGCATCCACTCTACCCGACATTGAAGACCTAGAGGACGAGGGCTACGTCCCTACATACCACCGTTTCTGCTGCACCTTTGTTTGTTCTTTGCGGGCTGTTTCTCTTCTTTCAATCTTGGTGTTCATTTTTCAGTCTACCAGATTTCCTTCTCTTTCTCCGGCATAGACAAGTACAGAACGCTTGCCTGCTTCAAAGCTCTGGAGTCGAATGAATCCAAGTCGATGCGGAAGGATCCGTCGTTGGCGTTATACCTTGAAAGAATCCAGGAGGCAATATCTCGATCCGGGTCACAAAAATGGAGACATTATTCATTTGTCTCATTTTTCATCGCCGTTATTGTTCTGTGGTAATAGTTTTTTCCTTTTAATCACTATTTATGGATGGTCATAGCCGGTGATAATACACCTGAACCTGAAAATGCCCTTGCGACTCTTTGGATACAAACATATATATATGGTCATCTTATTTATCAGATACCCTTTCGTCAAGATCATAAGAATTATCAACTCATCTCATTTCGCTATCCCGATCTATCTATACGAGGATTACAATACATATATACCTATTCATCACTCGCACTGCTAATCGCCTGCATTGGAGTCTTCTCAGGAAATCAATTCCTACCATCTCACCGATTTTGCAACCATGACTGAATCAGTTATGGACCCTGGCGCTAGACACGAGTTGATGGCTAGATACCACCAACTCGATGACTGTCATTTGGATGAGGGAGAGGAGAAGGAGGAGTGTCTTTTGTGCTTTGATACACTGATAATCGGTAAGGACTGAATTTACCGCCCATGCATCGGTTGTATCAAGACTTGGTGCTCGGACTGCCTTCGGGAACGGTTTATGACCGCCATTGCCAACGAGGCCCAGATGCCTGCTTGGTGTCATACGAATTTGCCACTATCTAGAGTTCGGGATCTTCTCACTCCAGAGGAGATAGCTCTATACAAAGCGAAACTCGAAGAACGAAACGATCACGAGCGCGTTTACTGCCCGGTACCTACTTGCTCAGCTTATGTCTCGAAAAAGCTTTACAGTCATTTGATTGAAAATCCGGAGGTATCTGAAAAACTGAAGACTCTAGACACGGAGGAAACCAACCAACAGCCTAGTCTTTCGAACGAATCATTCGACACAAAAGCGACAGGCAAAATCTCATCGATATCGTGCCCAAAGTGCGCCGCTGAAATTTGTTTCTCGTGTAAGCAACTTTCACACGATGGTGAACTCTGCAAGTGGGATCATATAGATCAAGATGAGATAGCAAAAGCTTTAAACAGAAGCACTTTACAGAAGTGTCCGAAATGCCACATCATAACCGAGCGGGTGACGGGATGTCAAGAGATACAATGTCGGTGCGGCACTCAATGATGCTGGGTATGCGGCAGACCCACGAACGAATGCCTTGAGGATCATGACTCGGACGAAGAGTACCCAGAGAAATATGAAGCTGAATTTGGTGATGGGGAAAATGTACAAGACGGCGACGCCCCAGCGAGCCCACCGGCCGCGGGTGAGGAGGTACAAACTAATGAATACCACGAGAATAGAGAACCTCACGAGTATGACGATGGGGACGCGTCTTCGCTCGAGGACCAGAGTGAAGGTTCTGGTAGGGGTGGGCTTATACCCTCGAACGACGAGCCATCAGGTATTCTAGATCCATGGACCTGCAAACATGTCTGGTCTTTGCCAAAAGTATTCTCGGGATATTGGAATCATGTTAATGCTGAGGCTGGCGAAGAATTTCAATGTGAACGTTGCGAGCGAACAATTTTTATTTCTCTCGAGAACATTAAACACGATACATTTGAGTCGTTGACAGACCTGTCACTTTTGTTATACTGTATGTGTTGTCAGAGTGTGGCTTGTCCTCTGTGCTGCAAGAAGATGGGTATGAGAGATGAGACTATTAGATCATGATGTTGCACAGATTTTCTCGTGTTGATAAATGGTTTTCTTACTTTTTTATTCTCTGCGTGTTTTCTGGATGCATTACACGAATAGATTGAGTTGAGATTTATAAATGAAGAACGATTTGAAGACTAGCAGGTTTGTGAGACGATTTCTTCTGAAAGAAGACGGTTTATGAAGACTTCAAAAAAAAAAAAAAAAAAAAATTCTCCGGTGCGGGGAATCGAACCCCGGGCCACTCGGCTCCCTTGGTCTACTCAGAGTAAGATGAATAGATATGTCCATTGAAAGCGAGTAATGTTAAGACCACTACACCACACCGGACGTCTGTGATATTCTTGTTAGAAATGATTCACAAATGCGCTATATTTACATCACACTGAAGTCTGATGTTTGCCGTAATGCGCTGCAAATGATTCTCTTTCTAATTCTCAGTGACCAATCACAACTTAACAATTTGGCACATCAGTTTATTAGAGAACGACGTGAAGATCAAGACATAGTGAAGATACTTGAAGAAAGAACTCAAGTGTGATGTCTCAACAGTGAGATAAAGAAGACAAAGCCAAGAGAAGAAGAAGAAGAAGAAAGAAAGAGAAAAGAGAGAGAAGAGCAGATATATACATCTACTGACTCAAGTACTAGCAGAGAGTGGCCATTAAGCTCTTTTTCATTGAAGAACAGCTGCTCTCAAGCTCTATTTCTTATACAAATGAGATGGCCCCCTAGTATCTATTGCTAAGCGAAAACCGCCGTCAAGCCTTCTTTCTTGTATTTCGCCCAGTGCCACTCGCAGACAATCTTTGAATAGATCTACCTCGCCGTAACAACACTCATTTTGACATGTTTAGGTTTGTAGACGAGTTTTTGAGGGCTCAAGTGCTTAGTTCTCTCTCGCCCGGCGCGTGGCTGCCAAACTTATGCGATGCTCCGCGAAATTTAAGACGGCTTCAACCCGGCGAAGAGGCTGTTGACAAGATGAATGCCGTGCTCAAGCGCAAGTTCCGGGAATCTGTCACCACCAAGAGGCTCGTTGAACTTCCCGTCGCTTTACAGTAATATGCCTTTGATATCGGCGAGATCACTGTCTGTTTCTTCATGAATACTGGCAGGCCATAAGTGTTCATAATGAGTCGAGTATTCTGATACAAGCAGTCATTAGAATCATAGTACGCCCTAGCTTATATGTAGCTCTAACAGTACTCCGTAGGTATTAACAAAAGTCAAAGGCTCAGCAAGTTTTTATATCATTCGATTCAAAGAACGTAGCTATTGGGCTTGTGGATGTCTCAGATTCAGTGAAGGTCGCGTGTCGCTCAACAAAGCTTCTGGATAGCTTCATCCATGATCCTTGAGACTGGATCAGCTAAGCGCATTGGGAATATATGATCACGCGGCAGGACCTCGTTTATCATGAAGCAGTATTGCAGCCGCTGTGAGGTACTTCTTCCTCATTCGCAATAGCCATTGTCTGTTGATCAATCAGATGAGGTGTTGGTTCGGTTGAACAATGAAGAAGCCTGGTGGACAACGTCAAACCCCAAATAAGCGCACGGTGATGGGAGCTTCCTTATTTGCTTAGTCACCGAATAAAGAAAGTTATTAGTCATCATAAACTGCCATCAACCACCACGAGCGCCCGCCCGACGAGATCTGTACACCTCTCGTTGATATAGCCCTCTACCCTACAACCAGGCTCTGAAGATGAATATAACACCGTCCTCGCTGCACATTCCGCTCCGGCGCCAGCTCTCCCAATGCCTGCAGCTTGGGAATCGGTCGAATTCTTCTCCGCTACTACTGCTAAGGCAGCATCAGCAACAACAACGCCGACTCCTTTCTAGCTGCCGAAGCCTCCGATCCACGGGAAGCAATCATGCGCGTGGTTCGGCTCGAGCCCAGCAGCAGCAAGCTGCCCAGAGACGGTCCATCGCTATCTCGGCAGTTGGAATTGTCGCGTGTGCCGTTGCCATGTACGGGGTCATTCAAATGGATGTGTTTGCCATACCGAAAGACGGGCAAGATAAAAAGCAAGATACGGGGAATGGAGGAGGAATTAAGCTCGATGGCCCCAAGGGAATTGAGACGAACCCGATGAAGGTGAAGATTGAAAAACCACATTTGGGCGATGATGAAGAGGATGATGGTGCCGGATCGGTCCCGACGGGGAACAGCACCATTCCTACTTTCCCGGAAAAGTTATACCTCCCTTCTTCCCTTGACACCTCCATCTCTCCATCACCTCCAGTATCCAAAGCCGGCGACCAAATACCAGATGGCCCAACAGAAGAATATCAACTTCTCGGCCTTGGAATCCGCACCGTCTCGTTCCTTAGCATCCAAGTCTACGTCGTGGGGTTGTACATTGCCCAAGCGGATATCCCAGCCCTTCAGCAACGACTTATCCGCCAAGCTGTCGTCCCACCGACAAGCAACAGCAGCGTGGGCCGCGAGGGAACCGTAGCTGCTACGTCACTTGTCCCCGCCGAGCGAGATACGCTACAAAAGATGCTCCTCGATCCGGAACAGAGCGAAGAAACCTGGGACCAGATATTACAAGAGGGTGGAATCAGGACCGCATTCCGCATCGTCCCGACAAGAAACACAGACTTCCTGCATCTACGTGACGGCTGGGTCCGGAGCGTAACTGCAAAGGCAAAAAAGGCGACCGCTCGTGTGAAGGATGGAGAAGAGTCTGAATTTTCAGACGATTCCTTTGGGAACTCGATGAGTGAATTCAAGACTTTATTCGGAGGTGGTGTTCGGAAGAATGTCCCCAAGGGTCAGACGCTGCTGCTCCTCCGTGATAGGAACGGTGTGCTTGATTCACTGATTCAACCTGGGAAGAAGGAAGGGTTGCTCTGGCTTGGGCGGGTGGACGATGAGCGTATCAGCCGTCTACTCTGGATGGTTTACCTTTCTGGAAAGACTGTTGCTAGCGAGGGTGCGAGGCAGAGCGTTGTGAATGGTATGATGGAGATAGTTCGCAGACCGGTTGGCACGATAGCTTAGAGTTCTTTCGCTAGAAGTGTGTTTTTCTTGATTTTACTGGGGGGAAGCCGTTCCTTACCATTTGGTCTGTTATAGGGTTGCGAAGTGCTGGGGTCGATTGATAATGTTTCTTCCTTGATTTTATTTGTATCATATCATCTTATTTTATCTCGGCAGGCGAATATCCGTTTTGACATTCAACTCACATCTTCTTGCATGCATGTATGTATATTGATTGGGATTGTACAATTCAATAAGCTATTCTTCTCTTCTATCAAACAAATATATCTCCATCTATAGAAGTATATATAAAAGTCCCAGCCTCATTCGTTTATCGCAACTTCCTAGTAGTCAAGCTAGGGAGCCGGAAAGGAAGAAACTGGATATTAAATAGCAAAACCATTGCCGGTGATCCCTCAAACAGCACCAGCCTCCTTCAACAAAGCCGGAAGCTCCGACTTGCGGCCCTGGAGCTCAGAGTTCCCACCAATGTGCTTGTGGTTAATGAAGATGTTGGGGACCGAGCGTTGGCCAGTGATATCCTCGAGAGCATCTTGGATGGCAGGGCCGTCATCTATCAAGTGTGGAAAAAATGTTAGCAAGGATCTGTTAAACCGACCGAGGGCGGAAATGAGAAGGTATTCAACTTACCAACTTGATCCAACTCCATCTGGAAGAAAGGAGCTCCGGCTTCCTGCAAAAGAGTCTTGGTGGATTTGCAGTATGGGCAGTAGGATTTGGAGAAGACGACTATTTAGGGCAGGGAGAGTTAGCTCTTGCTCTGCTTCGAGTATTGTTTTTTGGAGATGCATATATAATAGTAAACTTACCAACAGCGTTGTCGGCAATGATACCCTCTGCCTTAGTCCTTGCGTCAGACATGGCTTCTTCTGATGGAGCGGTGGCAAAGGAGCCGAAAAGACGTTTGAATATAGAAGAGGTGGTGGGCAACGGAGGCGACGAAGTTATCGTCGAAGGTGAAGACGATGTTCTAGGGTTATATGTTCGTGGAAGGAGAGCGGGTGAGCGAGTTGAGATGCTCCGGGTGGATGAGGGCAGATATTTATGCTGTTTGGTTGGGAGGGTTCTTGGCCTTATTAAGGGCGATGCAGAGCGAAGGATGGGTGGTATTGTTGACATATATGAAGGAGGATAAGTAGAAAACGAGGGGGAAACTTGTTTCTGTGGGGGAGAAGAATAGCGAAGAAAATTGATCGAAACGAGGTTGACGAGTGAGTTTGCGGCAAGAGGCCAGGATAGGAAATGATGACGCATTAGTCCAGAAGCAACGGATTATGTGATTGTCACGTGGTTGGAGTTAAGGTTTTCGGGGCCATCTGATAAGCTTAATAACCTGCAAGCTTATTAAGCGCGGTCGCTTGGAAATCTGATATCGAACTGGGTGGAATGGAGAGAAAATGCCTGGTGAAAGATGATGGGATCTAGACAAATATGACAAATATACGGAGAAGTATTTCTTACGCGTGAATGCGTACAATATTCTAGAAATGGCTCTTTTTAAGCAATTTGAGGAGCGTATTCAAAGAAATCTACGAGAGATTGATGAGCAGGGCCGAGTTTGATCAAATAGGATATAATTCAACTAATAAACAGGCATTGGCATACCAAGCCAGGGCAAGAAAGAGCCTTGCTGGAAGAAGATTGATCCCAGTAACACACATACACCTATGAAATAATGACGTTCTGGGTTAAGTAAACAATATAGCCCGGCGAGTACGAAGTAAGGAAAGAGAGGTATAAAGGGAAAACCAAACCGGAGAGGTAGGAAGATAGGGAAGAGACGGAAAGTAGATGAATGAGGTCGATTGAGGACGAGGATGTGTATCGTAAAGGTCGTTAGAGAAAAATAAGTACTGACGACAAGAGAGAAGGGTAAAGTGGGACTCAAAAGTGACGTGCTGCGATGAGTTTTTTGCGCTTGTTCTCCAAAGATTGAAGCGTCATCTGAAAATGGTTGCCGAAGATAAAAAAGAGATCTTGAATTCTTGGCAGTAAGAGGGAAATTGATATCTGAACACAAAACGGGCTAGGAGGGAATCTCAAAAGGGAAATTGGAAAAACACCAAGGAAAGAAGAAAAAGGAAAGCGCTGGCAACACGATTGACACTAGGGAATAAAATAGATCAACGGGTTTGATAAGAACGCCGATGGGCAATTGCAGTTCTCGAATGGGAAAGAGAAAAGGAAGAGAGAAAAAAGGAACGGAACCCCCAAACCTCCTTGCTCGTTGAATGCAGCAACACTCTTAACACCAATTGATATAAAAAAGGGGGGAGGATCAAGAGAAGGAGAAATAAAGAGCCAGAGATCGATGCAGCTGGTTCTTATACAAAACGAAAACAAGGAATACAATGAAAAACATAAATTGCCGCCGTTTATAATGGGGGTTGATTCGAGAAAGGCAATGAAGTCAGACAATAGCCAACCTAGATCAAAACAGATAGCACAAATGGCTCTGATCACATAACGACGCAACAACCACAACTCTTCTCTTTTTCTTTTTCTTTTTCCTTTCCTTTTACTTTTTCGGCCGGGGGTGTACGTTTATGCGCTGGAGTTTGGCTTTGTACCTTCGGAATCGTCTTGTAACCGCCATGGTCGGTGCCACTAGTCCCCGGACGACTATTCGCATCCGGACTCTTAAGACCGTCCGACTTGAGAGGCCATGAACTTGGATCGGTCTTTTCTTGAGGTTGTTCAGGAGGGGGATCGGTGGCTGGTGTGGGCTGGAGGTTGTTCTGGACGGCTAAAGGAGCAAACTCGCGGTCATACATAGACGGGAGTTTCCCCTCCTTGTCCCATTGTTCCTGTTGAAGCTTTCGTGCGTGAGTTGGAAGAATTTGTTGATCGGGAGGTAACCGTGGGTCGGGCTTGTACATCGTCGCCAACCACGGCGGGTCCCCTTCTGGTCGGTTGATGGGCCGACTTTCTCCGGATCTAGTAGACGGGCGGTTGGGAGTGCTGCTGCTGCTGGATACAGCTCTGGGCTTCTGCTGCCCGGACGTCTTTCTGTTGTTAGGAGGGGCAGAGGTTTTGCGCGTCCCTGATGGAGGGGACTGCTTTGCTGGCGGTTTTGACTTCGAGGGTGAGCTCTGTGTTTGATTATTGCTGCTTCCAGGTCGGCTTCCTGGCCGACTGACTGGCCGACTCCCGGGCCGACTCTCGATCGGTGGGGTTGGTGTGCTGTTCGCAGAATCTGCGCTCTCAACTGCAGTGAATTCTTCGTCGGGCATACGAGGCTTTCCGTAGGGACTATCGTTATCCCCACTCCCAAGGGTATTGTTCCGGGTACGTGGTAGAGGGAATTCCCGTTCTAGGTGCTCCAACGGAATGGGGGCTGGACTGGTAGCTAGCACTGGTATCCGTGATGAACTCTTTCGGAGACCCGGATTCCTATAGAACGGCGAGCCGGTGTCCTCATATTGATCCGCGGCTATCTCCTCTGGCAAGCGGAGGTCGAAATCCATCGGCTCTCCCTGATCTATATCTTCATCTACATCCTCAACTGGAGCTGGGGAGGAGATCCTGTGCCACTTCTCTTCCCGTGCCGCTGGTAAGTGTTCGGACTGATCTGCCACGCCATTTATCCCGTTGCTGTGGGAATCATGACTGCGACCTCTCCTACTACTCGACTTGCTGCCCGTTCGAACTTGCCGCTGAAACTGAAATCCTGCCAGCTGAAGCTCCTCGCTCTCTATCCGGGCCAATTTGTCTCGATGAATCCAGTTTGTATGCTCCGTTTCTCCATTCCCCTTTTGGGTCATCTTCTTATCCCCCGTCTTCTCGCCAGAATCTGTCACGCTGACGGCACTCCTGTTTGCCGAATCGCGTCCATACAACTCAAGTAAGCTGTCTGCTTCACTTCCCGTCCGACTCAGACCCTGATCCTTTCGGCCTAATGTATCTACTCGATTGGGAAGAAGGTATGCTGGTTCAGCTGCACCGCCTGCTCTCGATCCGGATCGTGACGAATTTCGTGAGGCTGATACTCCGTTCGCGTTGTGTCGATGGGAGCTCTTGTGATGGGTAGAAGTTGAATCATTCGAGTGTCGTGATTTTGTGCTGAACGCGTTTATATTATTTTGCTTTAATCAGGTCAGCCAATCTGTTTCCGGTGTGGCGTGGAATGTTAAAGGGAGGATAAAGAAATTAAGGATGAGACAGGGATAGAAACACCGTGCATACCTCTGGGCCGGCTGGAACAGACCAATCCCATGGTTGCCGAATGCTATTCAAGCTGGTTGGGGATGGCAGAGGATCTGCAGATGGCGTTGCTGCAGCTCCCGACATCCCAGAAGATCCTCCACAGCTCTCAACAATATCTCCCTCTCGACGACAGCTCTAGACCCTTGCTACACTATCCGATAATTGGCAGATCCACTATACGACCGCTGGCATGAGCCGGGTTTGGCGTGGACGGAATGTCTCTTTGTCTTGTCAGACAAAGGATTGTCGGAAAGAGGGGAAGCCGCTTGAAAGATGGTCCGGTTCACAAAGCTGACAGTGAGAGGGAGGCTGGGAGATGGGTTGCGATGAAGTACTAGAATTCGCCTTGTATTCAAAGCACTGGTGAGTTGATTTCAGAAAAGGGTAGTCCTGAAGGTAGCGGATATGGAGTCGTCTGCGCGAAGCGACAACGCTGATGGTCGGAGGTGGACTCTTCTTGTTCCAGGGGGGGTGGTGGTAAAGGGATGGATCTGGTTTCGGCGGTTGGTGGGAGAGCTTGTAACGGAGTGGTGGTAAATTAGTTGAAACGAGCGAATCCAGATGCAAGTTTACCTGGTCGCACCGCAGCCATACACAGCATGCACTGTTTAATAAAAGCAGTTGAGGAGGGAGAAAGCAACAAAGAAGATATGGGGGAGGTAGAGCCACACAGGGGTGCGAGCTCAGGTCGGCGTGGGAGAAAGCGAAACAAAAAAGTGAAAGGGTTAGCTAGTAGGTACAAAAATAGACAATAAAGAATTGAAGCATAAACATTGAGCGAAAGAATAAGGACAGCGATAGAGAGGAGACCAGGAGGAGACAACGACGAGGAGGAAGACCTAAAAGATGAAGATGAAGATGAAGATGGGGGATTGAAGAGGATGAGGCTCGAGTCCGTCCAGTCAGGGCAGAAAAAGGCGGCTTGGGTGAAGAAAGGAGGTTTTGAGAGTGGATGTACAGCCTGTGATTGGTCAATCCATCAACATCAGCTGAGTTTAGGGCATATCCAACTTCAATCACGATGAAGAACTGAAAGACCGACAAAGGAGATTAATCAATGTTGTTCTTACGATTATTGGCATCTGCAGAGGAGTTTACAGGAATTGGACGATGCGTCAATGTTGCTATTATTGCTTCTCTTTATTTAATCTTGCGATATTATTATTCTCTTTGCATTCTTTCATCCCTTGCTTCAACACCTGAATTGATCCCTCTCCTCGTTTCGAATTGGACCGGAGGTATTTAAATTCTCGATTAAAGCCATACGGCAAGGCCCGAGAACCCGTACATCTAATAAAAGTCCCCGGGTTGCCTTCATCACGGGGAAAATCACACGAGATGAGGTTTGTGGTGGGAGCCACAAGTCTGTGCCGACGGTACACAGATATCAATAAACGATATAATATCAAGTAACGGCAGGTATCTCAACCGCTACTCAGCTGGGTCACGTCGAATATGATAAAGTCGTGCTTTCATATCACCGCCAATGATCCAGAGCATCTACAATTGCTCTGGTTGTTGTCAAGTTGACTGAAAGCCCAGTCTTGCAAGTTTCATTTGTCCTTTTTTATCCAAGCTGATAGCTACGATTTCTTCGGCACTCTCTTCCGCTCTTCTTGTTTGGTCTTCTCCGCCTTTCGAATCTTTCTCCGTTTTTTAGCCGCCCGGTTCGCACGGTTCTTGGATTCCGCTGTCGCCCGCTCTTCCCTGTACTCCTCCGCCTCCACCTTCCTTTCTCTCTGCTCGCGTTCTCGTATCAACCGCTCTTGATACTCCAGCTCGATCTTCTTCTTTTTCCTTGCCTCGCTTGTGAGCAGGGCGACCCTCGCGTCGTCCCTACTGGGGAGACCAGCAGCTTTGCGGCGATTCTGTTCAAACCTTCGTTGTCTGTAACGACTAGCACAGGTGGCACGGCTGTTTGGCAGGCCGTAAATGGGGAGATCCAAGACAGTGCTGTCCCTAAGGGTGACAGTTTGGACGTTATTGTTATCCTTGAGATGTGAAGCAAGAACCGGATCTTCGGCTGTATACCAGGAATGATTTTTCGGCTGCCCCAGGAATTTATTGTTCACTTCAAAGCTGACGTGCACAAGCCGACTTGTCTCGAAATCACGAATGGCGTCTCGAGGCCCAGAGCACAGGTCCAAAGGGATATTCTGCGTAACTTTAACCCAGATCTTGGTCCGGCGGTACGGATCGATGTCGTAAGGTAGACAGGAATATCCACATATCCGCGTCAGAACCAAAGACTCCAAATGTGGAAGGTTTGCGCAAATTTTGGAATAGATCCATTGACAGAATTTAAGATTCGGCTCTATCTCTAGGATCCGCAGGTTTTTGCAGAGAAAGATGTGATCCCACACTTCCCCTGCCGTATATGTATAGCCATGGTCAAACGGATAGTTCGGCTCAGTGATTTGCACATGGCGTAGATACTCTCGGCACCGCTTCCTTAGCTGTTTGATATTGTGAGCGAGCTGATAACAATTCCGAAAGCAGTGCACGTTCCTTCCCCAAAAGATGGGGGCAGCTTCATCATGAACTTGGCGATTGGCAAGTAGCAGACCGAGGCCTTGTCGGCGTGTGCAGAAGCAATCTTTGTTGGGGTCGGTGTCAACGAAAGGAGGCTTCTCGGGGTCGACGGACCCGGGGACACGGAATTTGCAGTAGGCATCATGGCGCCTACTGAAATAATTAGGCTCTATCAAAGCGTAGTCATAAATCATGTCGCGGAGCTCTCGAGGAATGTTCAAAAAGCGAGGTTTGGATGGGAGAGGTGGGACCCGAATGTCTGTAAGGTCGATTGTCACCGCCATATCAACGATATGATATGTATGTATAAAAATAATTGATTTGAAGAATGAAGGAAACAGAATATGTGCTTCAATCAGTTAGTGTATGAGAAATGTGAGGAAGGTGATGGTTTGAAGATTGAATGAGTGAAGAAATGTTTCTAAAGATGCCTCTATATATATGTCGAGGACAAAATCGAAGTCATTTGCAAGGCTGATGATCCTGAAACCATGTACCCGATTTTAATGACAGGCGGATGACTCCAACAACACAGCCACAAAAACGCAAAATGACTCTTGTCTCTTGAAACATAATAATAATAACTTCCGAGAAGTTTGCTATTCCTTCCTAAGTCGTGACAGAGGAAATGAAGTAAAGAGTAGAATTGAAAAATGAAAGTAGAAGTAATATAAGAATTTGAGGCAATGCACTAATAATGAGATCCTTCGAATCCTCGCAGGACTCGACCAAATAATGGCGAAATTTATGCTGTTTTGAGGATATGTATATGTGTATCTGCTCTCCTCCACTCCCAATATTGATAAAATAACACAAAGGCCGATGAATAAATTTGTGTGGATGAAGTCCTTCGTACCCCGGGGAAGATGTAATTAGTTTAAACGCGCTCCCACGGCGGCGATACATGGGTCCCCTAAACCAAAACTAAAGGGGGAAAAGCGTGCATATCACCATTATGGAAGCGAATTTGGAGTACTTCTCCCCAAAGTAAGAGTAATCTCAAACCAGCTCTTTCTCGTTTTGAAATCCATGTCCCGTTTACACCTGTGCTTCCCTTAAAAAGCCACAATAAAAGTTTGTTGTATGCTCCTTTGGCCTGGCAACCAGTAGATAGAACAAGATAGAATCGTAATCCCCAATCAGAGTTTTGACGCCTCGTCAAGCCTCTTGATTAACCCTTGAACGTCCACGATGAGAGCTTTTCTATTTAAACGAGCGGTTTCATCTCCGTCAGGTTCGATGCCATCCGCCTTGAGGATCACCTGAGTCATTGTCGTCTCACTGAGCAGCTTATGTTCATAATCCCGAGTTTTCGCGTCCGCCGGTGGTTGAGCAATGTATCGTTCTATCGGGGGAACCAAGGTTGTTCGCCAATAATTCGTTAATGCGTCGATCTTGTCGCGCGAAGTTTGGAATGGTTTAAGGCTAGGAGAGGGTGAGGGAGAGGCGGAGGAGGTCGGTCGAGCGTCGACAGGCGGAGCAAGATTGGGAGAAGTGGTTTTTGAGGAAGAAATATTTGGAGGAGCAAGGTTAGGTGAAGAGGTGTTAGAGCTATCACCCTGGCTCTTGCTTTTCTTGCCTTTGTTTTTCTTTTTCCCTTTCTTCCCTCTTGGTTTCTTTGGTCTCGGGGATGTACCGGAACCTATAGGCCGGGATAGATCGCTATCCTCACTTTCACTCGATGTGCCTCCCGGTTCAGATACAACACACATGAGCTCCGACTCTTGCTTAATACCGAACTCCTTTGCGGGTTTGGTGTCATCCTTCAGCAGCCGCCCTTTGTACAGCAACTTCACAAGCCGAGGATCTTTAGCACCCGTCGCCCTCGCAGTTTTTAACCGTACATCCCCAATGGTAACCAGTCCATCTCCAATCGCATATGCTGGAAAATGTAGGGGATATGTCGCACCAAGATGTTTTAGTGTGATTATATCCGGTGCGAGGTCGTCGCTGTCGTTTATCCGAGGTGACTGGCGGGGGACGTAAACAGGATCATATGCGTGTTGAGGTTCCTCGATGTCGTTGGTGGTCAGATAACTGAAGTCACTATCACTGACCTGTGGCTGAGAGGAACTGGGTTTCCCATATGGGGAACCCCTTCTCCACATGCCAAAGGGATTGCGCCAACTCATAGCGGCGACGGTAAGGATGAGTGTCAAAAATGTTACCGCGACGGTTGTTGGTGAGGCGAGAATGTAGGTTTCGAATAAGAGTGCCAGCTGCTCGTAGCTGGAAGGAGTCTCGTTTTTGAAGTAGGCAACAGCTGTCGCAAATCGATGTGCGGTGGCCTGGAGTGGGCCTGGAAGATTCGGGACCAGTGACTCCAGGTATGATGAAGAGGCAGCACTCAACGATGAGACTGATGATAGGGGATATGATGCTAGTGTCATGAATCTATCAACAGAAGGATCAGAAAAAGAGAACGTTTGCTGCATCTTTGTCACATCTTTAAATTTTCTGTCCTGTTTGTTTGGGGGGAGGGGCGAGAGGGAAAAAAAAGTGAATGATTAATTGCCGCGGAACGTCAAAAGAAGCGCCCTTTTTTTATCCACAATTTAAATTTTACCGTAATCTTATCGAACGGCTTTCTTGATAGTGAAAATAGATAAGGTTGGTCTGGACTGTCGACAAAACCAAGGTTTCCTGGTGATTATCTTTTCCCTAAAAGCCAGTGAATATTTAAAAGACTTGAGACGTTGCAATGCACTCATTGATCTATAATTTACATATGTATTTAACACTGATACAAAAGAGATAGACAGAAATCAAAAGAGGTACCCAATAATAAAGCCAAGGTGATGGGTTACACAGTCCGAAACCCTTAAACCGGGGGTCATTTGATAGTCTATCGCTAGAATTATACCCCAAAACGCCTCTTCCAATTCCCATGCATGTTACTCCAGTAAGGGCAATCAATGTTTAAACCCTCAGCTTCCCTTCAGCAGGTCGTCCACCGAACCATCTACCAAGGGAACTTCCACTTCCACTTCCTTCACTACCCTCCTCGTCCCCACTACTGCCAGGCATCCACTTTGGCCGTTTGAAGTTCGAGGATTCACCGGGTAGCCAATCCGTTGTCTCGAATGTATTTTTTATCCGATGAGCAAACGATTGAAAAACACCACCGTCCTCTTCTTCTTCTGACAGCGCCCTGCGCGATGGATTTACAGCCATTCTCTCCGGACGAGACGAGGTATGATCATCTACAGACCTGCCCCGCTGAGCAGGTCCCGAACGCGGGGAAGCCCTGCTACGGGTAGAACCGTCCTGTGGACCTGGGTTACCCGGATATCGGGAGGAAAGGCCGAGAGCAAGGGGTCCATTCAACTCTCTATCGATGAGTTCACGCCCTTCTCTCCAGCCACCGATCCCGAATCCGCCCGGGCCGTCTTCGACATCTTCATCTTCTACCAACCCAAAGCCAAATATATTTTTGATGCGGCCGTAAAGGTTGAAGAGGGTCGCGAAGACGGGGAGTAATATAAGTATAGGGAAGAAATAGTCAAACCCTTCCCCGAGAGGAGTTAGGTTAACGAGGCGCCCGAGGAAGTGGTAAAATGTGGTACCCTGATGGATGTCTCGATCGAGGAATGTAAGAAAATTGTAGGCCAGGGGGACCGTTAGTTTCGCAATTTGCCCGGAGTACCAGCAAGCACTCTCGCCGTAGGTATTTCGGGGAACCAAGGCACGGTTTCCCCAAACTTTCACGTCACCCAAACTAATCAATGCTGCAGAACACATGTAAAGTATCCAAGCAGAAGCAATCACTTGGCCCCCAAACCCGATAGGTCTGGATTTGCTAGGGTTATGAACAACAGTGAGACTGACAACAGACAGTTGGGGTGCAAATGATTTGATCAACTCGGACCATATGATGCAGACCGAAGCGAGAGAGAAGATAACTGCATGTATTCTCCGGATAAGGGGTATGAGATGGACGTACACAACAAAACGCGCGTATGGACTTAGCACGGAGAAGTTGCTAGAGTATGATGCATAGGCCGCTGGCTTGCTAAACTCAAGACGTTTCGATGCTGAAGAGTTGATGATGGCTTGGGTGTCAGATGCGTCTTGGATAAGTCGATCCCATCCGTCAATAAAACGAGCTCGTTGATGGCGCGCTCTATTTAGGCGCCTTGTTAAATCGGCTAGATAACGTTCGGTGATAACTGTTGGTGTATTTGTGCGCAATTCACCGGTGGCTTCAAGGGTGGCAGCTCGATGTTCCGGTAAAGTACTCATATCCGCCAATTCCTCAATCCATTCATGGAAAACCCGAGCAGTTCCGGTTTTCCGACGTTGCAAGCTATTGACCTGCATCTCTAGGGTTTCAAGCTCCGTGACTGCGTCTGTTAAACGATCATGCAGACCGACCGCATGGATCTGTAGCCGTCTCATTTTTTGATTGATGTTTGCATCGCGGAAAAGGCTCCTCGGTATCGACACAAGACCGTGACCCATAAGATAAATAGCTAGCGTAAGACCCCATACATACGCCAATGCCATGATCAGAGCTTTTATCGAGGTGAAATCGAAGCCATTATGGACGGAGATATATATCAGCCCGATAAACCCACAGCCAAGAACGATAAGTTGATATCTGCCATTGGAGCGTAACGAGTATAGAATCCGGTCTCTCGGGGTACGGTACCCGGAATCAATGTATTCTCCCAGTAGAGGCAGGATGACCCTATGATAGTCGTATCAGCGCTGTGGTGCGAGAAGGGGGAAGCGGAGGGGAAAGGGACACTAACCAGGTGAGTACAAAAGTTAACCAGTATGCAATCCTCCAAGAAACAAGAATAACGCGGTCCGGAAGCCATATTCCTCGATGGGAATCTTCGGTGTCCGAACTCGAAACAAGGTCGATTGGAACGAGTAGCACAATACTCGCAGGAAGCGCTAGGGCAAGAAATACAGGTACCGAGAGATAGGCGGGTGTGGTGCGTAGAGGAAGAAACCGCCGTAATAAGAGAAGAACTGCAATAGATACAGCTAGTAGGGCCAGCACCGAAAAGATACCAGAGCCGATCGGAGCCGGAGCAACCTTGGATGAGAAAAGAGAACTCATCCTAGATGGTATAGGATGCTATAGAACGGTGGGAACGATAGTAAGACATAGAATGAAAGACTGATATATCGACACGTTAAAACGGCGTTGGTGGTATCATAATAGACTGGAAGACCGTTCTGTAGTGCTCACTGTCGCTAATAAAAAGAGACCATGGGGGTTTCTCCTCCATAAGATTAAGAACGGGAGACTGCAGAGAAGAGTGACGTACAACATCACGTGATGTCTTTCATTTCCAAGGTTATTCACGAAACAAAACCTGGGGTCACCTGATCGCTGTAGACGATCCACTAACCTGATCTGGTAAGACTGTTTAACCCAAATGACAGCAAGCTCACGCTAAACCACATCGGGACCCCCCGTTTGAGGTGTCGTGCATCATTGAGAGCGAAGTTGAACCAGCGCTTCAGTTTGGTGAATGGTGAAGGGCATCATTGATGGACTTTGCCAGGCTCTGGCTTGCTTTCTCCCACCGATCATCTGCTTCTTTCATACCTAATCTTCCTTCGTTATTATTTTTAACTTACCGATCCCTATCCTCTGTCGACAACAAACGCAGTTTGCTTCCTTTGCCTAGACCTAACTGACTGCTCGACACGCCATCTTCCTTCTCTCTTGTCCAAGGGCCAAAGCTCCAACTTGCCCGCCTTTGATAACCTCCCTTACCTCCTTTCTTCTTTAGACCACTTCCCATTGTGGGATCGACCGCTGAAATACTCGACGACCTCGATTCTCGTTTGATTATCCCACAGCACAGCCGTGAATCGCCGGTAGCCTTCCTCGCCCGAGTGCAGACGCCCGAAGCCTCGCCCTACCGCCGGTGCCTACCCGTCACACCATTTCTCGGCCTGTGTCTTCTCTTTGCTGCTCCCTCTATCTTAATCCTTCTCTCCTAGTCGCGTTGCACTACGAGCACAGCTGATATTATCGATGACGAGTTGAAAAACTTCTGGGAAATATACCGTGTGGTGTTTCTTCAACCCACGTTGGTTTTCAAGATAGCGGTAATTGTCAAATTGTTACTGTTTATTATTTTCACGAATGAACCCTGCAGGTTTCTCGAACACGAGAGCGATGCCGCCTGGAGATAAACAGCATGGTGGCCAGATGGGAGGAGCCAGGGGAAACGAAACTACGCAAGTCCTTCTACGACATGTAACGCAGGCGCTGCAGGCTCAGGGCCAATTTCAGGGCTGGAGGGGTGCAGTCACAATTCAAGAGCGAGGCATGAAAATTTACCAAATGTAAGTTCGAGCTCTATGGACTTGTTCGCCCAGGTTGAAGTTCAACGGCATGGGGCACTCTTTCTCCAGCATTTAATGGTGTATCGAAGACTGACTGTATGAATCTGAAGGATCTCCTCGCTTCGTCTAATTCAACCTCGAGCTGAACTCCAAAATATCTTTCAAGCTGCGGTCACGTTTGAAGAAAGAACTTTTAAAAACGCGAGAGAAAGGGTAAGTTTTTGAATGCGAGCCTTGCACCGTTGAAATTACTAATTGGTTTGAAGGCCGACTATGAAAGAGAATGTACCGAAAAACTTACGAGCATCCGAGATACAAGAGCCCGGCAGGCCAATATAATACAAGGGGAATTAGTACAACAGGCTGGGGCCGCCGGAGGCGCTCACAACGCCGGCCAAAACCACATGCGACCGCCATATCCTTCGCAGTTACAGGCACCTATGCAGGCATCACCAATACCAATGCAGCAGCATGCGGCAATGAGAATGAATACCCCGAATCAGCAGGCCTCTATGCAACAACAACAAGCGCTTCTTCAAAACCAATCACGCCCAGCAGTGGGGGGTCAACGTGAGGATTTTAACGTGCTCTCTGCGTCAGAGAACGAACAGATTCGCGTGATAGCTGATAAAATGGCCATGAATACATCGCCGGGAGACCTGGAGAAGATTAAAATGAACTTGCAGAACATGTCCCAAGATCAGAGACAGTCTCTCGCGAGAAGAGGAATTGAACCTCTCACTTACTTTTTCCGCACCCAAGCCATGAAAGAGTTTAAGAGACAGAAACGCGCTAAGATGGAGATGGCCGCTCGTGCTCACAATTCTGGACCCGATTCTAATAATGCTGTGATGGGTGATCCCATGGGGAATGCTCAACAGCGACAAATGGGTCAACATATGATGGCACACCAGGGCAGTGCAGCATTTACAGGCAATGGGCAGCAGGCTTTCGACCCGAACTTCATGGGGTCATTGTCCGTGGATCAGATACAGGGACAACAAGCAGACGGCCTCCGCTCTCAGGAGGCTGGACAGCTTGTTGTGCCTGCCAATCCCCCTCAAGCGGCGAATCAGCAATCTTTTGGCGCTCCACAAGCGAACGTATCGCAACAGCCTGGGCAAACCAACGAACCGAGTGGAAACAGAGTGGGCTCAAACCCCAAGGCCGTCCCCCAACAGCAGTTATCGAATGCACCGAGCACCCAACATGATAAGTTGCAACATGCTGCCCAATTGCAGCCGCAAACCCAAGCTCAAGCACGCGCACAAGTTGCTGCAAATGCTCAGATGGCTATGTCTTCTCAGGCAGGCCAAGCAAATCCTCAATTACCGCAGCAGCAACCTCAGCGCAGCCCTGCAATGCCGATGCTTAATCGGCAAATGGATAACCAAGCTCCTCAGCAGCAATTAAACGCTCAAGGCAGACCACCCTCGACAGCACCACCGATGGGCCATCAACACCCTGGACAGCAGGGCATTCCAGGACAAACAGCTGTACCAAACTCTCGGCCACAAATTCCTCCCAATCTTCCAGCAAATCTTCGCGATCAACTTGCGCAAATGCCCCCCGAGCATGCAACTGCACTCCTTGCGAGTCTCCAACGGCATAATTTTACGAATAACCAATCAATGGCTAGGACCCCCAGCCAAGCGTCTCTCGGTGTACAGCAAACACCTCCCCAGCCTGGACAACCATCCCAGCGAAATGGACAGGTGGGTGGTGAACAGAATCTACGCACGCCCGTTCCAATGCAGCAGCAGCTCTCCGATGTTGGGGGCCTACCGCCTCAGGCTCAGCCATTCCAGAACTCGCCGATGTCGATGCAACAACGCCACCCGCAACAACGCCCTCAGCAGAATCAGCCCCAGAATGACGCTCTTCGGCTACAGTACCTACGCCAACAAAATGGAGGGATGGAAATGACGGAGGAGCAGATTCAGGAGATGGATCGGGTGCCATTTCCTCATGCTATGCTCAATGCAAATGCAAATATGACTCCTCCTCCCCAGAACGTCAAGACCTGGGGCCAACTCAAGCAGTGGACAAGTCAAAATCCCCATGTATTTGGTGGAGTCGACCTGCCAAAGCTTCTCTCCCTACAACGAATTCACTTTGCCTCGGTTAGTGCTCAGAAAAGGGAAGCTGCCCGGAATGCCAACCAAACTGTGCAAAATCAAGCGGAACCCTTCGCCTCTATGCAGGGTCAACAAACACGACCACCTTTTCAGCAACAAAACTTTCAGCCAGGACAAAATCCAGCTCAACGTCAACCTATGAACATGCCACCCATGCGTCCAGTCACCGCAAATGAAGTTCAAATGGCCCGCCAGCGTCTTGGGCCCCAGGCGCAGAACTTTACCGACGAGCATATTAAACTTCTTGTGCAAAAGAATCGTCAGAAGCAGTATTGGGAAGCACGGAACGCGGCTTCCGCACAACAGGGGCTCACCGCCAAGACTGCGAATCAAGGACAACCGCCACAGGCCACTCCGCAACAAACCACTAACACCCCAGCACAACAAAATGCATCGCAGGGCAACCGGCAAGTACAGCCACCCAAAGCAGGGGTTAAACCTCAAGCGGCAGCTACCAACAAGAACTCCCGCCCGACAAATGCCAAACAACCGCAGAAGAACAGTTTAAAACGACCGAATAGTGACGATGTTGTCGAGGTTCAAAATCCAGACCGTCAACAGAATCAGCAGCCTACAACCGAAGCCACAAATTCTCAACCTACTCAACCCACGGCTACAGCTCAAGCTCCGACTAAACCGGGAATACAGCAGTATACTCGGGAACAGCTCGCTGCAATGACGCCACAACAACGTGCTCAGATTGAGGCCCACTCACGCAGACAACAAGCACAACCCAAGCAGCAAATTACTAAAGCAAATGCTGATGAGGCCTGGAGTCGTCTTCCCGAGCACATCAAGCAGATGTACGCGGAGATGGTTCAAAATGCCACCAAGATCGAGCCTGTCTCTATGACTCCAGAGCAGAGAAATTCAATGGCTCAGCAGCTTCGGGTATCTACAGAAATGCTGAGTAGGGTGGATGCTTTAGTTCGGTACTGGGCGGGGTTTCCTGGGTTTGAAAGGTTAATACAGGCACTGCTGAACATGGTAAGTCGGTTTTTTATCAACCTCGTAGCTGTTATGTAGAGGTTTCATTTTGCTAACACTCCTTCTAGAGAATGCAGTTGATGAACCAGTTCAAAGGACCCGACTGGACCTTGGTCGACCAGTTCACTATAACCCCGGATGCTCTAAATTCGAACATTAACTTTTTGAAGAAATACTTTGCAGCAATGATAAGCCGAGTGCAAGGTTCACGACAAAATCAAACGGCGGCAGCTCCCAAGGGTCAGGGAGGCCAGGTTGGGGCAGGAAAACCCGAGAATAACCAGACCAATATCCCTCTAAACGCGAGCAACCTACAACAACTACAGCAACAAGAGGAAGCTTTACAGAGAGCTAGGCGATCACAAGCGCAGGGTGTCCCAGCTGCCCCAACATCGTTGCAACCACCTTTCCCTATAGGGGCAGCTTCGCCTCAAGGGGTTCCTCAAGCATATGGGCCCACTGAACTCACCCAAGCCAAGCTAAAGATTCCACCAGTTAAGAAGCGGAAACAAAACAATACCACTCCAGTTACCGCTTCAAAGGAACAGGACGCTTCCAAACCCACACCACCACCTCAACCCCCCAAGCAAGCGATGCCCGATCCGAAGAAAACTCCTGTTAACGTGGGCGGGCCGTTCCGGTGTGAGAATTCCGAATGTCTACATCGTACAGAAGGATTCCATTCTCAATCGGCTTTGGACAAACATGTCGAAGAAAGCCACAAGGTTGAAGAACCTATCACCAATGCGCTTGAGTACGCTATTGAGAGTTATCGTATTGGTCTTGGTCTCAACAAACTTGGCAGCGATGAGAAACCCGGTATGCAGGAATTGAAGAAGCAAGCTACCACTGCCCCGGATATGCAGAGAGCCGTCAGCAAGACCGGCGCAACGCCAAAAATTAAGCCGGAAGGGACTACACCTGTAACCGCCGGCGCTATGATGGGGCGAAGAGCCAGCCAGCTCGGTGGCAAATCATCCTCTCCTGCGTCGAATCTACTGCGCACCCCGCAACCATCTATGCCTAAGGGTCCCGGATCCACCAATCTGAAGCCGACACCGAGCAAGGATGATAAGAAAGACGCTGCAAAGTCTACAGGACAGGCGGGCTCCCCAGAAGGCATTTCCGCTCCCGACCCTTGGGCCGACTGCCCGATCACTTTCGAGGCTATTCGAGATGCCTTTTCGTGCCTGGGAGAACCGGGTTTGCCGGGATTGTTCCCTGACCCAGCCGATGAGCTCTTGAACTCGGATGTGTTCACTCAAATGCAATCCAAAGACACACCCGAGTCAACCGATACTGGGGTCAACACGCAGACACCGAAGGACAGCGACATATCCAAGGACGATCATCTTGATATTAAAATTGGAGGTAACGCTGGTGACAAGTGGGTCCCCATGGATTGGGTCAATCTTACTGGCCAACTCGAGGGAGGGTTGCTCATGCAAGACCCATTTGATGAGATGGACTGGGATACCATCGATCGCAAGGAAGCAGAGAAGTCGGATGATGAGGATATGCATGTCTATTCCATCTAGATTACCCTAGGAGATAGGAGCTTATCGGAGAGTGTAGTATGGCGCATTTCCTTTTTCTTTAGTACTCCCATATCCCTCTTTCTTGTACCTTTTCAAAAGTTATATATATAACTTGGTTAGTTCGGTGTTGGACGGTATCAGGGGCTATTCAACTTGTGTGGGAGGCATAGGCATTCAGTTCTTATTCTCCTTTTCCTTCTTTCACTGCCGGCGTCAACTACGGGAATAATGACCCCAACGACTATTTTTATTAATATATATTTTATTAAGTGATTCACGGTTTTTGCTTGTAGAGTTTTCGTATCTATCAACCTAATCAATGACACCGAAAGATCTACTATTGTCCAACAATGCCTCCTTGTCTCATTCTTCTCTTTTGAACCACGAGACCGCCAAGCAATATTAAGTGATCATGTGCATCATTAGTCATCCACTCACCCGATCATTATCTGATCTCCCAAGGTGGATCCACTTCTCCGATAAGCTCATTCTCGTGGCTGACGTTCTTCCTCCTTCATCTCCAAAGCTCAATCAACTCCCAACATTTGGGCAAACGGAGCTCAAGCCGATATATTCTACCAGCTCAGAACCTCGATTCCTTCTTGATATTAGCCATAACCGAACAGGAGTTCCTGTTCTCCTCTTACAAGATGGCGTCAAAGGCCGCCATCCCTTTCCTCGTGCTGATGATGCTAGTGACGGGCGTTTGCAACACTCTCCTCACGAAGTATCAGGTTAGTTACTCCTCGGAGATTCTCTCAACAGACGTGCAGTATTTTTAATGACGAGAGAGGTTGTTTTATTTGACAGGATATGCAATGCGTACGAGACTGCGATTCACCGGATCCCGCTCGTCGGAAGGTTTTCGAGCAACCTGTCATCCAAACGTATGTGTCCTGTTACCCTCTTCATATTCCTCCACGGGGATAGAGAGTAGATGAAATAGTCTTTCAAGTCGACTGACAAGCGTTGGACAGAGCTCAAATGTTTGTCGGTGAAATGGGTTGTTGGCTCGTAGTCTTTGGTTTCCACTTGTGGAAACGATTTGTCGCCCCCCGTTTCTCGACCTCACCTCTCCTCGCTGGCGGGTATCAGCCCGTCAATAACCCGAACGACGAGTCCTACGATACGGATGATGAGGCGAATGAACGTTCTCATCTTACCGAAGATACCACACCCACCGTGACGCCACTTCTTCCAAACGACGATTCACGCACCAAGCTTAGAGGATATAAAACCTTCCTACTGGCTGCTCCAGCATGCTGTGACATTACTGGTACCACACTCATGAATGTCGGCCTTCTTTTTGTCGCCGCGAGTATCTACCAAATGACACGGGGCGCACTCGTGCTGTTTGTCGGTCTCTTCAGTGTTGTATTTCTACGCCGTAAGCTTTACTTCTACCAGTGGCTATCTCTATTCATTGTTGTCGTCGGTGTTGGTCTGGTGGGATTGGCTGGTGCGATTTTTCCGGATGAAAGCGACCATCTGGTCGACGAGGTGCCGCAGGAAGGTGTCACCCTTGTACGACGCATTGTAGGGGAAGTTCACGCCACGACTCGGACACCCGAGGCGGTTCGAGCCATAATAGGCGTGCTTTTAATTGCTGGAGCACAAATATTTACCGCCACGCAGTTCGTTCTAGAAGAGTGGATTCTCGAAAACTATGCTATGGAACCTTTGAAGGTTGTTGGTTGGGAAGGGATATTCGGGTTCACCGTGACAATTATTGGGATGATCATCCTCGATCTGGTTGTTGGGCAGACGGAAAGCGGACGATACGGATATTTTGACGCCAAAGAAGGATGGAAACAGATGCTGGGCAACAAATCTGTGCTCGTCTCCAGTTTCCTGATCATGATCAGTATCGGGTACGTTTACAATATTCTCTTTTCGTGTCTTCTTCATCCCTTGATATCGTCCACGTCTGCAATGCATTTCCCCTATATCACTTCTAAAACTAACAAATCCACAGCGGATTCAACTTCTTCGGTCTAAGTGTCACACGTAGCGTCTCGGCTACATCCCGCAGCACCATCGACACGTCTCGTACCCTCTTCATCTGGCTCGTCTCCCTAGGACTTGGCTGGGAATCCTTCAAGTGGCTGCAAGTCATCGGATTCGCAATGCTCGTATACGGCACCTTCCTATTTAACGATATCGTTCGGCCTCCTCTCAAGGCTTGTATCCCCGCCAGTCTCCGGGCTGAGCCAGAGGACGGTCTATTGGCAAGAAGGCGAGGCAGTCTCCTACCAGAGGAACCGATAGAACATCTTTAGTTCTTTCTTGGTTATCCTGTTTTTGTAAGGGCTCGGAGTTTTCTTTGTTATTCATTCCCATGCTGCAATCTCTTTTTTGGTGTAACCTACTTTACCTTTTCGTGCATGCATAATTGGGTGTTTTCGAGCATGGCTTTTTCTTCTCTGATTGACCTGGGAGTTTATTCTGCCGTTTTCATTTTGTAACCATCTATATAGAGGGATATACACGATATTTTTTCTCGTTTCTTTCACTCCCGACCAGGATTATTTCATCCATCTTATTTTTACCGCTACTTGGAGTATTATTCATATAATAGAACGAACGGTTCTCGAAAGGGGTTTCCTCTTGGCTTTGTGAACTCGTTAATCATTGTTTTCTCTAGCTTTTTATACGCATATTGTAGTTGATATAAAACTTCAACTAGGACGCTCTTCGTAGACCTTTTGGTAAAAATTTCATCATCTTTGTTTAATTAAAAACCAATCTCGTTTTAAAATATTCTAGAGGGATATCTCGGTCGTTAAAATATCCAGTAAGCCGCAAAAGCCATATATGTACATACATATTGCATGAAGTTGTACGAAGTATAAAAATATCAATACCAACCATCAAAGGTAATAGATAACCTGGGGAATATGCAACGGCAAAAAAGTGAAAAGGAAAGGAAGTTACTAGCAAGTAGCGAGAGCTGCGGTTCTAAGCTTTGGTTCTCTGGTTCTATTTTATAGTGAAGTGGGTATGGCATGTATGGACTTAAACAAGAACATAGAGAGCGCACATCTATTTTTGACCGGTTAGAATCAAACAGTTACTTTTCAAGATGAGAGGGATGAACTCACTAATGATAATCCTAGAATCATCGAGATCCAAAAAAATACGTTCTTAGAGAGAAAAGTTACGTTAGTCCACGAATATGATATAAGGAGAGAAAAGCGTGTAACTCACATTAAGTACCCTTTTACCCCTGACAAATCTCGACCGCTGTATTGCTACAATCGGTAATTGAGACATCATCGCTAGGAACCCATAGCCGCGAAGCTTCTTTGTGATACAACCCATCACCAACTCGTGGCCAATGGAGCTCACGAGGAACGTTATGAACATAGCAACCGGACCGGAAAAGTGAGTTTTTGAAGAAAAGTAAACATGTCGGCGGAGGAAATTGTGGACCGGGATATTCCACTCCCGAGAAAATTCGAGCCTAGATTATGGGAGTTAGACCGTCTATCTACCCATGGAGTGCAAATTTTCTAGCGAAAGTAGTGTGCTGGATACTCACCAGTCGCAGGAGTTCCACCAGTCCGAGTAGAAATGACGGTCAGCAAAGCATGTAAGTTCAGCGAAAGCGCCGAGAACATATTCGAAAATGACCAAGAACACCAACAACAAGGTGACCGTAAACGGGAAGAGTAGCTCGCTAATGGTCTCTGCCAGAATCAATGCCCTGTCGGATAGGGCATCAACACCCTGAAGCCTGAAAGCGGATTCATCTAGCACTGGCACTATAAACTCTTCACTTGTCAAAGTGAGAAGGAATATGCATCCAAAGACAGCCAATGCCTTAAAGAAGACTTCCATCCATCGAATACCTTCTTTGGTTCTTGGGTACTCGATCTCATAACAAAGAGTTGGACAAAATATATAATCGACATAATTGCGGTACGAGAGATTATGAGGATATGTCACGTTACCTAGAGGCGACGTGAGTTCCGTAGCAAGATCTCTGCGGAGGGTTGAAAGAGACTCTTTGTGTTCGTCTTCCTTGGGTTCGGTGTGTAAATCGCCTCCGGAACCCCGAGTAGGCGGGCTAGGATAGCGAACTGCGGCGGCCATCGACGCAGATTCAGGGGTATCCAACGACGATAGACGGCGCTCCGTTTCGCTTAGATGTCCGTTGTAGAACGCGTAAGAATGCATTTTCATTAAAAGGGTTAGGGTATGCAGCGTAAAGAAGACCTGGGCGGTCCAGGTCCAGCCAAGTAAAAACGGCCACCTCCAGAACCGTTAGCGATCCGTGCAGTTAACCGTTCCCCATGAAATACTTACTCTACCCAAAAAGTCAACCACAGAATCTGGAACGAACTTTGAAGTACGATCCCTCCCCTTGACCACCGTAGCCAGCCCTTGCTCGCTCGGATTGCCCGATGCAATGGCAGGGTTAAGCCGGTGGTCACAACCATGGCCAGGTCACTCAGCCCAAGCGCGCAAACGTTCGCGGTGAGAAGACTCCATACTTGGATCCGTAGCGGATACCCTGTGTCTTTGATATTCCGGAGAACGGTGGTAATGACCATAATCAACAAGCTAATCCAGAAAAGCGCAAAGAAACCACGGAAGTCCCGGTAGTCGCTATTCGGGTCGAAATGCGATACACGCGGGGCATATTCGATTGTATGGAAGAGGCGATGCCTCGATTGAGCGCGGACATGTTTCCGAGCGGAAGATATGGAATGCGCTGAGGGAGGAGCGTCCTCGGGAACAGGCGTTGAACGACCACTGCGGAACCTTCGGATCAGCGCTGGCAGAATTTGTAGAGGGGGAATATACGCTTTCTTACCTTGAAACTGCGGAAGCCAATTTCTCTTGACTTAGGGGGGGAGTTAGAAGATTCTCATCGGATAGATCTGTCACCGTCCGTGGAACGGCTCGAGGCCGGATGGTGTTGGTGATATCGCTGTTCATCGTTGCTGGGGACATGTTGGTTATGATTTGGGAAAGAAATGATAGTTGCTTGTTAAAGATGAGTATCTGTCCATCTTTGAATAGTTCAGTTCAATCAATTGACATCCTGCCACCCGCGCATTGTCACAAATACTGAGCAATAAGAGTGGATTATCTGGTCAACCTCGGGATTCTCTCGTGAGAAATTCTTGAGCCTCAGCTTTATCTCCTTAAAAAGGTATATTACGTCATTTTGCGTTCTCGTTCCTCGGTGTAATGCATAGTCACGTGAGCAATTTACGTTAAATACGAGATACGAGATATTTTCTGCGTTAGTCCTTTTCTGGTTAGGTTATTGCCGATATCTACTCACCGCCCAGACACCAGCCAAGACTTCACTGAACGTCAGGATTAAGAAAAGAAGGACAGTTCGAGGCGCGACATTTTTGAGATTCAAGCCACGCAGAAACGGACATCTAATCATCTCTGATTCATTCGCTTTGGCCAGATTAGGCGTACCTTCTCTCTCCCTTTAAACTACCCCTTGGGGTCCTCGCGACCACCATGAGCTCGTGTAAGTCTCACAGAACCCTCGATCTAAAGTGGGAGGCCACTCTGTTAACGCAGGCTGCAGTAAAGCAATTCATCCGAAACGTTCGAGCTTCGAAGACAATTGCGGATGAACGAGCTGTGGTTCAAAAGGAGAGTGCAGCAATCCGTGCCAGCTTCCGAGAGGAGAGTCATGACTCCAACCTACGGTCAGTCAATCCGGAATTTCAATCGTCTCTGGCTATAGTTCTAATACGAAATTGCCCCACAGGAGGAATAATGTTGCCAAACTTCTTTACCTTTTCACCTTAGGTGAGCGGACACATTTTGGGCAGATAGAATGCCTCAAACTTCTCGCATCACCCCGGTTCGCGGACAAACGGTTGGGATATCTGGGGACAATGCTTTTGCTGGACGAGAATCAGGAGGTACTCACATTAGTCACCAATTCGCTGAAGAAGTCAGTTTCAATATCTGCCAATAGGTCTAGGTGTTCCGCGAATGCTGACTTGGGAACAGTGACTTGAATCACTCGAATCAGTATATCTCAGGTCTCGCAATTTGTACTTTGGGAAATATCGCCTCAGTTGAAATGTCTCGAGATTTGTTTCCGGAAATCGAATCACTCATATCAACAGCAAACCCCTATATTCGCCGAAAAGCGGCTCTTTGTGCCATGCGGATATGCCGAAAAGTCCCCGATCTCCAAGAACATTTCATCGAAAAGGCTAAAGTGCTTCTTTCGGATCGAAACCATGGTGTGATGTTGTGTGCTTTGACACTTGCGACAAGCTTCTGTGAAGATGACGAAGCGGAGGATGGTCAGGAGGGCGTGGTTGACCAGTTCCGGCCACTGGCTGGCGGACTAGTCAAAACATTAAAGGGAATGACAACATCGGGTTATGCTCCGGAACACGATGTCTCAGGAATTACAGACCCATTCTTGCAGGTAAAGATTCTCCGCCTGCTGAGGGTTCTCGGGAGAAACGACCCTGCCACGAGTGAATTAATCAACGATATCCTTGCCCAAGTGGCCACGAATACCGAATCTACGAAGAACGTCGGAAATGCAATTCTCTACGAAGCTGTTTTAACAATTCTTGATATCGAAGCGGACTCGGGTCTCCGCGTTTTGGGTGTCAATATTCTTGGTAAATTTTTGTCTAACAAGGATAATAATATCCGATACGTCGCTCTTAATACCCTAGTGAAAGTTGTGGCAGTGGAACCCAACGCTGTTCAACGACATCGAAATACCATTCTTGAGTGTTTACGAGACCCTGATATCAGTATCCGCCGGCGTGCCCTTGATCTCAGCTTTACCCTAATTAACGAATCGAATGTCAGGGTACTTGTTAGGGAATTACTTGCTTTCTTGGAGGTTGCAGACAACGAGTTTAAACCTGTGATGACTTCGCAAATTGGGGTCGCTGCTGATAGATTTGCTCCGAACAAAAGGTGGCATGTTGACACTATGCTTCGAGTATTGAAATTAGCAGGAAATTACGTGAAGGAGCAAATTCTGTCGTCATTCGTCCGGCTCATTGCCACAACTCCCGACCTTCAGACATACTCGGTTCAGAAGCTTTACGCTAGCTTAAGAGAAGACATTACGCAGGAAGGTTTAACCTTGGCTGCAGCTTGGGTTATTGGCGAATTTGGAGATTCACTTCTCCGTGGCGGCCAGTACGAGGAAGAAGAGCTGGTCAAAGAAGTAAAGGAAAGCGATATCGTCGACCTTTTCACTACTATCCTCAACAGCACTTACGCCTCCCAAATTGTCACGGAATACATCGTCACGTCCGCCATGAAGCTATCAACTAGAATGTCAGATACAGCACAAATCGACCGGATACGTCGTTTCCTAGCCTCCCGCACCGCTGACTTGAATGTCGAGATTCAACAGAGGTGCGTCGAGTACAGCAATCTATTCGGATACGATCAGATCCGACGTGGGCTTCTAGAGAAAATGCCACCTCCCGAGATCCGCGAGGAGCAGCGTGTACTCGGCGAAGCTACCAACAAGCGACAGAGTAAGATGCTGAAAAACAAGACAAAAAAGCAGACGAAGCAGACAGAGCAGGAGATGTTACTGGACCTCATGGGAGGCGATGTTCCATCAGCAGATGCGAATGCCAGTGCCAACGGCTCTCAGAACACTGCGGACCTGTTGGCGGACATTCTTGGAGGCGATTCGTCGCGCTCTTCACCCGCTCCTCCCGCACAACAGCAACAACAAAAGTCATCTGGCGTCAACGATATCATGGATCTTTTTGGCTCGAACGGCACTCCACCACCTCAACAAGCCCAATCGCAGTCTCCCGCACCCACCGGCCCACCAGCGCACACAGCATTCGACAAGAACGGCCTTGTCCTAACACTTCAAGTCCAGCGGAACAGCACCGGCGGTGCAGCGCAGATCCTCGCCCGGTTCCGCAATACTTCGAACCTAGACCAATTTAACAGTGTTGGTTTGCAAGCTGCCGTTCCCAAGAGTCAGAAATTACAATTGAATGCTATCAACAAGTCAGATCTGGATTCTGGAGAGGAGGCTACTCAGACGATGAAAGTCGTGACTGTCAGTGGGGTAAGTTTTGGACTCGACCTTTATTGTTTCCCTCGTATTTAAACCTAGCTAATCCTTTTCCCCTTTCTTCAATCAGGCACTCCCGCCCAAACTCCGACTCCGTCTCCGAGTGAACTACGCAAAGGACGGCTCAGATGTAGTCACCGAACAAGTGGCTTGGTCCGAACCATGATGATGAAGAGACGCCAAAAATTTAAGAATTTTTATTAACACTGATGATTGTTGTGGGTTGCATGAAGACGTCTTTTTTTCTTTCTATCACATTGTCTTTCTTCCCTTGCACAGAGCATTTTCCAACTACCAACTCTTAAAATCCGTCTTTGCTACCCTCCCTTGCATTGCTGCTGCTTGAGGATCGCGATGAGTTTTTTTGAGGAGGGTTGTAATTAATGAACTTATAAAAAAAGAAGAATGAGACGTATCCAATTCTTTTTGCTTTCTTCACCCTATGTACCGGTACACGATTTATATTTACAAGACAGCGACTCCTTCGATAAGCATCGAACGAAATTACGGGAAGGGAAATGTGATTAACATCATACTCCGTACAAAGCCGAACCGACCCCATCTCTCTCACTCCCATCGTATATAGGAACCGGGCCAGCCATGAGACTCGCGGGGCACCTTCGGATAACGTAATATAACCGGCTTCGGGTATATACTCGGCCGCAATGAGGAATAAATGAACCACGCGGGTTTTCTAGGATCGTTTCCCTAATATTCTGACATGAATCCTGGCCCTCAAGAATACCAAAAATTTGTCGTGTCACCGTTCGAATGAGTGATTACGGCTGTTTAAGTGACCTCGATCCTTTGTTGATGAGAGCATGTTACTCGTCGACTCTTCTCTCTTTTTCATTCTCAATCGTGAGCTTCGAGGATGGTCGATCGATCTGATAGTAACGATCATTTCAACTTCGAAGCTTTATGTCTCTAGTCTCTCATGTGCATCGACGATGAGTTTCATAATTTCTGCCCATCCTACCTCGGCGGCGACAGTGGGCCATTCTCGGAGAGGTGCTCATGAAATCGGAGTCCATGAGCAACCTGGTTGTTTCCTGTATATGCTATTCTCAACGGGCTCAATTGCAATTTCTCGAGCCTGAAGAAAAGCCATCAGCAACTATTCATCATCTGGAAACAAGTAAAGGAACGTACCGAAAGACAAATTCTTATAACTTATCAACTAGTAACATCAAGCAACCCTAACGGATCACACCGACACACTCACGTACCACTTCACCGGTACTCAAGTTCCCGCCCTCGACTCCTTTGCCCTAGCCGACTCTTTCGTCTTCCGACCAGACCTTGTCGTCGTCACTCGCGTGACGCTCGCTGGGTCCGGTCTCGATTTGCGAGACGAGTATGGCGGTGACGACTTCTTCCCGTTACCGGACTTGCGGACGGGACCCGAAGAAGAAGGTTTCTGAATTTCTCCCTTTGCGTTGATGGTCTCATCGCTCGCTTCGGGAGTCGACCTCTGGGAAATGGTCGCGTCGTCATCGGGGTCCTCCGGATCACTGGGTGCATGGCTCATACCCATGAGAATCCAGGCTGCTTCTTTATCTTGCCATGCGGACTCGGGGAGGGGCTTGGTGGCTCCAGGAGAGTACCCCGGGCCGTATCTGAGGAGCATGAGGCCCTCGGCTGCAGCCACGGTATCCTCATCTCTGGTACCGACTGGGTTATCGGCGGAAATCTTGGCCGGAAGATAAGTATCTTTGGCAGGGCTCATTGTGTTTCGTGGGTCGTTTCTATTCAGGTGTGAGATGAGTGTTTTCAATGGCATATGAGTGGCAGCGGACATAGGAGTAGGGAGATGGGAGCGGGTAAAGCTAGACGCCAGATACTCACTATGGTATCAAGGTATATAAGTTTTCGAAGTTGATATATCAATACTAGGTAGTATCGACCAAGGCAAAGGCCTTAATAATTCAGTCAAGTGTAGTAATATAGCTGTGGTTGTAAAAGCGGTAGAGAAGATATAGAAAGGAGAGAGAAAGGAGAACGAAGGTCTGGGGATTTTCCAGAGATATTTATGCCTCTTTCTCCGACTCAAAGGTGTCGAGGGTCCATCAGGAGAGGTCAATGACACGATCGAATTCACTGTTGAAGTCATTATTATAAGGTGATTCTGTCCTTCCTGTGGCAGTTGCGTAAACGACTCCATTCGAGACTTCCGATCCAAGGAACGGTTAAGCGGACAGGAAGGTAATGACGCCGAGAGCAGGAGCGATGGGCATATATAGCATTATCTATGACGGCCCTCAATAGGGCAAGTGACAATCCGGATTAGTACCTATATATAGAAGTGAATATGTTGATATACAATATACAGAAGTATATAGAGTTGGTCGTTGCCCGACGAGGAACGTCGAGTCCATGGTAGATGTCCAGATCGGTACGATTCTCCTATCAAAAATTCCTCCTCGGAGCCGTCATCGCGGGCGAGTCTAAACATCATCGCTAGGTTAGTTACTAGTTCCTACCTCGTTGATGGGTGAATCATTGATATCAATGATGATAATCGGCATATTGGCACTAGCTTGACTATATGGGAATAGTTCTAGAAGGTAACTGCAGTGAATATAATGGATTCATTCACTATTTGATCCTTCTTCATGTTTGGGAATCAATTAGAGGCAAGAACAGATATGAAAAGGAGAGAAGAGAAAGTATCTGAAGATATGGCCCAAACATATCTTCATGGGAATAATAAAGATAGTAACTATCATTCGGGAGGGAATTTCTATAAACAGAAAAGATAAAAATGAAAGATAATCAAGGGAAGCATTCACTGTTTTCCAGGACCGAGAATAGAAAATATTGTTGGGTTAACTACTGCTGTAGACTGAGGCAGTCCAGAGTTCCAAAGTTCAACAATCGACAGATCCCAAGTTTCCTTCCCAAGTTTCTTTCCCCTTTTCTTCTTTCTAGATAGCACATGATTAGAAGTCTGAATTATAACGTAGGTCCTTCATAACATACCTTCTTGCAAGAGTTCTTTCATTCCTCCCAAAATCTTGGTGAATTTTAAGAGAGAAAGCATAAAACACTTGCGAAATCTTAGTATCATCAAGCAGGGATGAGTAACCACCCAGTACCACAAGCTGAGGCTTCGAAATAGGCAAGTTGCAGTATCACGCCTCCCACCTTTATTCTACCAACCAGTATGTTGAAACTGAAATATGAGACGTCGTAACTTCATGATGGAGCCATGAACTCTCAGTCGCTTGCCATTAAGCGATTCTCCACCATCTCAATCATTAGCGATCCACGGCAGCCATCATCGACGAAATCATTGTAAAAGTTCCCCCTCCGCCATCTTAGCTCTAAACAGCTCCATAGCCCTACCAGCAGCCTTCAGTAGTGGACCAACTTTGAACGGCTCCCGATTTTCCTTTTTGAGCTCTTGAGCTTTGGACACCCTGAGCGTATCCTTCAAAATCTCAAGGACCATAGGCGCGTTCCCATCATCAGCGATGTTAATGGGATGCTCGGGTGTTAGAAATTCGACATTGAGCTTAATACTTATATAGCCGCGAATGATCTTCATCAACTTGATGCATGTCCTTGAGAGACCGATATAGTCGACAGTAATATCCGACATGGCGACAGGCATGTATTCTTCGAGGGCGGAGAGAAATTGCATAGGGGTAAGTCGTCGTCGGCGAACCTTCTTTGATGGGGATGATTTGAGATCCAGCTCTCTTCTCTGAATCTGCTCGTCCAGCTCAAAAAGAGTTTTCTCAACCTTATTCCCGTTCTTTCCAAATAACTCCCGAAGCGTTTGCGCTGCCGGTGAGCTTGGAACCTTCCATCGCTCTTTCCTATCAAATGGCCTTCCATTCCCAAAAGCAAATCCACTTGTGCGGAAGCCAAAATGGGAACAAATTTTCTCGGGGGTAGTGGGAACATCTCCAGCAAAGAGAGGGACTGCGTCTTTCTCGATGATCCTTTCCATCTCCGGCCACGGGTCTCCGATGAGACCAAATTGACGTAAAGCATTGTAAAGATGCGCTGTCGCGAAGAGAGAAAGCTGATAGTTGATGAGAGAAACGCCAGCTTCTTCAGTCAAGACAGCAAGATTTAGAAGAACTGTCCCGGCATATAATGGGTTACAGTTCACGACAAAGTCGAGGTCAGGGCTTGGCTCAATAGGTTTCATACTCACGTTCTTAGCATCCCTCTTTTCTTCAGGTGACGGTAGGCTTAATCCCACCGTACGAAGATAACTTTCAAGATCCCTTAGTTGCTCCTCGCTCAAATCATCCAAAATGTCGGAAGGGAAACGTGGAATAATATGAGGATGTTTTTCGTGATGTCCCAACACCAATTCTTTCCATCTTCGAAATGGTGGATTGGTTGTATGGGGAGTAAGAAGTTTGAAGATTGACACGAGAAGCTCCTCGTCTTTCGGCAGCCATAGAATACCGTCACCGATATGCAACATCTCTCCGTTCTCTAACTTGAACTGAAACAACTTCGAGAGACGCTCGTTTTCCTCTTTCAATGTTTTCATGCCTTTGAAACCACCCTCGTATGCCTGGATAATATCCAGTAGTATCCTTGACGCAAATACGGCTGGGACAGAAACTTCCCCCGTTCTCCAGATAGTACGAATTATGGAAGTGAACTCGTCATCAAACGGTGGGAATGTATCTGGAAACCTTTTTAATTCAGGCCTAGCCTTTGCATCATCTTGGAGCAGCATATCGAGCAACAACTGCGAAAGCACTCGATCTTCTTCCTCGCGTTGTCGCGCTCCTGCAGTCCCTACTAACTCCGGACGAACGGGATAAGTGGTGCTGATCGGAAGTATCGGTAGCGGCCAACTATAGGACCCCTGAAGTAACTTACAAGTCTGAGCGAATTTTAATAAAGTGTGTGCGGTCGGGCGGTACATGAACCTATCGAATGGGGTCATCGCGAGGCTCCCTAGTGTGTTAACCATGTCGCTCATACGCTCCCCCCAAGTCGCCATCTCGACAGGGAGTAAATTCTTCACAAGCTCAACATATGATCGAGTGACCATCGGAAATGCAGTATAAACATCCTCTTCGGCCCGACGGACGAGATCAAATGCTGCCGTCGTCACGACTGTCGCAGATATGATATCCAGTTTGCCGGCTTTGCATTTCCTCCACGTTCCCTTGAGCTTTTCTTGAATGCGATGGAGATCTTCAAAAAGACAGAAGGTTGCGAAAGTAATCTCCAAAAGAGATCCTACTTCTAACTCCCAAATGGCGTATGTATTGTCTTTCTGTTGGGGTCGCTTCGTATGGGCCTTCGTCGTACTGATATCCGCAGGGGTAATTTCGTCTGTATCCTCCAGATCAAGTGCGGAAAAACGATTTCTGGGGAAAAGGTACAAATTAGTTTCTGCAACGGCCTTTTTATCAAATAATTTAAGCGTTGATATATCCTGATTGATAGATTGGTTTCCACTTACTGCATCTCTGCCGCAATAAATGCTTCACTCGTCGGCTTAGTTGGACTGCTGAATGAGCTATTGACGTTACCATTATCCGCGACACGCTCACCATCGTCTGCCTTCAGCATATGAAAAACCTTCTTCAATACTTGAATGAAATGGCCATGCCCGTCAGTCGCAGAGTCGTTCTCCCCACCAGCTTGTTGAAACCAGTCTGCGCATCTCTGTCTAGCTTGAATAGCGCGATCTGCTACCTTTTGTACGTCTCGTGGCATTGAGATGCATTTCCCTGAATCCACGATCATAGTGGCCTGCTTAAGGATTTCTTCGGTAGTGACAGTATACTTAACGCTTGCTGGTTCGTCATCGGTAGAAGGAACTGGCAACTTCCCATTTCCTTTCGCCTTCGCGGCTTCCTTGGCTAATTTCCTTTCCTTGCCCTTGAGCCTGGGTCCCTTGGAAATATTGGCAGTTGCTGTCGGTGCTGTATTTGGCTTGGTTGAGGGGCGATACCCACAAGCCTTCGCGGTTTGCGACAACCAGGTAGTGAAGACACTAGTGTCCTCCTTGTACCGCTTATAGCTCGAGGTAAGGAACTCGGGCAACATCCTTTTCTAATCTCTTTAACAAGAGAAGAAAACGCGGATATTTTTAAGAAAGAGGGCAAGAGAAAAAGATGTGTTGACTTAGACTGGGAGAAGTCAAGTCTTGAGACAAAATCCGCGTAAGTACGGATTTCGCGTCGTGAACAACAAGAAAATGAGAAAAGAAAATAATGGAGAAGGAAAAGCTGCCGGATGAAGTTCAGGATCTCATCCACTCGATGCTAAGAAGAAAACATCATTTCCGTGTGGCCATGTTGTTATGAAGTTCGAGTTCTATGTTGTGTTGAGTTGATGATAGATGGGTGAAGGTGGGAGGTGAAAAATAATAACACATTATTTCCCGCTTTTTACGGGTTCACTAATATTCCGATATTTTGTCCTTCTATCTCCAACACCTTGTCTACAGCAGGCTCTCTGCTAAAAGTCTCCCTTCAACACTCTCGAAGCTCCTCTCTCCGAAATGTCTTTCATCCAAGGTGCCGTGGGCATGATAAGCTAGTCCTCATCGAGAAATCCCCTCGTCTACCCCTTTATTCCTTTCTTAGTAATTAAATAGGCATGAGTTATTATATGTCCGACGGGTACCGAGGGAACAAGAGACGAGTCAACTCTGCAATAATAGCAAACATGAGAAGATGAAAACCAGTCTTAGTATCTTAAAGCCATAGTGTCATTTCAATCGTACTATGTATATATCTGGGGGTTAGTTGTATATGTAAAAACCAAAAATAAGATAATAAATCAATCAAAATCCAGAAGGTATATAGTAAAAAGAACGAGTGACATGGAAAGGAGAAAAGACGACAATATTCCTACTCATCACAGAAGTATCCAGAAAGGCAAAAAAAAACCAATCAAATAATAACCGAAGCAACAAAAACAACAAGAAGCTGGTAGAGGGGGAAATAGGGTAATAATAATAGTAAGTATAAGAGCGGAACATGGATGGAGAGAGAGAAAAACGCCAATGCACCTGCCTTGCCTTGCCCAACCCACCATTGCTGCCCCTGAAACCCTCCTTGGGTTTGATATGAATTAATCGCTTGACAAATGTTTGCAGAATGAGGCAGGGAGTGCGGGTTCAATAAAACACACGCACGGAGATAAAAAGGTGAAAGATAAAGATATGAGGGGGAAACGTTGGAATCCCCATCATTATCGGAATGCGATGAGTAAAGATGTATAGATAGAGAGAATATGGTTTGGCCGAAACGGAAAGGACCCGGCCTGCCAGAACCCCCCAAAGAGTAAAAGCTCGATAGGAATAAAACACGAAGACGAATGCGGAGGTGGAGAGTCGGAGAGGATAAATGCGGGTAAAACAAGCTGGAAGAATATCAGACTCCTCGATATAATGTTTGACTGCCGGTTTGTTATATTTCTGTAGTTGGGTATCCTAGTATGCGTAGGACTCGCTTCTTCCTAAGCCAGGTTGACGATGGTGGTCGTACTGCGAACGAGGATAGGCATCCCGGTGAGTAGTAGCTGTATCAACAGATGCTTTGCGGACATTGTAACTCCCGTAATTGACATCCTCTGGCCGGATCTTAGGCGAGTATCTGACGTGTTCATCTGAGAATTTCTGGGCTTGCTCTTCCGGGGACATCTCCCCGAAAAGCCTTTCTCGGGCCGAGCTTCCTCGGAGAGGCGGTGAGTTTCGGGATGATGGCACGGCTCTGGCAGATTCATGGCGTGTGAGATTTTGTCGTGTCGGTAGAGCATCTGACGGGTACGCATAGGTTGCAGTGCGGGTGGGTTTTGGAGATGGTCTAACAGTAGGTGGCGGTCGCTCACTACGAATGGGAGATGTGCTCTTCTGTCGTCGGTAGGACGGATCCGGGCTGACCAAAACGGTCGGATGAACCCTGGCATATTCTTCGTCTTCGTCGACGATGGTGTATTTGGTAGTGGGCTTAGACGGGCTGTTACCTTGATACATCTCGGGCGTGCCAGGACTAGAGTAACCGGAATCCGATATCTCTGCGCCTTTCAGCTTTGATGATCGAGACGGTACGTGTTCGCCGCGGCGAGATCCCACACCAAACAGCGGAGTTGTTTCTGATCGTCGCACCGGTGGTGGATCACGCCTCTCACGGACGTGGCCGGTCGAGCTTCGTTGAAGTTGAGGAGGGGCTAATTTGGTAGAAGACGGAGGAATCTTGATGGCCATGGGAGCTGAAGTTGCCGCCGCCAAAGTTGGAGGCTTGCGAGTTTCATGGCTTCTTGAGAGCGGTTCCACAATGTCAATCGATCCGCGACGGTCCCTTCCTGAAGAATCTGGTCGACCAGAGTCTCGGGCACGAGGCCGAGCCGATGAACGTCTGGCCGAATCGGGTTGGGGAGAGTCTCTGACGTCGTAGTAATGCGTCGGAGAGCGAGAAGACCGTGGCCGTCGATCAACGTCAACTGGTGCGCTACCTTTTGATCGTTGGATATACTCTCGAGCGTTGATGTGTAGCGACTCGTGTTTCGATTCACGATCATCGGTGAAATCATCGTCGCGACTTCGTCTTGACTCGTGCCTTCGCGATGACTCGACCTTTGACCTTCTTGGAGGATCGTCGTAGACTTTTCGGGACGACCTTCGGCGATAATAAGATCCATCGGAATCAGAACCGTCATCGCTCTCGACAAACGCAGCCGTACGGCTATATTTCTCTGAGAACTCTCGCCTCCTCTCCCGATCCCGATGCTTCTGGCGATCCTCATGACCTGCTTTCACGGATTCTCGAACTTCGCGGGCTCGCTCTTTGGTCGATCGGATCGGGTCAACCTTGGGGTCGGTATGTTTCGATCGCTTCCTGTCATCCACATCCCTATTTACAGACCGCTTCGCGTAGTCGGTATTTTTCCGGGATGATGGGCGTGGTTCTTCGGTAAACCGAACTTCTTCGTCGAAAAACCTTGTCGAAGCGGGAACCCGTTCCTCATATACCCGTCCACCTCGATATTCAAAGGAACCAGAACCTCCTGTTTTCATGCCGGCGTAGGGAGACGATGACGAGCCTCCATCCCGTTCCATGGCCTCCTTCCGAAGCTCTGCCAGCTTCACTTTCTGGTCGTAGCGCGCCCTCTTTGAATCATCTGAGAGTAGTTCGTAGGCCTGTTGTACTTTTTGAAACTCATCCTGACCCTGACTTCGCTGGTTCTCGTCTTTTATCTTGTCGGGGTGGCACTTGAGAACAAGTTTGCGATGGGCGGTCCGGATGGTAGGGAGAGTTGCATCTTTGGCGACACCAAGAACGGCATATGGATCGATCGGAATCGGAGATGCCATGTTGGCTTAGGGTAGTAAGTGAATGATGGTAAAAGACGGTACGACGCGTTGGAATTCAACCACCTGGTTGATGTTGAACGGTAAAGGAAGGAGTGAAGCGACGGGGATAAATAAGTAGATCGAACGTCGTCCGTGTCGTTTTAGAAAAAGGACGATATCAGTAGAATATCAGATCCATCCTGTATATTCTGGAATCAAGAACGAGAAAACGATGGATTAATAAGAAGTAGTATTGATAGAGATGAATTGCCAGCGTGGCTGCACAGCGGCACAAGGTCTATCCGGCGACGACGAAAGAAGGATGGAATTATGACTCCCGTCCTCGAACGATCAACGAAAGAATCGGGCCTTTTCGAACCGGTTTCCCGTCTAGAAGGCAACTTTGTAAACGAGGCAAGGATCGGATCGGAGTACGACGAGATCGTTCAACGTCGTTACAACCGGGAGAAGACGAGATGGAAGAAATAAGAAGGTCGGACTTCGAAGGCAAAGACAGCCTGCGCCACGATTATGTTCTTTTCCAGGGGGAAAGGAAGCCAAGCGTAGCCGGTGGTGTTTGATTACGTGCAAGTCGCAGTGCTGCTTATGTGGCAACGGCTTAGTCACGCCACAAATTCAAATGGGTTCGGAGAGAGAGCTGCGGTGGAAGGTGGTAGAAGGCAAGGGAAAGAAAGGCCCTTCAAAGAAAGCGACACACGATAGAGAGAGTGAGACGATGATGAGAAAGAGGTAAGATGATGATGAAGGGCATAAGAATGGATCAGAATGAGAAAAAGAGGGATGCGACATGGAAGATGTATCTCTTCAGTGTTTTGAGAGGGGAAGAGGTACTTACCCTTTTCATGCACGAAAGCGGCGGTGTAGGGTGACCGGGCAACAAACTGTGCGGTCTGAGACTCTCTCCGATGTGCAGTGCAGCAGTAGTAAGTCGGAGTAGTAGTCAATAGTAAGGAAGGAAGAAGATGTAGGTGAGAAGGTAATGAAGGAAGCTGATGAAGGTACGACAATAGATAGTTAAAAGGGAGGAAGAGACCCTGATTCCCTTGGAAGAGTTCAACAAGCTGAAGAATATCTATCCTAGCGTCTCTGATCTTCGAAACTTGTGAGTTTCTTCTTTTTCTTCTTTCTTCCTCTTCTTGTGATCCCACAGGTGGTGGCGAATACTCAATGAGTGGTTCCCTCTCCGAAGACGAGAGAGAAAGAGAGAAAGTAGAGAGGAACCAGAGGATCCAAGGAAAGCTATTTGAGAACGCGACAACGTAGCTCTTCCTGTGTCTGATCCGTCGATCTGGTCGGAGGAGTGCGCGAGATGCGGAGACTGGGTAAATAATAAGAGGATGAGAAGAATGATGTCGACAACTCAATTTACTATGGTGGTTGTTTTAGCAATGCTATTCTCCGATATTATTCTTTACTATGACTGATACGGACAGCCTACAACTACTGAAGAATGACCTTGCTTGTCAGCACGAAACATCGATTCTTTTTCTAGGGTTCCTTCTCTTCAGTGAGCGAAAGATCAGGTACATTGCTTGATAGAATGGGGGTTGATGACAGGCTGAGAACCACTGCCTTCTTTTTTGCCCTGCTTTCATTTACCCCCCTGTTCGTGTCTCAAGGTCAGTAGAAAGCAAGAAGCACGGAGTATTATTGCTGGAAAGAGAAAAGGATATGGGAGGAAAAGGGTCCTTCCATGCCTACCAACCGGTGGAATGTAGGTACGCCATCTGTCCAACTGACATCTTCCGGGGGGAGGAATGTTGTTTCTGACAAGAACAGGCATCGGAGCAGGCATCGAGCTACAACTCGTGTGAGGTCTTTTCTTTTTTTCTGTCTTTTTCCTTCTTCTTTCTTTCTGGGCTGAAAGTGTGCAGAAGTCTCAAATGGCATTTGGACTAATCACTGTTTGAGGTTCTGCTGGAGTTGCAGCAGCTGTCCCTGGCCTGGAGAAGGGAAGTGGGCCTGAAGTAGGAGAGAAGAGTTGTCGTTGATGGGCTGAAAGAAAATAACTCGCTCCCTCTCTGGAGAAACCACGGATCACAGCTGCTCACCCCAGACTTGATCCAAGGATCCTTGACGATTGGTTGAACCGTCTTCTCTGTTCTTTTTCCTTGTGCCTTGTCTTCACACCAAAAGTCAGAGGATACACGTCAAACACACCCATGGATTGGTAGAAACCGTTTCTTGCTCTGCTTCACTCTTCTTCTCTTCTTCCTTAATCTCCTTCCTCCTCTTTCTTATATCCTTCTTCAGCCAGGTTAGTTTGATATCGAAATGTCGTTGAGGTCGACTCTCAAAGCATTCTTCAACTCCAACAGTCCAACTCTGACACAGCAATCTCATTGAAACGCCCGTCTGAGGTGATCGGGAAGGCTGAGATCGCTTCCGCAGTGGAGATGTCTCTATTTTGCCCTTTCTCGTTTGTTTTTCTTGTTGGCGAACGAGGCCACCCAAACATAACCCTCGAAAACATGCCCTTGTACATACGTTCTCTGGTGAGAGAATACTAATAAATGATGGATCTTTGACCAGCACGAGGCCATGACACCCTTTATCCAATCCTCGTCTATCGCTGGATATCCCTTCATACTCCCATGCTGTGTGGAACTCAGACTTGAGACTCGAGACTCTCGAGGCTCCCCGTGGTCAAAGGGTCATCCGCAAGAGGCCGCCCACCAGTGATAAGAAAAGAAGCGGGAGCAACCAGACCAAAGTAGGAACGTCGACCCGCCCAGATGGATTCGAGAAGCATCATTTCACTTCGTCTGAAGCGGTAGTGGTCGCTGCTAAAAGTAACTCATGCACTTACAACCCATGGCTGAGCCAGCCTTGATTTCCCTCCTCAGTAAGGTCTGAGTGTTTTTGAGTTGTTCCCTTCCCCGTTGATTCTCTGTTGGGTGCTGGGGATCCTGTGCAGTAGTGTGCTTGACTCTTAAACAAACCACTAACCTGTCCTCTTCCTCTCCTTGTCTCGCGCGCTGCCCCTCCCCCTCTATCCATCCATCCATCCATCCATCCCACATCGCATCGCATCGCATCGGAATTCTGCAGGACAGTTCCCCTTCCCCCCTCCTTTCTGACCCTTCTTTTTTCCCTTTCTACGTTCTGTTCTCGAGGTTTCCACCGGGCGGTTAAGTCCCTTACATGCAGCCAATCTCCAACGCGGAATAGCCGAAACCTTTTTTTCTGGCTGCCCTCCATCACAAAAACTGACAAATATGTGACATAACTCTATTGTACTTTTGGGTGTGTGGTGGAAAGAGAAAAGATCAACTCCCTCCTTCTTCTTCCGATAAGAGAGGGTTGTCAGAAAAAAGAAAAGGGAAGAAAAAGACTCGAGGATAGTATTATTGGTCCACTTGGTCTTTTTATCTCCACACCCCACCAAGAACAATGATCCGATATGCCATTGGCGGCCCGTTACCGATGCCCCACCAGAAATCCTTGCCTTTAACCAGTCAAAACCCTTCATGCTGGAGAGTTTGTCTTGACTCGACACAGACCCGGTATCGTCATTCTGGAGTATCTATCGTATCGATGTTTCTCTCTCTGACTTGTCTGACCCTTTCAAAGGTGAGGCTGTGGCTCAGTCTGTAACGTCATGTCATGTCACACTCTCTCCTTACCCCTCCATTTGGCTGCTGGCATTTTGCCTCATGCCATTAATTTTCCCTCGTTGTTTCCAGGTTGGGTATATACGAAGTACGAGGATGAACCTTATATTCTGAGACGGGGGCACACGGGTACGTATGTCAACGACGTCATAATCTCGGCTTATTTATTTCGCGCTCTTCGTTGTACTCCCTTACAACTACACCGGGATGCTACGGTACATGTGAGAGAGAGGGAGAACGCATGTAAGGCCTTCCAGAAGAAAGGGACAAAGCCTCGTTTCAAGGCAGAAGCATTAATTTCTCTTTTTCGCAATGAGAGACATATCTCATCTCTATTTTCGGCATCGAGGTATTTCTTTTGTGATTGGAATTCAATAACTGACTGACTCTGGTGGGGGGGACGAGGGGCAAAGAGATGATAGGTACTTGTGATGTGACGACTTTGCAATTGAGTGAGTGAGGTGAGGTCCCGTGACAACTTATTTGTTTGTTGTTGATGAGTTGTTCGGGCCTTCCCTCTTTTGATAAAAAAGGGTTCAGAGATCGATCACATTAACGAAGTACTTTGGGTAGGTAGTCCGAGAGAAAATGGGTCTGGACGACTATGGAGTTAGATACCTTACTCCTTTTGTAGCAGATACAATAAAAATGTACACCTGACCTGACACCCATAGCTCAAGGTGAGACGGAGGAGGGGAGAGCTAGTTCCGTTTTAAGTATTCCGTACCTGGTCGGTCAGTTGGTCTTTCGGCTTCGGGAGGGAGGAAGTTTAATCGTGAGAACGAGCTGGTCTGCGATACCGGCAGCGGGTGATAGGGGTGGGGTGGATGTGATGGGGATGAGCTTTGAGGGATGGTGGGGTGTCTTCTGGCTTCGGGAGTTAGGGTTGACGAGGAAGGTTTAGGGAGAAGTAAGACAAAGGGATGTGTGAAGTGATGGTGAGATTTGAGGTATGGAGTATTCGGTACCTAGGGATATACTTCAGTACATTTTAAACCTCCATATATTTTTTTGGGTTTTAAGAAAATGCATAGGACGGATTGTCTGGGAGCAATTTCATCACCGATGCCTCCATCGAGCGAGCACTGACGAACATGTTTGAAATCGGACCAAGCTTCGGTGCTTGAGCCTTGAGAACGAGAAAACAAGATTTTGAGGCAGCGAAACGAATGAGAGAAGAAAAGGGCATCCTGTATCCAAGACTCTGTCTGGTTGAATATGCAGAAGATAGACAAGAACTTGGGGCGTTGGTTATGGGTGATTGGGTTCCTTATCATGCATCCTGTTCGGGCTGTTGTATGGGACACCGAGCTGTGTCGCTGCATAAGGGGGAGGTGATAGGAGGGCGCTTTGCACACAACCTTCTCTCTCATAGGGAGATGGTATTGATGCATTGGTGCATGGATGTAGAATATGCAGCTGGGTGTAAAATAAACCAATAAAGGGGTTCGTTTCTCTCGATTTTAGGATCAGCTTGATTCCTTTTTTGATTTCTTGTTTTCTGCGAGCCGGTCGAGGGTCAGAAAGTCAGATACTGAGTTGATGATGTGAATCTGCATCTGCAGCACCGAAGAATATGCATCATCAGAAGCGGAACTCTCGCCTCTCGGAAATCACGGCTGTCCCAAGACTTAAAAGTCGAAAGCTAGCCTTGCATCACCGGTGGAAACGGGGATGCTGAACAGACGTGAAATATTATCCCAATCTGGATATTATTCGCTCCATCATTTCCAAACTGGAAGATCCAGGTCCACTACAATTGGTGTGTTGAACCGTTTTCCTCCCTGGTGAGGCCACGAGTTGGCCATGATGCAAGCGTTAACCACGCACGTCTCCCTCCGACCTAGCCTTTCAGATAAGGCTTCCGTGTCACCCTGTCCGCCTCGCTTGCAGCTATCCCGCCCCTGTTTTTGAGTAACCGGGGCGGTGGTAGTCGTCTCAGCCTGGTCGTACGACTGAGTCGGAGATGGGGGATCTCCCGTATTGGGTGAGGTTACTCCGCCCCAAGGTTCTCCTTCCAACGGTCCCCCGGAATGATGACCAGGCTGAGGATGAACAGCCGCACTCGAACCGTCATTATCTAATTTGGGCTCTTTTCTGCCGCTTAAGTCGACTAGATATTGCTTTTTGCTTCCTGGGGACGGAGGTGGCGGAGCCTTGTGTATATTCCCCGATTCTTCATATACGGAGTCAGCGCAACTGAGATCCCATCGGACTCGCTGGCAACCCCGACTTTGATGAACGTGACCACATACAGCAAGTTGGGGCCTAACTCTCCAGAGTGCCTGTCGAAGGCTCTCACAGCCTGATGCAGCTCCAGATGCGCCAACATCGCAGTGGTGGAAGGGAGGGGTATGCGTTACCACAACATCGGTGTCCAGTGGTACACCGTCCCAGAGATCTCGAGATTGATCCCCATCGCGCTCATAGGTGAAAGCCCAATGACCCGGCGTTGCCGGAGAATACGGAGATCCAAACACTTTGAACCTCGTCTTGGGCCCATCTGGCCTGGTTAGAGAAACAGTTGTTGATTGATGATTTAGATATATTATCGATGGGGATGAATTCGATAAGAGCCCGGCGCATTGATCTGGGTTCTCCGGGCATTTGTTATGAAACAAGTGGCTATATTGGGCGTAGAAGTCAGGATCGAGTGTAATATCGTGGTTACCTCCATTGCCCGAAAAGCAAATGTTAGCCAACGAGATATCTCAGCCCTCAAATATCCAGAGTTTTAAACAGCACAATGATGTGATTTTGCAGACCAGCAATTACAATCTTGACTTCAAAGTCACTATTTTCAATCCACCCGATGGTTCTCTGCAATTCCGATAGACCGCCCTGATTGGATAGGTCTCCTGCGTGGATCAAAACGTCGCCTTTTGGGAGCTTGAAACCAGCTTGCTGTGGAGTGTAGCCATGCGTATCCGAAACACAGACGATGCGAGTTCGAACCATCTGGCTATCCGTCGTTTATGGATATCTCAATTCAAAGAGGTGGGACGATGACGATGATGATGACAATGACGATTTACAATGCGTCGATAGGTACCTATAGGACCTCCTGTGGCAAGTCAAGAGACAAGAAACGAGCTTAGTTCAAATAGGGCATTCTAAGCCAACAGTCAGAGCATTATTTCTAACCACAGCTTGTCAGGAGACCCGTAAAGTCTTCATATTTCTTCGACTTAAATAAAGTTCTATTTGATATTCGAGAAATTAACTAATATCATCACGTGAACAAACATCCCTTCCAAGGATTTGCCCTTTTTGTCCCCTTTGTAGGAAGTCAATTCCATCTACGAGTATAGATGGATACCAAAAACGGCGCAAACATATTATAGTTTGAAGCAATAGGAAACGGGGAGATGTGACTACACCAGTTCTCTCTTATGGGTCTACAGAAGCCAGGATTACTCTAATTTGTCTTGTCCAATCTCATCATGGTGAGATACGGCGTTTGACAACTTGCCTCCCAGAAAAATATTCCCGTAACCGCCTAAATAGTGAAGCAATTTCTCCCAAGAAAGAGAACATGCCGTCATACAAAGTTCCGAAGCGGGCTAGGAGCTCTTCCCGGGGTTATTTGTTGGTAACATGACGCTCAGGCACAACCAAGAGGATGCAAGCAGTCCATATTCGAATAGACAAGAAAGCCTGCACGCTGAAGCAATGGCCGTAATGCGACTCATGGCCGAAACCTTAGAGACTAGGTTTTCGAAGCCGCGATATAGTCAGGATCCGTAGATGAGTTAGTATCCTAGTATTTCCGGAAACTCGGGCGAATAGTTGATTTAGGCCTCGTTCAACCTTCATTTCCTATGCTTCGGCAACAGTAAGTGGTCGATCCGGTGAATATCTTGGTGAACTGTTTCTCTTTGGAGACGTCATAGGTACTCGAAAGGATCCCTGTAGCCTATATAAAATGGTTAAGGTGATATTTGGAGCCTTAAGCTCTTCGAAAAATACCTTCAAGCCAGTGTTACGGACCGCCTTTTAAAAGTGCACGCCCTGACTCCTGCGTGGGTAGAATCCGCATTTCCAATCTATCTCCAAAATCATCTCTGGCCCAGTCATCGTTGGAATGCATCAAAGGAGGTCCGGTGATTAGAGCGAATCCAAATACTCTTCATGAGTGTTCTGAAAGATTGCCTTTGGAAATCTGCCCGCCCTATTCTTGGGTCTCTCGGACAAGTTTGAAAGCAGTTGGAATCGCATTTGCCATCTGGTTGACATGGATCCAAGCTCTCAACGGTATTCAGCGTCATTGTATCACTTAAACAGCCCTGGCAGATTGCGTTGTTGAATCCTAGAGACCACCGATCGGGACATCTCTCGGTAGCCAGGAGAAATTAATTTATCAAGAATTTGATAACCGTTTAAGAAAGTCGTTAACAGGAGTCGAAGACCAAATTTCTTGGAGGTCAGTCAAAAGCTCGACGGTCGATAAAGAGCTTCGATGTCGCCTACAAACCAAAGTCAATGTCGAATAACCGGGTCCCTTTGGCTGCCACCATTCGTGTCGCAGTAGATTTGTAGTAGCTGCGACTTAAGTGTGGACAGCGAGTTCAGTCAAGAATTGTTTGTCTACTCAAGAAAGAGCTTTGATGAAGTCTTCAGTAAACTTTCTTTTTCGTTTAGTTTCAAAAGTCTTGGCGGGAACACTAAGAACCAACACGTGACCTCACTTCTCCAAAAAGGCTGGTCGAGTTAGGGCTGGGGCCCTCATGATCTGCCGCACAAATTTAGCCTCGCTTAAGGATTTACTACGAACCATCAGACTTCGTGGGTTGCGGTTGAATGAACCCCAACGACACCAACTTCGACAATACACAAATCCGAAGGTGTATCCCGGAGCAGAGCTCTTAGTCTCGCTGGATATTAACCTCGTCAAACGGTGACATAGCAGGATGTCTACCTTCGAGCCAGTGGTGGGTGGTCCTTTGATATCATCACCTTCTCCCGATGTTCAAGACTGACTTGGGGTTCGCGATATAGGTCGTCATCGACGGCAAGGGGCATCTACTTGGTCGCCTAGCCAGCACCGTGGCCAAGCAGTTGCTCAACGGCCAAAAGATTGTCGTGGTCCGCTGCGAAGCCCTTAACATCTCCGGCGAATTCTTCCGCGCGAAGCGTACGTCTACTCCCCTCAACTATCAAGATTCCAGAATGAAGGAATCTTGGGAAACATGATATAACTGAGATTGATTGCTAACCTAACTTGCTATTACAGTCAAGTACCATGCCTACCTCCGCAAGATCACCCGTTACAACCCTACCCGTGGAGGTGAGCAACACTCTTAACCTATTTCCGATATCCCGAATAACCTCTGACAAAACCACGCTCTCCAGGTCCCTTCCATTTCCGCGCCCCCTCGCGTATCTTCTACAAGGCCGTCCGTGGCATGGTTCCCCACAAGACTGCTCGCGGAACTGCCGCTATGGATAGACTGAAGGTGTTCGAAGGTGTTCCTCCTCCATATGACAAGAAGAAGCGCATGGTCGTTCCTCAGGCTCTCCGGATCTTGAGATTGAAGCCTGGCCGCAAGTACTGCACTGTTGGAAGACTCAGTCACGAAGTTGGCTGGAAATATCAAGATGTGGTTGCTAGGTGGGTTTTCCAATTATTCACATACCACCAACTTTGGGGGTTAGGTGTGGAAACGCGTTGGGATGTTCATTCGCTGACGGATTATCTAGACTCGAGGAGAGGAGGAAGGTCAAGGGTGCCGCATACTACGAGCGAAAGAAGGCGGCGCGGAGACAGCTTTCGGAGGCACAGAGGACCGTGGGTGCAAGCTCCAAGGCGAAGACCGAGTTGGCCAGCCTTGGGTACTAGATGTAAAAAGGATCTGGGCTCACGCTAGCGAGGGAGGGGCTAGGTGAACTACGGGCAGTTATATCAGTGAACTGGAATGGCCAAGATCGAACTTCCCTGTCGCTATTTGATCATGAATCGATGGAGAGGATGCCTGAATTTGATTTCTGAAAGGAGTCTTATGGGATGGAAGCTCGTTCATAGCCCACAGTTGCTATTTTACGCCGTGGCGCTTAATCCATACATTTCTTAACCAAAGAGAATATTTCATTCAAGTTTTTTACGTCTTCGAGAACACTATGTCCGTGAACCGTAGTCCGCGAGGTCGCACGGTCTAGGACTCCCTTCTGTTTACCTGGAATTGGGATGCCCATCTTTCCCCGTGTGTTAGTTTACCCCCCTGGTATCGTTGTCCCCACCCTGGAAGAGCAGTAAATCAAGGCTCTTTCCCCAAAAGAACACAAACCTTGAGTCAAACCCACAATCGTGCCCTAGAGTATTTGTCTATTGAGTGGGGAGTATTTACATGCAACCCACCCCTTCTCCCATATACATGGCCACGAATTTGAACATATACGGACGTTGTTTGGCCAATGCCCCCAAACCACTCACGAGAAAGATCAACACCAGCATTGAAGCCCTCCCGCGGGCCGTCGCGTAGTTTTTCGAAGATTTAAATGATATGTCTCGAGTTCGGAAAACTACCATACCCTTGGGTTGTATTCATTTATCAAACCGTCGGACTGACATAGATCCTCCGTGCCTTCTTTCTGACATTAATCTTTCGGTATGTGCCATAGAGTTGATGAGGTATAATCTTCGGACCCTATTAGGAGGCCATAGGCCTAGCCCTGCTTTAGAAGGCCAGACAGACATCTAGAAGTCAAACCCACTACGGCCTTGCCAACACCGACTTGATATCAGAAACGTAACGAACATGACGGCCGTGGTTCGCCTTATTTTAGTTTGAGGGAGCCATGGTGGCCGGGAAGTCATTCCAACTTTAACAACAGACCAAGATGTAGGCCAAAATAGATGAACTTTCTCCTCCATTAGCCCAGGTAAATACATAACAAAGGAAGTGTACATCGGGTTTCTATGTTATTTTCAGTGATACTGAGGTTCAAGTTGTTCAACGACAGACTTGCCCGATCCCTTGGGATGGATGAGATCTGCTAGTAGGGCACTAATATCCTTAGTTGAAGTTTGATCTTCATACCCCAGACCGAGCTATTCCCGAGTTCACATGTTGTTACCCGAGCCAGTTGCCGCTGAACCTCCATAACGATATCACCTACTAAATCTCTCTCTCATCATGAGCCATTAAGCTTAGCTTTGGATTTGAAAAAGACCCTCATACCGAGATCAGCCGTTGTTGCGGGCTTTCCCGAGCCGCCTATTCTCATATCACGTGACCAGAATTATCTACCTAGGTAACGAGTTCGTCTCCTCTCGACAGCAACTGCAATCTACTTCCAATACAATACCCAGACTTTATCAGCTTTCAACATGTCCGGAGCAAAGTCCAGATTGTCCACTATCGCTGGGCATTTAACTGCTCAATCAGGGGCTGCAAACCCTGCCTCCGGTGCCAATCGACATACACTTTCACCTACCTTCTTTCTCCCTCGTACGGCTGGGATAGAGCCCAATGTATGTCCTATATCGCATGAATTTTCAATGGCCTTCATGTATAGAATTTTTGACGATTGACGATATAAAAAGGCCGAGGCAGTTTACCATGTCACTGCGAACGAAAAGGTGCTCAAAAGGTCTTATATCGAGCTTGCGGACCGAGCGAGAGGTCTTGCATATTATCTTCTAAAGCATGGCTTGAAGAGAGTAGCAATTCTGTTACCAAACACTCCAGCTTTTCTGGAGTCGGTGTATGGAATTGGTGGCGCCGGCGCTGTCATGATTCGTATGATCCCCTTGAAAGATGGCTTTTTCCTCTTTTAACTTGAAGTCTGGAGCTAACTGACGGACTATATAGCGATCAACTATCGTCTGAATCCAGGAGATATTGCGTATATTCTTGATCATTCTGATGTAGACTCTATCATAGTCGACCAGGAATTTCTCCCATCGCTTAAATCATATCTCAAAGAGAAACCTGCGGTCCCTTTCATTGTGGACACAGACACGGATGCCACAGAAGGCCCACTCAGTGGTCCGTTTGATGAAGCTATTTCCGAAGGCTTAAAGTTTGATGTAGACAATGGAAGCAAAGGGTGGGATGGGTTGCAGGATAATTTTCAAGGCGACGACTCGACCCTTGCTATATGCTACACGAGTGGGACCACCGCAAGGCCAAAGGGGGTTCCGTACACCAATCGGGGGTGTTACCTAGCATCGATGGCGAATATTGTGGAAGGTGGATTGAACTTTCATGATAGAAGAGCGCATTACCTGTGTACGCTGCCCATGTTCCATGCAGTCGGTATGTTTCTCTATCTTGCTGATGTATACATCAAATATTCATCCTCCTTATTTTTGGTATAAAGCTCACTTTCTTGCAAGGGTGGATGTTCCCCTGGGCTGTGGTAGCCACCCGGGGTAAGCACTACTGTTTACGCAAAATCGACTATCCCCAGATATGGCGGATACTCAAAGAAGAACAAATAACGCATTTCAATGCGGCACCGACCGTAAACACACTTCTGTGCAATGCTAAAGAAGCAGAGCGACTCCCTAACCCCGTTCACGTGTTAGTTGCAGCAAGTACTCCTTCACCAATCCTCCTGGAACAAATGGAGAGTTTAAACCTGCACCCTAATCATGTATACGGTCTTACTGAGACTTACGGGCCAGCCGCTCGGGGATATCGCGTGCCCGAGTGGGAAACGCTCCCGCCGAAAGAAAAATACAATAGAATGGCAAGGCAAGGGTATGCCTATGTGACGAGTCTCCCTCTTCGGGTGATTAAAACCGATGTCCCCGAAGGAACGCTTATCGATGTTGAACGGGACGGAAAGGAGATCGGTGAAGTTGTGTTTTGCGGCAATATGTGCTCTGAGGGTTATTTTAAAGATCCAGAAGCAACCAGAAAACTGTTCGCAGGAGGAGTTCTCCATTCAGGAGACTTGGCTATCTGGAACCCTGATCGATCTATTCTGGTTTTGGACCGCGCGAAGGACATTATTATCAGCGGTAAGTGCCTAAAGATATGGAATACTTGGCATTATTTCTAACGGAACCCGAATCGGGTGATAGGTGGCGAAAACATCTCCTCTGTCGCACTCGAGTCCACGCTTGCTACCCATCCCGAGATTCTTGAAGCCGGTGTGGTTGGTGTCGCCCACCCTCATTGGGGAGAGATCCCGAAAGCTTTTATTACAGTCCGAGCCGGAAGTCAACTTACCGGAGAGGACGTTATCAACTGGGCGAAACATGTTAGTGGGATGAGCAAATTTATGGTTCCGAGGGAGGTCGAGGTTGTGCCAGAGCTTCCGAAAACAGGGACGGGGAAGATCAAGAAGAATATCCTGCGAGAATGGGCCAAGGGAGCGGACCGTAGCACTGTAGAATAGCTTCCCTATCAGTTCCACGCTGCGCGTGTGGTTGTTCTTCCTAGATAGATCACGAGATTACATAGAACCGATAGCGCTTGACTGGTCCTTTTCGCATAGAGATGGAAAGTGATTCGTTTATAGGCTCAAGCTTTTTGAGTAGGTACCTACTTCGTAGATATTCCTCGGAAGGAGGGTTCAGTTTTATCCCTTACCATATCCTTCTACCCAGTACTCCGTGTAGATCTAATTCTATCTCGCTGGAATATTTCGTATTCAGGGAAGTGGCGATACTCTGACCGCGTATTCTATATGCGAAGCGAGTCCATCTGGATATATATTCAGTAAAATCAAGTAAAGAATAACAAAATACGGAGAAGACGAGAGTCTGATCTCTGTGCTCACACGACTCCTTGTAAGATCTGGTTGCTTTTGTGTGGGGGAAAGATATCAGTCACTCTGCAAGGTCAGTTGTCTCTATCATCAACCTCAACGTCAGGCTGGATCGTCAGCTTTCAGCTTTCTTGGCCTCAAAGCCACGAAACGTCAAACATCACCACAAGAATGAGATCTCACACTTACCACCAACAGCAAACAGCAAACAGGAGACTTTGAATATACACAGTTAAAGAGAGAGTAGTGAAGTCTTTGGAAATCTCTTTTGCTACAGTTAATCCCCAGCCACCGACTGGGCGCGCTTGCTTTCTCATCCGCCATTCATTACCAATCGCCGGTCTCTCCATCCCACTTTCTTCGCCTTCAGCTTCGTTCATCACTAATTGACATTCCTTTTCTTTATTCACAAGGACCCAAGGCTGCGGTTTCTCTAATCTATTTGCAGAATTGTTGTGTATTTGTTTCCTCGACATCCATCCGCAGCTACCATTCTCACCTCGATTGTGATCCTCCTCGACGCCGCGAGAGCCACAAAGCTATTCTTGCCTCCCCACAAAGAGAGAATACCTCACCGACTACACTTGCATGCTTCGCTCTTACTTTTTGGTGGCTATCGGCAGCTCTTGCTTTTATTCTCGTTAAAAACAACAGGTCGATGCCCCCAAGAGCTCACCAAAACGGTACCTTCGAACTCTTTCCGAATCTCTGAAACCGATTACGTCCGCCTCGTTCACCTAGCAACATCCTCCCTCGATAACATAGCACCTCGAGAGTGGCTACCGTCTTGGAATATCGGCAACTGGTATATGGGGCATACTGCGGGAATGGCAAAGATGAGGTCTGACATGGAACCTGTGAGGTTCCCCCGGGTCTGGCCATCAAGTCGACGCTCAACTGAAGACCGGCCGGAATCCGATTCTTCAACATCCCCGGAACGTGCTGTCGATGACGATACCGACTTCTTTATGGTCCAAGCTAACGATTCACAATCATCGCTGGGGGTGGGCACACTCCGGGAACCTAATCATGAACGACAAGCGTCGATATCCCCCATCCTCCGGCTCCCCCCGGAACTCCTGATTTCCGTTTTCACGAAGCTCAGCTCACCTGCGGATATGCTGAGTTGTATGCTTGTCTCTCAGAACTGGGCCGCCAACTGCGTGGCGATCTTGTGGCATCGGCCGTTATGCAATAACTGGGATAACCTACTAAAGGTGGTGTCTTCTGTGCGGAAACCGGATAGCTTCTTCCCATACTACGACCTGGTGAAACGATTGAACTTGTCTACTCTCAGTGAGAAGATTAGTGACGGGACAGTCCTGCCGTTTGTCCAATGCAATAGAATCGAACGCCTAACATTGACGAATTGTTCCAAGTTGACGGACAAGGGGGTGTCAGATTTAGTTTCTGGGAATCGACATCTTCAGGCTTTGGACGTTACGGAAATGAGGTCCCTCACTGACCATACTCTATTTACCGTTTCTGAGCACTGCCCGCGGTTACAAGGCTTGAATATTACTGGATGCAAAATGATCACGGATGATTCTTTAATAGCAGTTTCGGAACGCTGTCGACAAATCAAAAGGGTACGTTTTTCTTCCCCCTGTAATGCTTGGAAGTTATTAACAGTCCTATAGTTAAAACTAAACCTCGTGGAGCAAAGCACTGATCGGTCAATAATATCATTTGCGGAAAACTGCCCGGCTATGCTGGAGATCGATTTGCACGATTGCAAAGCCATAAACAGTGTGTCGGTAACTACGCTTCTTGATACTCTTCGAAACCTCCGTGAGCTACGGTTGGCCCACTGTGTCAGGATCGATGATTCCGCATTCCTCAACCTTAATGATCGATTGACATTTGACAGCCTTCGTGTATTAGATCTTACTGCTTGTGAGAACGTCAAGGATGAAGGCATCAGCCGTATTATCGGCTCTGCCCCAAGACTACGGAATGTAGTTCTCGCAAAATGTAGATTTATTACCGATCGTGCCGTCCTATCGATTTGCAAGCTCGGGAAGAACTTGCATTATGTCCATCTTGGACACTGCTCCTCCATAACCGATGCTGCGGTTATCCAGATGGTGAAATCGTGTAACCGTATACGATATATTGACCTAGCATGCTGCAATCGATTGACGGACGCCAGCGTCCAACAACTTGCCACGCTTCCAAAGCTTCGAAGAATAGGCTTAGTTAAGTGCCAAGCAATCACTGATCGCAGCATACTTGCTCTGGCAGAACCAAAGTCATCGCACCCATTTGGTGTCAGCAGTCTCGAACGGGTTCATCTCAGCTACTGCATCAATTTGACAATAGACGTATGCCAGTACCCTCGCCCTTTTTATGAAGTGTTACTAATAATAATATCTTAGGGGATTCATTCTTTGCTCAACCACTGTCCTCGACTAACCCACCTCAGTCTGACCGGGGTGCAAGCTTTTCTACGGAAAGACCTCACGGCTTTCTGTCGCAAAGCTCCTCCTGAGTTCACTCAACAACAACGCGATGTTTTCTGTGTCTTCAGCGGTGAAGGCGTTGGTCGACTACGCGATTACCTCAATGTAAATTTCAACGAAGGACAAGAGGGCACTATGTATGACGACGGTGACGAAGTTGATGAAGATGAAGGCCATGTTACTGGTCTTATGAATGCGACTGGGATAAATGATGAGGAAGACGATGAGATGGTCGACGGCGGTATAGATACGAGCCAGTGATAGTTACGCCCGTGGCTATTCCCTGGATATTTTGAGTACATATTTTCTTTTTGATCCGACATTATTCCCCTTCACCGGTTTTTCTTCCCTTGTCTACTCTTTCTTTCACTCCAGTGCATCCTTGACGGTTTCTCGATACCTCTGTCTCTCTTCTCTCACTTTCCTACTTACTATACCTTTTTTTTTGAAATCATTTTTAACTACCTGCTACCTATATTTTCCTTTTTGAATGGCGGAAAGATAACGTCACAGGGATGGGAGCTACGGGCATGATTACGACTATAGAAACGATGGAGCGGCGGGTGTTTGAATGGAATGGATTCCCATACTGATACGATGAATAAATGATCATGAACTTCTCAACGATAATAGATATTTTCATTTGCCTTTCCTCTTTATCTAGACATATCCCGTGTATCCATCCGTATGCCGCCTATTTCCTTGACGGCTGATACTCCAAACAACCAGTTCTTCCGTCCTTATTTCCTTTCTCGTCCATATAACAACACCCTTTCTAGCACCATAACTTTCCCAGCCCCAAGGAAACAGAAAAAGAAACTTCCTCTTATTGCTTCCCTCTCTCCTTCGAGACTCCAGACGACTTCCGATATTAGGCTCAAGAGGATGTCTGCAGGCATGAAACGTTTTCGAAAAGGTAGGATACAACAGGGTGTTGCAAGCTCGTTCCAAGACAGACTGTCAATAGCTCTCCTTCGGGTTTTGGTGCTGTGAATAGGTCGACGCGCAAGTTAGGAAAAGGTGAGTGAGGCAGAAGAGAGAAGTGAGTTGGGTCGGAAAAGTAGACCTAAGGCAAACTGGTTGATTCGCGGGGTATGTTGGCCGCTTGTCCGGGTAATATTCATCGTTTTCAGGAACTCGCTGTCGGTAAAATAGGGTGGTAGGGAATCAGGGGATGGGTTCGCAGAAGAAAACAAAAACAAAGGCAACGCTTGTAGTCACATCAGGAGTAGGGGAAGTTCGGAACGCTCAAGGAAGAAGTTGCAAGGCTGTCGTAATTGTAGTAGTTGGCGCTGGGGTAGGTGTAGCTGTTTTGTCGACGAGGTAGTACCGTTGGTTCCCGGATTTATATATGCTAAGACCCCACCCAGACCCCGTTCGTTCGTTGGACGAGGATCAACTGCCACGGCTACTTCTCTGGCTCCCAGGAGGTTGGCTTGAGGTATCATCTCCTAGACCACTGTCCCTCTTCACCTTCCCGTCCTCTGGCACGCGGAGGGAGTCCCTGAACTTCAGGATCTGGCCTTTGAGTTTGCCCAAGCTGGACCTTTTGGGTTTCTCGGGCCTCGCTGTGACGATTTCCGGTGCGTCGAAGTAGAGATCCTTGCGGATCTTGTTGAGAGGATTGTCGAGGGTTGGTGGGGTTGGGTCTCCTTGCTGTTGCGCAAGGTGGTGGCGAGTGAGATGAATATTCCAAGTCACTTTGGTCTTTTCGAGCTTGAAGTCTAGGCCGTAGGGTTTGTAGTTCTTGCACTTTTCCATCTCACTGTAGCATGACATGCAGTGCTCGAACGCGCTCAGGGCTGTTGCGTAGTTCTTGGTGTCGAAGTGTATCATTCCCAAGCGGAACCAGGCGATTGCGAGAGTGGGATCTTCACGGCAGCTAAGTTCGAAGGCTTCGGCGGCGCTGTCGTTGCTGTCAACAATGGAGCGGAGAGAACCGATGTTGAAGAGAAGAAGAGAGCGGGGGATGGTGTTCCCACAAACGCTGAGAAGACGTCTGTGTTCGAGAAGTGATTCAGCGACATCATCGTGAACGGCGAGGAGGACTGAGTGAGACCAGATGTGTACTGCCTCCTGCTGGGAGATCTGCGGCGCACTGTTCTGGGGTAGGAGAGGTTCAGAGTCTAAAGCAGTCACTTGATGAGACTGCGTGACGTTCTGGAAAGGTCCGGACTGTCTGGATGGGATCGACATGATCGCGGGGTAGAGATTGCTGGGACGACTAAGGTATCCCGGTGGAACGGTGCGACGATGTGATAGTAGGATGGTGCGACGACGATGAGATAAGGTTGCTGATCACTGTATAGTTCAGTGCTGGAGGTTGATGTCGCAGATGCTATAGTAAAGAAACAAAAGTAAACCAGGATGATGTGTTCAAGAGTAGAGAAGGTTGACGTTTCTGACTTAAGTGTTGTTGTTGTAGAGAGATGAAAAGGTTGAGGAAAATAAGTAACAAGTAACACTGTGGGGAAGCTCCTGTTTGTGTTGGTGGTGCCTTTCACGGATCTAGAAGTTATACGCCCCTGAGGTTCTAGAGAAGTAACATAGACGTCACAGAGGCAACGCACCAACCCCAGCACGTGAGGATAGAAACTGGGGAGAAACGGCGAAGGGTCTAAAAAGGTTCCAAAATATGGATATATATAGTATTCCAAGGCTAATAGCGAGATCTGGGGAGAATATCTTCCCAACAGAGGAGGTATAGGGACATATATATAGAGGGATACAAGAGATACATTCTGATATCAGAACGGGCTATAGAGCAAGCACAAACGACATGAGTAGTTTGATATAGGACGATAGTAAGGTCTAGACTGGCAAACTCCGCCAGGGAGGCTTCTGTACAGAAAGCCAAAAGGACAAAGAACTTGTCCAAGAAGAAGAGAAAAGAAACAAAGGGCCATTATGATATATTCCAGCACAAAGATATCTTGCATCTTTGTAGTAGACTGAGAAAGCGGGATAGGTACCACTGCCTTCCCGGACACAAGCGCAAATTTAGTTCTAGGTTCTCCTTGCCAGTTGCATATATGACTCCGTTGTACGTTCTAGAAACTATGTGCAAAACGTTAGTAAACATGCATGAAAGAATAGGTTTGATGGGCTTACAGAAGTATGAAAGAAAAAAGTCCACATGGCATGTCGGTTATAGCTCGTCGCATGTTTGTTAAGCCACAATTTAGAAGTTTGCCCACCGACTTCTTTCAGAAAACATTGCTCTCGTTTGCTGTGGTTGTTTGGCCATCATCAAGGTTGTTTTTTTTCCCTCACTTCATTACCAACGTTTTGTTTGCGCTGATATATGCGGCAAGGAAATGTGGACGGTAGAAGGTGAGCATAGTAGTTGACATATTCTTAGTAGCAGGCATCTCCATCATGGATCGATTGATAGTGGTATAGTTTAGCATAACATCAATGGTATCAACGAATTGCTGAAATGGCGGAAACTTGCAATAGAGAGAGAAAGAAGAGAAGAGAAAGAAAAGGAGAACAAAAACCTACCAAAATGCTTGAGATCTCATTTACAAAGTAAATTAATCATAAAAACTAGGAAAATCAAACAAACTCCAGAAATACATTTCATCCACTCATCTTTGGGAGGATTGGGGAGAAAGGGGTTGGGAATGGAGGGGAGGGAATGATGAAATAAATAGGGCTAAAAAAGTTACCGAGTTTCTCAGATCGTAAAGGCTCGACTACCCTCAACAAGTCCGTCTGCTGCCTTGGTTATGGCAACCCAATTAGGAGCGTAGTGTCGCAGTTCGTCCAAAGCGGGAATGGTTCCGACTTGGTTGTTATCACTCCAGAGGCAGACAACTCTGCCACTCAGTTCTTTCTCGTGGTCCCACTCCACGTCGACAGTCCAGACATTTTCCCATGTGCGGCTCCAAAGTCTGATCTCCTTGGTTCCGCTGGGGTCGACAGTGGGGAAGCGGCTATCAGTTGAGGAACCAGCTACGTTGAAAGACCAGACGGGAGAGTCGAATGTCAGCTTGCACGCACGCGAGTTTCGACCGGAAACCTCGAAGCGGGCTTTATTCTCGCTGTTATTTCGCGTGGCATCGAACGAGAGCCAGTCGGCGTCGTTGCCACGCTCTTCAGATTGAGATGACTCTGCATCGGCGTCTACAACTTGAGCTGCTAGACCATTCCAGGAACATTTTAGTCGAGTCTCTACTTTTTCCGGGGAGCAGGTTATTTCATCGGAAACTGCGCTTGGGATGGAATCAAGTATGTCTCGGATAAATGGAGCGACGCCGGTGAGAGAGACCCGGTTCGATCCCGTGTCCAGGTCAACCTCCTGTAGGAATGACACCTTCAAGCGGTTCGATGAGGAGAAGGGGAAGGCAGTTAAGTTGTATATTAGCGTTGCGATGAAGACACAAAGCAATAGTATCGGAATGTGGTAGGTGTATCGGTGAAGAAACGGCGAGACGGGCATGAGGAGTAGCGTGGAGAATATGGCAATGATCAAATAGCCAAACAAAACAGGACTTCCATCCTGACCGGTCTGGTGAACTGCGGAGGTGAGCAGGAGGCCAAGTTGGCCTACGAGAATAATAACTATCGGACCAAGGAGGATGAACTGAAGGAGCCATGTCCACGTGGGGAGTTTTACACTCCATGGTTGTTCATAGCCGAACACTAGACTTCGGGCCTCAGAATAGCTGTCGTTGTCTTCTGTATCGTCATCGTTGGGCCTTGTGTAGTTGGCGAAAGTCGTCCGTTGCTCCCCTCGAAGCAATGACGTTGATTCTGTCGCTTCTTCGTCGCCACTTTCGTGAGCGTTAGACTCCGATGCTCTCTCATCCGCGGAAGGAGTAAGAAGACGGCTTCCTAGGCTGCTTGGACGCCTTGGAACTCCACTCAACTCTCTTACGTATTCAGCTTTTGGAGGCAGCGCAAAGAGCTCCAAATAGGATATCCAGGTCGCTAGAAATGTGCCCGCGAAATAGAAAAAGATATAATAGCCTCCAGCAATTCCGAGGCGTTTTTCGAATACGGTGTTGGCGACAAGTAGAGCCCAGGTTAGGCCAAATATCCAGGTCAGTCCATAGGCCCGATGAAGAGCGGATGGTCTAGCAAAGTCGGCGATGCGAGATAAGAACCAAGCCAGAAAGACCCAGGCAGAGATAATCATACTCCATACCGCATATTCACTACTGTGGATGATATAGGGGTTGACCTTGGTGAGTAAATACGCTAATGCTACGGAGGCAGCGGTCGATACGACGAAGATAAAGGGATAGCGGAACAAACCACGTAGACCATAAAGGGAAACCTTTTCATCGGTCCCTTCAGTCCGCTGCGAGATACTCAACGGATACATCTTATCTGCTTTAGAAAGGGCAATGATTGTCACAATTAAGGCCAGAGGGCCGACAACCAGCAACGTCACCGAGAGTGCGAAGAGAGTGTGGAGCTGGAAGACGGCGAACGCACTACCGAAGAGATCGAACCATACGCCTCGAGTACCAGTCCCGCTAGGAACCTTTCCATCATCTCTCGCTTCTCCGTCAAAAGTTGAGCTAGAGTCAGAGACGAGCCCTTTGGTAGTTGCAACGGAAGCGGACAACATATGCCACAGGGAATCAACAGTGGTATGTCTCGTGTCATCGCGATCGGTGTGGTACATCGATCTCGGTTCCATAAACGCAACATCCAAGCCACGGAGGCCTAAGTCGCCATTGAAAACGACATAATCAGTTTGGCTCTTAACCACGCCTCTCTCAAAGCCATCAGCACTCAATACCGAGCCGAACGGATGTTTTGAATTCTTATAAAACCGTGTAACCTCTGTATCAGTGCTTCGGAAGAGGGTAGCCCGACCACCGGCACCGGCACCTTCGAGATTCAAGAATGTGTGAGTAAACTTCGACAGTGGATGTTGGCTAAATACTCGTGCGCCGTTGAGGAAGTCTTCTTCTCCATTGTTGAATAGTAGCACGAGCCCTTTCCTTGGAGCATTTCCAGGGGACGTGAAGTATCGAATAAGTTGCAGGAGAGATATGACACCCACACCATCGTCCGTAGCACCATACCCCGTGGAAACGCTATCGTAGTGGGCATTGACGAGAACTCCACCTTTCCCTGTCGGTTCTCCATCCGGGTTCTCCCACCATTTCTCCTCATCATCTTCGTAGCCTCGGATGTAAACGATAATATTCGTCCCCTCGAAGTAGACTCCGAGGCCACTCGCCTTAAATATGCCACCGCTGAAGAAGGTAAGGTTCGATTGGACGTCATCAAACACGAAGGTAGCTGGTGGTTGTTCACTAGATAGATCCACTTGAGTACCCGTCCTCTCATTTAAGATGCTATCGATCCGCTCCAGCAACCACTCGTGAACTTCGTCATTTCTTCGACTATTGTACGGGTGGAAGCCAGCAGTGAGATGCTGTAGGTCTGCCCATGCCTCAGTAAGGTTGAGTCCCTTGGGAGATTTTTCGGGCGCCTTTGGGACGACATTGTGTATCACAAGGAGTGGAACAAGGAGGGCAAAGTACACGATGGAGGCGAGGACGGTCACCGGCCACGGCCTAAAGGCAACCGGGTTCCATCGTCGTGCCTTTGAGGGAGCCATTGAACCTCCCTATACCGAGATATCCACGCCAAAGAAGACGAGGATTTTAGATACAATATTCTAAGAGCGTTGAAGGACTTCAGAAGCCACAGGTTTCATGGACGTTGAGATATGCTTTTCCGTCTGATTATTGAAGTCTTTACAAAGGCGGAGAGAAGCGGCAGAATCCCTTTCATGTCTGGTGATGCCAAAAAAGGCGGGGTTTCCGACGCAGGGATCAGCTTGTCAGGTGCAGTTTCCTGCCGGTTATCTCTTTTTTTGATTGGTTGTTTTTTGATATTCAAGATTGAATTTCAGCAAATCAGAGAGCTCCATTCTTGCATGATCGAAAAAGCATTTGATCATGTGACTTGGGTTATTTAAGCGATCTAAGACAGCAAAGGACTCCTTCCTCTCTCCTTCTTCCAGATAGAAATATGACAGCTTCACCATAAATACAGTTGTTGTAAGACATTATGTAGAATTGGGGCAATATCTTAAAGAGAACTCTACATATAAAAAGCTATCAAGGAAAAAATATCAAACTCTCCCAACGATCCATTGCTTCGTCGTTCCTGTCTCCCGCCTATTTCCCAATCTCACTTTCAATCATTAGTGAGAGCAAAACTGGACGCTTCGAGGTTGAAGGACAGCTGATCCCATATAAATAGAGCAACGCAAATAATTATGATTGTTTCGTCGTCTGAAGTCATCACTCTTTCGCATCAGACAAAAGTTCTCGGGAAACGGCGCATTCACGAGCGAACCCAAAACACCTGGCCAGCCAACCTTGACTCTGATAGCTCAATTCAATGCAATGGGGAGCCATGGGTACGATCCCGCATTCGATTCTCGGGCTGGCTGAAAAGGCTGATTTGTACTGCTGCACAGCCTCCGTAGTAGAGACCCAAAGCCCATCAAATTCCCCTAGCCCGTACATCAGAGGAACTTTTATCGCGGTAGAATACTTATGCCAGTGCTCTAGCCAAATAACGTTGATGTCATTAAGCTCGGCCGTAGATATCGGCTTATTCAAGCGTTCGGTGTAATATCGCATCGCTGGATCCGCAAGCTCTTTCTGAGGAAGCTGGAGCATCACCGCGTCTTTCACCATGGTGTCGAATAATATGGTGTCTTTCTGGTCACCAAGTAATTTGATCATCCCCTGTCTGGATTGTTTCACGTGTTCCACACCGATTCCTGAAGTGATAAGCCCTGCTAGGGGATATCCCTCGGTCCCAGTATGACATCCGGCCGCGATGGTGGCCACCATGGCACCGATAGAGTGCGATAGAAGAACAACACATGTTGTGCCACCCTGAGAACCAAACTCCTTCCAGAGTGCAGGCAAGATGGTCGCGTTCAGATACTGTCCTTGCTGCTCGCCCCAGGATCGCTCGTCCGCAATCGGCGGAAGAGGGGTACTTCCTCCGTAGCTAGGTCGACTGATTGCGATTACAGGTATTTTCAAGGCTTGGGAAATGGTTGCAACGGAGTGCTCCGGGTCTGTGTCAAAGTACTCCGCGTCGTAGCTACCGCCGTGTACGCAGACCAACAAAGGTATGGGCCTCTCATATCTGGATGTCTGCGAAGGGATGCATAGACGCCCAGCAAGGGAATTGCCATCAGCAAGTTCGAGGTTGAAGGTATCCATCATTTCCGTCGCGAAAGAGCTCGATCGGGTGGTAAAAGTATTACCGTAGCAGTGAGAATTTGTTCTTTTGAGGTATTCTGCGTTTCACTGGCGCAAAGAACAACTTCTCAGGTCATGACGGTTAAGAAAAGTGAAACGCTCGCCAGCGATGCTTGGGTTAATAACCCCCATAGAGGAGTAAATGGCCATCGTCGGCCCGAAGTACTTTATGAAGTCTGGCTCTTTTCCGAGATTCAGCGCCTGGAACTCTACTTCTTCCCCACTTCACTCACAATTGAATTCCCAATTCAATCTCGGAATTATGGCGAAGTTATAGCGAATTGAACTTTAAACAAAGAGAGAAGCTCACTTATCGAAGGACAGAAAGCAACTCCTGAGCAAACTCTTGGCCATTGAGGCTTCATCGAGGCTTCAGAGACAAATGGAAGCTTTGACCTGTCGTTCTCCAGACATTGAAGCGACAGATGAAGATCATTGTCATCGTTGCCGCGGGGATCTTTCTTTTCTTCTGAAGCTGCGGAAGTGGGCTGTGTTTACATACGTATGCAATTGAGGCTCCACGCAAAAGTATTCTTCCATTCCAGGCAGAGGAATTATCCGATCTTCAAGAGAGAGAACAAGGCAGGATAAAACTGGGCCGGAAACTATTCTTGGATGTCGCCGTTTTCTTAATCGCATCCTCTCAGTCCAACTGCGGGACAAGAACGAGGCAGCAGAATTCTTTTGAAGCTGCAAATCAGGCCATCTCACTATTGAATATCTTCTTCCTTTTGCGATGATGAATCAGCCTCATGCATTTCTGCTCATCTCAAACGGTTGGATGTGAAAAAGTGGTTGCCTGGCAGAAGAAGACGCGTATTGGCCCCCAAAACAGGCGATGCAAAACAACTTTTGATACATGATGCCATGAACAAGACAACAATAAATACCTATATCTAAATCACTGGGTACCTATCTTCTTTGCATAACAACAGGAAAAGAATTAAATATCCAAAGGGAACATCTATACGAATAGACAGGATCAAGTTCTTTCTTTTTTACTCGACGCTCGCTTTTCTCTCCTTGTCACCTAACATACATACATCTACAACCCTTCTCTCGTTTTCCAGCATCAGAACAGTTCGACATTCGAAGGAGCACAACGGAGATAAACCATTTTTCTCTATCCGAAAAATTCGAATAAAAAAAATAATCAAATATGGTTTCCTTCGATTCCTTGCCCACCCCCTCCATGCCGCCCCGCCAGGTGCGGGTAGCACTCGTCGCCGCCTCGGTGATCGGAGTCATTTTCAACATCGTCATAGCAATAATAGGAAGAACGCATACCGAGGGTGCCCTGGGCATTGTTTTTGTAAGTACCGAAAAGTCTTATGGAACGAAAAACCCCATTTACTAACTGAAAAATGTACAGCTTACTCTCTCCGGATTACTATCCATCTTCCAACTCGCAAGTCCAAAGAGCAAACCTACCTTAAACATGGTATTGGACTTGTTCTTTGCGGTTAGCCTTTTGCTCTTGTACATCATCGTCCTCGCCCTATCTTATGCGCTTCGCGTGAATATATTCGGCGTATATGCGAATCTGGCATGTTTGGTATCTAGGTTAGTCCCACCCCACCCCCCCTTTTTACATACATATCGAAAAAAGGACCCAATGCTAACAGTACCGCTAGCTGTCTTCACGGCTACGCCTTCTTCGTCCGACTATCCTACTGCCTAGCCTCACGATTCTTTAGTGGCGCGGCCAGTTGCCCGCATTGCTCTGCCAGGCCCGCGGACTACAAGACCGTCCCATCCATGGGCATGGGCCAGGAATCTCAAGGTGATCCGGAACATGGCACCCACCAGCTCGACAACGACGACGATGATGATGAGAGGACGCCTCTGTATCGTGATTCCGAGGAGGGTGCTGTCGTTTAGTGGACCTCTCGGAGCTTCTGACCTGAAAGTTTTTTGCTTGTTTATGGGAAAGGGAGGGAAGGGGGGAATGTGAATTAGTACCCCCTTTTCACTACCTGCCTACGTTACCGACGGACACCATGAGATGAGTGCGGACTATCGGGATTCAAGAATGTATATCCTAACCCCTTTTTTTCCGTTTTGGAGTGATTTAAGGGATGGCGCCATCCGCCATCGAACGGGAAACGGATAACGGAAGGAGTTTTTTTGTTTTGTTCTTTTTCATTTGTTTTTTCCGGTCTATGATGAAGATTTATCTTTTCTTTTTAACCACTGTACTTCCTACCCCTTGGAAAATCTGAAGTATACCTATATATACAAATCAAAATCATCTACACATCTACATTCTTTGTTTTATACGTATAACATTAATCCGCAATTGCCTAGAATTTGCTCTCATGTTTGTCTGGTTGTTTATTCATACATGTGCTTCATACACTCTTGTTGTGGTCAATAATGACCTCCACGATACGAGGCGTGGAATGTCAACACGGAAGCTAGGCAACACATTTCTGGTTTTGAAGCCAAGCCGACACTCCTAGGGGAAAAACGACAAGGACAACATTTCGGCTTCTAATTTTTAATTTTTTAACTTATTTTTCTATTCATCTGATCATAACAATAGCTAACTAATGTAACAGGTATCTCTCGCAATATATATACAGTTGGTTGGGAGATAAAGATATCTCAAAACTCTCCGTGCGAATCGGGATTTCATTAGAAAAGAAAATATTAAAAAAATCCGTTTCCTCATTTCCACATCAAGAGTGATAAAATATGTAATAGCAATAATAATAAATAAGCATGTATATGTCATGCTGGCATTTGTTGCCTTCGTTTTGGCCCGAGAGCCTTGCACACTCGTTTAATCAGGTCTAGGCCCGATGTATCTTTGCTGTGTTGTACCTTCAACGCCTGTCCCTGGTGAAATCGGGCTCATCCTCGGGAGACGGGAAGTGAAGGGGAATCTTCGTCGAGTCCACGTCGAGCGTGCTTATTATGGACGCTTCCTCTCAGGCGGAAGCAATGGTACCTTTCCTTGAGCCCGTGTTATCCCGGAATGGGATTCTCCAAAATCGAATACCGGGTTCAATCTTATATATATATATATATATATTTCGACGGAAGGATTAGTACATGTGTTGCGAGAAAGAGGCCGTGATTAGGTATTTCTCGAGATGTATCCCTTGTAATTCGGAGGTAATTCGGACCGAGTGCCTCATTGCCTGCAGCACTCGTCGATTATGATACTCTGAGAGTGTATGCTTTACACGCATGGGCCGATTCGGGTGGTGGAGACCTACTCCGGGTTTCGAAGTGTGGTCGATAGATAGAATCTGTAACAAAGTGTTCGGTATAGCTAGCCAGGAGCGGTGTGATTTGATTCCTGGTTTGTGGTCGGACGCGACGAGGACGTAAAATCGGTAAGTGTTAGTTCTTGGAGGGGTACAGGTGGATCGGTTGGAGTCCAGCCGCTCGATGATTGCGAGCTTTCGGTCCGATCCCCACCCAGGGAGCTATGCCGCCGTTCTGAATGTTCGAACATGGCGATATCGTATTCATCTGGATGCATCCACGGCGGAGGTCTTGGGGATTGAGCTTTCTCCAGAGGCGGCTGGGCGTGCCTAATATCGGAAGTAACACGGGTGGCGTCGACAAAGTCTGGGAAATCACCCTCGTGCGATTTGGTGAGCTCTGATTGAGGGTTGTGAGAATGGACGATGTGTACCAATTTACCCAGCACAGCGAACTCGAGTTTCAATTTGATGCTGTAGACGGCGGCTTTGAGCGTGGTTTCGATGACGTAGTAGTCCGCATATTCGATGCCCAGGAGGGTGAGGTCCAGGATGATAATGATCAGATTAATGCTGAGCAATTGGTACATGATTTTGCGCTTTCCCTTCTCGGGAGCCATTCGTAGCAGCTTGATCGTTTCCCAGATATAAAGGCCTGAGATGATGAACTCCTGGATGCAGAACCCGGTCATTTGAATCTTTTCCATCACATTATACCCCTTGGTAAACCTATCGGTCGTAAAGTCGAAATTCGATCCAATTGTCAGGACCGATGTGGGAATGTGCAAGATGAAGGCATCGATAATGATCATCCACAGGACGCGACGAAGGATGGTTGGATTCCGGAGGACCAGATGGAGTCGAGAGTACAGGACGATGGACTGACCGGTGACCATGAAGTACCAGCCAAAGGTGAGAAGCGTAATCGAGATCGGTAAGACGGAGGTGAGCTTGAAGAACTTGAGCAAGAAGCCAAGAGAATACGGGATGACCCCCAAGGCTGCGGAGAGCAGCAGACTCCAGAAATATAGCCCCTTATATTTACTGAAGGTGACGAAGATGAGAATGATCAGCTCCATGGCGTTGTACCATGAGACGCCGATGAAAGTCGATAGGAGAATCTTGATGGCTAGACTCTGTCCCGAGTACCCTCCAATGACTCCGTCTCCGGGAGTGGCTACTCCTTCGGCCATGATGAAAGATCACCGACCGGTTCGGTTACACCCATCCGTTCCTGGATGCGATTCCAGTGAGGACTCTCATGCGGCAGCTAGCCGATAGCTTCCTGACGGATGAGAAGATAAGAGAAGAAGAAATCGAAGAATGCAATGCGCGGCGTAGCGCACGGTTAGAACGATATCAGACGTATGTCGATGAAGTAGATATAATGTCGTTCGGCAGTAGTTGGATTCACGAAGACGTTGTATGGATGGTCCAAGTTCATGGCATGCGCATTTGGTGGGGTCCTCCGATGTCTTAAAAGAAAGGAATGCTTCAGGTGAGGGAGGCTATGGAGTACGTGAAGTGAAAAAAAGGCAGGCGTTGGTAAGATGGCAGGAGAAAGCGAGTCACTCAAAGCCTTGCGTTTCGGAGAGCGAGAATCGATAACGTTGTTCAACGGCTTCACTCAAGATATTCCCATTGATCTCGACCTTTTTTGTTTTAAAACCGCATTCCTCCCTATTAACTGTGATTACCAAATGTCACCCATATAAGTCACAGTTATCTCTTCCTTTGGAACCTCGTGGTGCATTCAGTAAGGGTCGACTCGACGGTGATGATGATGATGATGAGAAGAGAAACCAAGAAAGCAAGACAAAGCTGGGATGAAGTCTGGTTATGACTTACTCAGCGAGTAAGCAAAGAGGGACAACCTGGAGGTTTTATTTCTTTTTTCTTTTCTTTCTATTTTTTCCCATGTTGCAAGGTTGAAGGCTGAAGCGGGAAAAAAGGGCTCACCCATTTGTGCGGGGATAGAGAAAGAGTCCGAGAGACATAGCGACAGCCAGAGCGACAGCCAGACAGACAAGGCGATGCATGTCAAAAAACTGCAACAACGCCTTTTGCCAAGGACAACTTAATCTCCACATTGTTCTTACTCTTTAGGTTTAGTCTCTTTCCTTTTTGCTTTTTCTCGTTTATGGTTAAAAGTTTCCTTTTCTTTTTTTCTTTCTTTTTGATCGACTCGGGCGGAAAAAGAGAGATGGAACATGCGACGACAACATACGATGGCAGTGGATACATAGAGAGAGAAAGCGATCGCAGAGATATACCCGGTGAAATCGTTGTGGTTGACTCCTTCTTACACTAGAGAATGAAGGGTGAGATGAGATGACATGTAAGACATTCCTCACACAGTCAAGGGGGATACCAGGAACGGCAACAGTCCCCAAGTCTTTCCTCGCTCAAAATTCCCATGTGTGACTTTTTAAAACTCCCCGACAACGGATCAACGACACCGCCACTTATCTGGTGAACATAACCAACAACCACGGCTCCACTGAACTTTCCCAGAGATTCATTTCTGATTCCCTTTCGCGTCGGATACTTCTCCAACTGGTTGTCTGTCAACGACGCAAAAGTGAGCGACTCCTTGCCTGGGCCTTTTAAAAGGTGGAAGTGATTCCTGTGCTCGATCCGAGGTCAACAAGAACCGATGAGGCTCAGAACCTTTCGGCATTCTCTCAAATGATCGTGAAACAACACATCAACTCTGCAGCGCAGCACTCAGCCTTCCTCACTTTGACAGCTGGTGGATGAAAGCTCGGCTGCAGCCTGGATCGCAATCAATCGCGACGACCGCTCGGCTCACTCCTCTCAACTGGGTCTAGTTCACTCTTGGGGGTTAGGACTCTTCATTTATTATCCATGTGGGCGATCTTGAACGATGGGGCGAGAAAGACCTCGATGACACAGTAACCATGACAAGAACTTAAAAAGTCCATCTTTTGGCTCCTTCTCAACGCCTCGAGAGTTCAAGAGTCGAGGCCTTTGCTTCGCCTTCATGGTCCATCATCCCCGCAGAAATTCTATATATACTCGGGACTTATAAGGCTATGCGATTTGGAGAGTGACGCCCGTGAATAGAAAGGCAACGGCATGTAATGTGCGGCTGACAAAAAATAGCGATATCGGTTCTCTCTGACTGGTTGAATTCAAAATTACATCTCGCCATCTCTCTGGGGCATCTGAGGAATAATGTGCCAGATCGAACGGTGAGCAAGCCGGGGAAATCTCGCGATCAACGCTTGCCTGTGCAGGCATGAACCCTGGAGCATCGTGGACTATTGGAATTCATGAAAGAGGGATTTTTAAAGATACGCATCTTTCCTCTTTTGAATCTCTCCCCCTTCTGCAACTCTATTGAGGGCACAAGCTTCTAAGCGATCATGTTCCTCTCGATATAAAATCAAAACGGCAAGAACGCCAAGGGAGGAAGAGGCACGACGAAGCTTTGAACATCGAGGTTCAAAGGATTTTGGAATCCTTTCGCCAAACTTGTCTTTTTGGGTCGACATTTCTTTCCATGATTCAAGCATCCATGACTTGGCATTGACAGGTGACACGACGGATCGTCCGCGACCCATGGACTCGGGCACTGCGTCATATTTCCTGCAAGCCATCGACCCTCAAAAAGCGTTCACAGAAAATACAACCTCTTCCTGGAGGATTGTTTATTGCCATTATCTGCCCTCAATTCAACTCACCATCTCCAAGAATACTCTTTTTATTTTTTTCAGTGTCAACCAAGGGAAGAGAAAATGTCTTCATCCACGGAACACGTTTTCCGCCTGGCCACGTGAGACATGAAATCGATGACCGAATTGTCGCCGATACTTTCCTTTTTCAGCCCGAGTCCATGGTTGTCACTCGGAGGTGGCGTTTTCGAGCTTATGTCACGTGCGGCTGACCTAACCGAAATTGAAAATATTCTGTAAGCGAGCCGTCACGTGGATGGCTTGGCCACCAAGAGGTATCTTGAGAAAAGAGAAGAAACGTCAAGCTTCAACGGCTGATTTACTTGGCCAAATGGTGAATATGTATACAAGAAGCTCGGAAGGCAGTCGTCCGACGTCGTTATCTCGCCTCAATAGGCGCATCACCGTCGTGAGACAACGAGACAAGACCCCAAGATCATCCTGACATTGATCGTGACAGTTCCCACGACACGAGTCAATCACCAGCCTCCAACTTCCAAGGACCAGCGAACATCTGGTTTGAGGCAGTGTGATTCTCCCATTCCCTGCTCCTTCCTCTCTGCCTTAATTAGGAATAGACCATAGACTCCAAAACCCCGGAACAACCCCTTTTCGCTTCAACTTTCCAACACGGAGCACCACCACCTCTCCGCAAATTACTCCGATCACCCACATCGACGTGCCGACCGCCTAATTATTTAGTGCAAGACGCGAACGAAGAAAAAGCTGTTCGGATAATTGTCGATTCATGCGGGGGAATTGGTTTGGTGATGGTGATGGTTTGGGTTTCTTGACGTGAAGGGTTTCCGATCGTCGATGGGGTGTTGAGACCTCAATCGCAAGGAGTTCGGTTCGCGGTCGCTTCTGCAAATGAAGGATTGACACATTGAACTCGTTCATCCGTGATGTTTGTGGTCATGAGCTCATCCTGCAACAGGAGCTTCTAGGAACGGGAGTTTCAAAAACCTCCGCACCTACGATTGATGGTTCGTCGTCAAATCACGATTAGATTAAAGGGCTTGATTTATTGGAGGACTCTTCGTAAAGCAGAGAAGAGAGTGCTCTGACCTTCGGGATTGTACAAGGTTTGAATATAGCTTCATATCATTCAAGCGACGTCGATATCATCCGTAGCGTAGCCCCCAATCTAGAAAACGCCATAATCACCAATAACTCCTTGCAAGAAGAGATATCCCTCCATCCCAAAACCATGATGCGTAACACCCCACGAGCAATCCCCATCCCTAGAAAATGTAGTTCCTCCCAACCGCATCACCCCGTCCCCGTCGCCGCATCCTCACCACCCTCCTTCCCCTTCTCCTTCCCATTCCCATTCCCATTCCCACCACCAGTCCCCTCTAAAACCCTCCCCACCTCCCCCCTACACTCGGGCATCGCATTCTCCATCTCCCTTGCCAAAACATCCCGAAACCCCGCAAACGCCTCCGCCTTGCCCTTCAGATCCTGGTTCCCGCGCTGCACGAGTTCTACGAATTCGCGCGTGTAGATATCTGGGTTGCGCGCTGCGTCGACGTAGTCGATTATTTCGGGGGGGAGTTGGATTGTTTGGATGGGGGGGTCTTTGTCGGTGGGGGATTGGGATGGGTCGGGGGATTGGGATTCTTGTTGGGAGGGGCGGGTGTGTGAGGAGAGGGTTGAGAGGGCTTGGGTTAGGTTTTTGCTAGTAGGATAGAGGGTTAGGTATTTGGTTTTTGAGAGAGGGAGGAGGGAAGACGTACATCTTTCGTACAAGTTCCTGCTGCGTTTCTGGGCCAAGGTACCCGTGGACAGCGGATTGGATTTCGAATAACTGTTGGATCACATCTTTGATGTCGCCTATATTATATATATATCTCAGTAAACGGGCTCTTTTCTTTTCTTCTTTCTTCTAGTGCGGAAGGAAGGACTGACTATCGACCGTTTTCAACGTCACTGAAGGTGCCATTGGGTTAGGGATCCCGCGGCCTTCGTGTGTACTGGAGTGGCTTCTGTCTTCCGCGACCACCTTGGCTTTGGCTGTATCTCCTCTTGTCGCTTGGTGAAGTTGTCGTTCCTCTTTGAAGCTGGTGACTGGTTTCTTCATATGCTCTCCGCGGGTCAAACGTGGGAGCTTGAAGCTATATCACACTAGTACAGTTTGGGTTTAGCGTAAATGTTATCACCAAGCTGATGGCTGGCACAGATAGGTATTTACTGTTGTTATTCAATATTTCATTCACTATTATACCAGTGGAAAAGCTCTGTGTATGAAGCTCGATGGCTCAATTCTTCTTGATGAAATAACCAAAAAAAAGACAACAGCTCTCTAAAGCTACTACTGTACAAGCTAAGAGGATGGTCCCAATTGCGGGTTCATGGTATGTACTGGAAAAAAAGAGAAAGAAACAAAAAAATATATCATGTGTCGACATAACGGCCAAAACCGATTCATTCTAAAAAGAAAGCAAATCAAAAAGAAACCAAAGAACTCCATGGGCCGGTTTTCGCGGTGGGCAACTATACCTCCTTCGTCCTTAGAGTCGGGAGGTGGCGGGGTATATCTATCTCGGTCTCAACCATCTCCAACCCTGACAGACTGGGATACCGTCGGCTGAAATTTGACTCCCAATCTTCTTTTGGACTGGTGGGATTTCCTTGCGGTGACTGGGTGGTATCGCTTCTCGGCATATTTCGAGTCGGATCAGAATGTTCACCGGTTTGGAGACTCTTGGGTTTCGGCGGAGCAACTGGGCGTTGGTTTCCTCGTGATGTTGAAGGGTACGCAGAGGATGATGGTTGCTGTTGTTTGGGAAGATCTTTGATGTCCTTCGGAGGCGGCTTTGGTCCGACATCGCGGCTATCCAACGCCACGGGCTTCTGTGCAACAGTGGGAGAACCGCCAAATCGTTGAGTACTAGGATTTTCAAATTGCTTCGCCTGCAAAGCATTCCTAGAATCAGTCAAACGTCCGGAACTGGAAGCCGTCCTACTGGGCAGAGGCCTTTTGTTCTCAGTAAGAAGGGACTGGACCTTGTTTTGAATCACAGCTGCCATTGCTCCGTCCCCACCGCCTCGTCGCGGCGCTTCGCCTTTCTCAGCGAGCTTCATACGATATTCGGCCCCGGCATTGGCGACTCGCTTCTCCTCCTTCGATAACCGCCGACGCTCGAATTCACGGCGCATTTCCGGTGATATGTCATCCGTATCGTTGACGGCTCGTTCATCGTCACTAAGCTCCGTGACCTCTGACCCCGTGATCGGAGTCAACCCCGAAGCGCGGTCGTCGGGAGGATTCTGATTGTTCTTCTCTTCCGGATTTTCTTCGAAACGACGAAATGCATCTCCAAATCGACCGGCAAGCAAAGTCTTGGTCCCTGACAAAGATATCGAAGACAGGCTAGAACGCTTGGTATGTTTTGGGCCACCACCACTCAAGCGCTTCTCTCGTTTCCGCCCCATCTCTTCCTCCTCCTTTGCTCGCAAGAAATCAACATCCGAGTATATGTTCGCGCGGTCGGAATCACGGCTAGAATCTACGCGGGACGATCGTATACGCTCTCCATCTTCATACTGTTCTCCAGCCCAGCCTGTTTCTAGTGGTGATCGCGAGCTGTCACGGTCACGAGAATACTCGGCTTTGGAGCCTACAATAGCACTCGCTGGCCTTGTCTTGGCGTTGGCAGATTTAGATCGGAATCCGGCATCCTCAACCTCCAATGTTGATGGCCGGGATACTTCCAGGGACGGTCGTGAAGAGAGAGGTGTCGGTTTGGAAGGTTCGGTTTTGAGAAGGTTTGCTGTCCGAGATGAGGTAATCCCTTGGTTCGAGGAAGGTAGTCTTTCGCTACTTTCGGAAGCCCGAGCTGAGTTGGAGGGCCGTCGCTGGTGTTCAGGCGCGGGGAATCGATAGATCGGACGTGGTGGAAGAGCAGGATTTTCAGGGGCTTGAGAAGGAGGTGGTGAAGGAGAAGTCATAGTACCTGTAGAAACCATAGTTGGTTTCTGAGGCACTGGTTGGTGTATGGTAGTGGATTGTGACGTACGTTCTGATTGCACCTCTGGAAATGGGTAGGTCTTTTTCTCCGCGGCATCTGTTTCACCACGGGCTGCGTCCGGCGCTGGACCAGGTGTGCTTCTCGCAAACACCTCATCCGCCAAAGCGTGTGTTATTCGCCTCGAGAGCACAGCATCTGTAGGTTTAGTCTCCGCAACAGTGGGTTCAAATTCAAATTTATCTCCTTTCTCATGAAGAATAGAAAATTGGTCTAGCGTTGGGAAGCGATTGGCAAGTTCGTCGGCATTCCCTTGTTTTGCTTTTCCGCCATCGAGAGCAGCAAATGGGTCACCTGAAGCATCCCTCATCGGCGACGGGCTCGGCTTCGCGGAGCTTTGGTGAGATGTTGGTCTGGTTGGCCTTCCCCTCCTCATTGGCGCAATCTCTGGTATTACTGTTGTTTCCTGAACGGGTGGGGATAGGACAGCGCCGACTTTCGGTGTTTCTGTAGGGGACGGAGGGAGTTCCTGATACCGACGAGACTCGGATTTGGAACGGCCGGCATAGATCTGAAAAGCGTTAATTCTGTTATCGTATCAAATAAGTCACAATGGCTACTCACGTCTCGAATAGGTACAGGCTTCCCTTGCATGCTACAAGCTTCCGAACAAACTTGGTAGATGTTTGGTCTCTTGTCCGGGCTTTCTCTCAACATCGAGGCTATGACTCATGGTGAGCTACTTGACCAGGAATTTAATGTTATGTATACATACCTATCAGCATCTTGAGCCGATCAGAGAATACGGGATACGAAGGGTACTTGAAGCTCGCGTTCAGAATCGCCATTTGTCCCACCTCCTCGAACGGAGTGGTATAGTAGCAAAGCTTGTAGAGCAAAACACCCAGCGCCCAGATATCACTTTTCTCATCGATAGGCTGTTTTCGGTATACGTCAATCATCTCGGGGCTTCGGTATTGTAGCGTTGTGTGTCTTTGTACATCATCCTCAATCAACCTCCCTTCCGCAGCAGTCGTCGCAGCCGGTCGAGGCGGGGCGGTGGATCCAAAATCACACAGTTTATAACTATGAGAACCCCCAGACAACGATATCAAAACGTTTTCAACCTTGAGATCCCGATGCAGTAGAGGTGGCTTCAAGTAGTGCATGCACGCAACGCCCTCCACAATATCCGAGAAGATCTTCAAGACCTCCGGCTCCGTCAATCTATTCTGTAACCGTGTATTCATAAAATCGATCAAACCACCTCCCGCACAGAACTCCATGAGTAGAAAAACTTCATATCCCCCGCCTTTCAGCTGTGAAGCATGCGAATCGATATACTTCACGATCGGCCTATGACCCTTGAGCTTCTTCATAGTCTCCACCTCTGTCCGCATATTTGCCAATGCCCCTTTATCAGGAACCGCCACCCTCTTCAGCACCGCTGTTTGGATGCCATCGATGGGTTGTGGGAGTCGGACAACGTATACATGCGCGAACCCTCCTTCGGATAGGTATTTCTCGATGACGACACGGTGGCTGCCGACTTGGACTTTTGTTCCTGGGACAAATGTCCCCGCGGGAGCTGACTGGAGAGCCATTGCAGCTGCGGAGTTGAGCGAGGCTGTATGTCGATGGGAAAAGGTTGGACCGCTATGAGGATGAGACGGTGCCTGGGAATGGAACGCGGACATTCTTATGTCAAGGGGGAGAGTGAGGAGGAAAGGTGAAGCCCGCAATGGGGCTGTGAACTCGTTAAAAGACCACGGATTGCAATAGACGCGGCATCAGGGTATGGACCAAGAAGAGTTTTCCGTATCTGGCCACGGTGGAATGAGTAGGAAAAGAATGTACCTCTTCTATTTATGGAGCTTTGAGGGATAGAAGTTGCTGCGGTCTTGAGGCTGAGAGCTTGTGATTGGGGTCCGGATGATCGAGTTTGGTGATACAGCCTCCTGACCAATCACAATGTCATTAGTGTAGGGCAGGAAGAAACCCGTTAAAGACCGGAAATCTGATGTTCGTCTCTCTTTCGAGGACAATCAACAAAGGAGTTAAAGAGAGGTATAGAGAGTGGTGAGTTAAAAGGAATGGAATTTCTCTTATTTTTCTGATGAGTTTGCTGAAGAAGTTGTGATTTTGATAGTATGTGTTTTCCGAACCGCCTGGATGAGCTTTTGTGACGTGTAGCCTGGGCAAAGTAGGCGCAGAAGACGACAAACGGACACGTCCATCAATTTACCAACTCCTTAATTAACGGAAGAGAAATATTTAAATTAAAATCTGGACGCCCAGGTGAGACGAAGAAAATGTTTTGTGGACGATCTTGAGAAGAAGAAAAAAAAAACCAAACTCCAAGGGAACAAGCACATTCATTCTCCACGGCCTGCGGCGCAAGGCGGCGAGCCGATCAGCCCCTACCATTCGATGTTTTTCGTATTCCCTGTCTGTTGAGGAACAAAGGAAAACTGTGCCTTACTATTATTGTTGGACTCTATCAAATCATTATCTTCTGAAATTATGGAAGGAACGACGTCCCCGTTCGCAGCGCCATCCCCTTACATACTTCCCTCGGATTTTAGCCCACAAGGGTTTGTTCACAAATACCAGCCTTGCCCATGACCAGCATGTCCAACAATGGGTCATGACAATGGGAAGCCTGCATGGGCCGGATTAGACCTTATGCAGCTTAACCCCTGCGCAAGCATACTCTTTTGGGTGTCTGTTTAGGACGCCATCGATGCATATTCCCGGCAATCCGCTTGACATCCAGGAAGACCTCGTTGGCGACAAGCTCCCGAGAACCAGATATCATTCCAGTCCTCATCGCTCATGTTTGCTAGTCCTCGGACAACCATCTGCTGCTTCTCATCTAGCTGATCGAAAGAGGACAGTACCGGATGAGGTGGTGGTCTACTACCGTGAAAAACCATAGTGAGTGCGAGGTCCGCAAGAAATTGAGCTACCAGGCCAGATGACCCAGAGACTGCACCAACGAGAGCGTCGACCACTTTGGGAGTCGCAGAATCTCCCCGGTTTCGGCGTAGAACACCCTTGAGTGTCAAAAGTGATTCTCCGTATAGGTCCGAGCCACCAAAGGGTGCGATATCCATGTCGAAGCCACCACGATTGTGTGCTTTAACCAAGCTGTTGGCTATGAAGAGAATTGTATCACTACCCTCCTTTTCGAGGTCGATGAGAGCTTTGGCCGCTGCCCAGCGAATTGAGAATGCCCCTTCTTCTTCGTCGAACCTTTTTTGTAGTAGGTGTACAATTTTAGTATCGTCCTTCTCTGCCGGAGAATCCATAATAACGAAAACGCTGGCTTTGACAAGACTCCCAGTAGCTAGAATGACTGACGCTAGAACTGAAGGATGGGACTCGCTATGTCCATCACTTTCGTAAGTGTTGGTAGAATCCCGCCGGGATCTGACCTCGCATCTTCAGCAAACCAGGCAACTACATAAGCAGAAGCAATCCGAACAGCGGGATCTTCATCCTCGAGAAGTAACGAAAGGAAAGTTGGTACGCCAGCGCGAACGGCATTATAGCAATCGATTCCAGAGAGCATTTCATAACGCTGTGTCTCGATTATGCGACGTCTCAATTCATTCGTCGTCCCTGGGTTCTCCTTCTCCTTTTTTTCCAACATATCATTAACATCAGCATTGCGCCAATGTTTTTCAAGGTCGCGAAATTGCATAACGTTAAAATCACGAGGTTGTATATTGCTTGGATCACCGATTGCAAGGGTAACTAAGAAGTGGATAATCCTTTCACGATCTGGGGTCTGTTCATCTGCAATCATTCTCAGGAGGTATGGAACTGAAAGAACCGACGCCTCATAAGCGGTCCCTTGGTGGATGAGATTGTCTTCCAACTTTTTATACGCACTATTTCGTGAGCTACGGCTAGGAGATCGTAGTGCCCTTAGCCATCCGGGGACGTCGGTGGCAAACCCATAACGGTGCTTCACCGTAGACCAATTGATAGCATCGATTCCAAGAAATATTTCAGCGGTTTTTCCTTCGTCCACGGGTTCAGGAGTCTCGGCATGCTCTACAGATTTTTCTTGCGGGGTACTCGAACTTGGCCCTGCGGCTTCCTCTGGTTTGGTCGATTTGTCCTGAGCTTGGGATACAGTGGTAGGGCCAGCATCGCTTGATGGCTGTTGTTTTCCTTCTTGTGGCTTGGGCATCAGGAAGCGGCGAATGAAACAGATATTGCATAAAATAGAGCCAAGTTCGTCTCTCCTCCATAAAGGAGTTGATGACGTGCTACAAGAATGGCAAACACGCTAAATCTAAGTCAGTTAAACTTGTCCCAGCAGCTTGAACGTGTTGTATTATGAAGAGTGGCCAGTATGGTACTTCGTTAGAGAGAAGAGCCAACCTAGGGGATGAACTTACAGGACCATCATGTTCCGGGGAGATAGGGAATCCTTGACGTAGCATTATGAGAGGACTGTATCTCTTTTCAGCAAATAATATTGGAATCCTGAGCAATAGAGGGAATATAGAGGAAGTTATATAACAGTTCGAACAGGAACGTCTGGATAGGGCCCCACATCGCCCTCCCTCACTTCGTATCTCAGCTGAGGCGAACATTTCGCGCTAAAGCATGAGCAGAAAGATAACAGCTGAGAAATTGCCTGTTATTAGATAGAGTGGTTTTATTCAACTTTCTCGCGTTTACCAGATCCGCAAGGTTGCTTCATACGCCGCTGAGATGGGTCGCATAGTTTCCCCTTCATTTGTGGGCTTTAGTAAGAGGGTTGACGAGGTTCAACTGAGCTCTGTTTTAGCCACTGTCGAGCAAGAATCCGGAGAGCCATGGCATACCCCCATTGGCATAGAACTGAATGAAGGGGGGGGAATCGCATTCGAAAGAAGAATGGCTTCTTGTACTCCGTAGAAATTGTCTGATCCTGCGTTGAAGAGTTCATGAGCCGGAGCCAAGAAAAATTCTCGACCTTCCCCACGAACTGTCAAAAAAGTCAATCAACCTTATGGGAAAGAACCCATTCACTTGTTCATGTTGAAGCCCTGGATGCTGTTTGTTAAAGCTGGGTAAATCCACAAGCCCCTGCCACTCAACCGCTTAGTGAAAACTTAGTGTCTCTGATTGGCTAGAACTGGCGAGTGCGCCTCGGCCCTCATCGGCGTTTTGGGCTGTGGAAGGCTTGCAACCAAGTGACAGTGACCGACAGACCCCCTATAAAGTCCAGCTGTCGACTGGAATCTCAAACAGGATGTTACGCCTTAGTGTCGCTAGGCGGTAGACACAATATTTTCACTGCGGGAAGCTTCCTTTAGCTTTGGTCCGAACCATGGCTCCTCTTCTCCCCCAGCTTCTAGGCCGATCCTTCGATCCTGGTCTTCCATCCCAGGAACTGTCCGATCAATGGAAGAATCCGGCCGACGTTTTCTCTATCCTCCTTATTCTTGGAGGCGATGTCGTAGGGCGTGCCCTTGCGCAGCTTGCCGGGAATCGAATTACCCCTGTTACTTTTTCTTTCGGTAGGTGGATTATTAACTGATGAGCATATTCGCTCTGCGTCTGCTGTTCGCAGAAGGAATGCGGAACGAGGTGGAATGTGAAATATCCGCCCTTACTGATACTCATCTTTCCCGTTTCTAGGATGGGTCGCATACGCTGTGACAGCTGTCGTTTCTGCCATCGGCGAGAACAAGCTGATGCCACTGCCAGACTGCTCGTGCAAGGTTATCAATGGGAAGAGTGGCTACATCCGGGACAACTCAAGTTGGATATTGGGTAGGATGGTCCGGGATTATGAAACCTGGATGCATGCCGATATCCGAACTCATTTGGCAAAGATGTTGGATAAGAGATGGGACGAGAATAGACAAGACGCAAAGAAGAAACAGCCCGGGTCGGATCAAAGCCTTCAACGACCTACGCAGGCGGGAATATGCGTGTCAATATACAAAGCCGGGGTACAAGAGCCTGGGAAACCCCTCTACGACTGGGTATATTTTAGCGGTTTTTGTATGGCGCTTGTCCAGCTTGCCGTTGCTGCTATTCCTTGTGGACTACATGGCGACTGGAGTATCATGTTAATCACCGTCGCTGGGATTATTCTCTCATTTGGATCCGGAAGTCTTTCACAGTGGCCGATAGAGAAATGGGCCTGCAGACGCAACTCCGTCAAAACGATTGTGCTGACTCGAGGCAATGGTACTCAACATGCTATTGTGATTAGAGGCGAGGGCCGAGGACTTGACTTGGAGGATCTTGCCACAGGTCCTCTGAATGTTACTACTTCAGTATCACATTTCACTCGGGTGGTGGTGGTACTTCTTGCTATGCTATGGCTTATATTGCTTGTTACTGCGGCAGGTATAATGGAACACACATGGTACCTTCTTGCTGTCGGCGCACTTGGGATCTTGCAAAATATTTTTGTTGCTGGGTCCAGCCGCAGCCCGGAGGCGTTTGGCGTACCACTTGAATTTGTCGAGGTCATTGGTGAGACCAAAGGCATGAAGACATTATTTGTCGTCGAAGAAAAGTATCCGGGACTTGGAAAAAATATGCTGGATGTGTTCTTTCCCGGAAAACTGTCAAAGGAAGAGAAGATGAAGTGGGCGGAATTAGATGCCCAAGCTAAAGCACAGACGAAACCATAGCCATTGTTCTTGGATATCTAGATATTATTACGATGCCATGCCTCCCCATCGCTTATCCCTTCTAGCCCGTTGCCCGCGGCGGAACACTTAGCATGCTTTCTGGTCGAGCCTACTTTAAATAATTTTTTGCAACCCGCTTCGGCACATATACATTCTCCAAACCTTAGGCTATCGGTATCAAGATCAATCAAGGTCTAAAGCCTGAAGTTTATCATGAAGCTGCAAGACGCAAACTTCTATGTCTGGATGGAACTAGAAGTTTATATAGCTAGTCTGACTCCTTTTTCGCGCCAGTCGCACTATTTGCAGACTAAAGGTCGATATATTCGCTCAAGGGTCAAGGTTAGCAAGTCGAATTGTTTTTCATCTTTCGTCTGTTGATATTGGGACTGGGGTTGCAGGTTGGGTGTGGCACGGTACATTCCTAACTAGTCGATGGCCACAGTCGACTCACAACGTCGCTGCTATCAATCAATTCTGGGGGTCATGGAAGGACGCCTCATTAGGTTTCTCGCCGGGATCCATTGATTCGAATTTAGAGATCAATTACTCCGATTTTTTATGCCCCGCAGTAGCTACCCCTAAAATGCGATCATGCATCCCTTCCACAACTTTGATCACTACCCCCGAATCTTCCAACCTCTTTCTGCCAACATTTTGGCCGATGAATGTCTCCGGCTCATCAATCCCAATGTAAACAACCTTAATTGCACCACCGAGCCCCAATATCCTCTCTACACAGGTCTTATTCCCACTCAATCTTTTGTTGCATGGTTCCATAGTGGTATAGAGAGCTGTGTTGTTTGGTAGAACCTCGCCGATTTGTTCTTCAGGGAGATTATGCTTCTGGGCCACTTTGATGAAGCAGCATTGCTCAGCATGCGTATTCCCTGATAGTTCTAGCGAGTATCCGGTCGATAGAATTTCATTTTTATCTGCATCGACGAGGACTGCTCCCACGCAAAAGTTTGCTGGAGATGGGGGAGAAAAGCGAGCTTGTTCAAGGGCATATTCCATGTATCCTTTGTGGTCGTCCTTTGCAATGCTTGGATGGGACTGTTCGGAAGCCATCGTGGACTCAAGGCGAGCTGGAATATCTTGTTGGGTATCTTTAAATAACGGAGTTTATTATTTGATGATACGGCGTGCTGGTGTCGGATTCGAAGATGGGATTCGGGGGGTATCGATTGCCCCTCTTCTGGAATATTATGGTTCCGTGCGGGACGGTCCGCTAATCACGGCCCGCATCCGAAGCGCCCAAAATAATCGACATGGTTGAAGACCTCAGTGGGCCATGGCGGGCTCTTGACCTCTTTTTGGACTACCGCATGGGCTAGTCAGCGGCGCCGAAATATGTCGACTTCGTCGTGGCATTGGGGCCGCGCTGTCAGGGATGTTTCTCAACATTTCACGAATCGACATTGCTCATGTGTGCTTCAAGGTGTCTATTAGACTAATTTCTCAGCGCATTTTGGGTTCGTCTCTGGGAACGTTTGCTGAGACCATATGGTATGTTCATGAGCCATCTGTGACATAAGTGGGACGATGGTTTTGCGTCTTAGCACTCTCTAACAACGACTGCATCTCGCACAGTGGAAGAGAAAATTCCGTAAGCAGAACGAAGATACCATCGATGCTTCGAAAGGCTCTCTTGGCCTGAATCTCCTCTACTCTCCGCCGGACCCTACCATCGATTTTATTTTCGTTCACGGTATCGGCAGCGGGTCTAGAAATGCATGGAGCAAAACGAGCTCTATTTTAGACTATTGGCCTCAGGAATGGCTCCCAAAGGATCCTGCCTTCAAAAATGTTCGAATACATAGCTTTGGGTATGATTCGGGCTATTTTAAGGGCAATGGTGATTTCACGGACGTCTCTCACTTCGGAGGTTTGTTGCTCGATGAGATAAGTGCAGCGTCATACCTGAGCGGTGTAAACACGCCCATAGTATTTATAGGACATAGCATAGGGGGAATAGTTATCAAGAAAGTGTACATACTGGCGAGGCAAAATAAATTGCACGAGACTCTCGTCAAGCGATTCCACACGATATTCTTTCTTGCGACACCGCACCGGGGCTTGGATTCGACAGGGACTCTAAAAACCATTCTTCGGATTTCATACTCGTCCCATATCCGCGCCAAAGAACGTACCCGACTCTCCGAAGCTATTCGGCTTATAAATGATGAGTTCCTCGACTATTCTGCTGAAATAAGTCTCTGGTCATTCTACGAGACACAGACATACGATGCGAAATTCCTTCGTCGGCTCATTGTTGAACCCGACTTCGCAACTATAGGATGCCGCGGGGAGAATCAGATACCAGTGGATGCTAACCACAGGTCGATCTGCAAATTCAAGTCACCAAGCGATCATAACTATATTATACTTCGCAATGCGCTAGCCTTTACTGTGAAAAGGATTTCCAAACTAGGTATGTAACGTCCAGTATATCATTAGCCTTGCTAAAGAGTTTATAGCTCTAGAATCGGAAGATAAACTACGTCGCAGTCAAAACAGGGATTTAAAACATTACTTGGGCGTCTTGGAGAAGCCGGAAGATGACCTTGAAACTGTTGAAGAAGCACGGATGCATGGAACATGCGAATGGTTCTCAGCGAAAAAGAGTTATCAGAAGTGGAAGGACTTCGCTCAAGATGCTCCAAGTGTACTCTGGATTAGCGGAAAGCCGACAGCTGGTAAATCGGTTCTTGCAGGATATGCCGTTAACGACCTGGGAAAGACGAATACGAACTGCAGCTGGTTTTTCTTCAAGCATGGAGATAAATCCAAGTCACGGCTTAGTGCATGTCTAAGGTCTCTAGCTTTCCAGATGGCCTGTAAGGATGCTGACATCCGGGAAAAGCTCCTAGAGATGGAAAATGGTATAAATATTGATGATGACAGTGAGGGCATGATATGCCAAAAATTATCTGTCTCTGGGATATTTCAGGTGAAATTTCGGCATTATTGGGTTATTGATGCTCTAGATGACTGTGTGAATTTTTCGCTCTTTTTCGATTCGATTCTGTCCAAACTTGGTCCCTCGATACCACTGAGGATTCTAATTACGAGTCGAGAAACCTATACATTAGAGAAACCCTTTCTTGATCTTGGTGCCAACCGATTTCGATCCGAAAGAATCTCTGCAGCCGATACTCTTCCCGACATGAAACTTCTTGTTCAGTCGAAGACAAAGTCTCTATTTGTTGTGAGGGATGACGAGGACCATGTAGCCTTGGTTGGTAATATCCTCGAGAAATCTAGAGGATCCTTCCTGTGGACGAATTATGTTCTTCAAGAGCTGCCAACTTGTTATAGCGAGGAAGATATGAAGGAGGTTCTTGACGAAATTCCTCCGAGTATGAAGTCTATGTATCATAGGATGCTAGGCTTAATACCGCACACTGCATGCGAAAGGGAGCTCGCTAAGGCTGTTCTTATGTGGGTTACATGTGCAGCGAGGTCGTTAACTGCGCCGGAGCTAGAAGGGGCTCTGCAGAGTTATATCAAGAATATTCCATCCAAACCGAGGGATAACCTTGTGGATCTATGCGGCCAACTAGTAACTGTCGATGAGTCCGATAAAATCGAACTCTTGCATGAGACGACTGGAAAATTTCTTCTAGGCGATGATCTGGAATCAGAGTTTGCAGTAAATGAGGTAGCAGCACACACCCAGATCTCTAGAGCATGTTTGATGTATCTCACTGGACAAGAGATGAACCCTCCTCAAAATACCAAGCGCGGTTCAGTCGCGAAGAGAAAAAGGGCCGCGTTTTCACATTATGCCTGCTTGGAATTGTCCTACCACTTGACCAAGGCTGATCCCCTTGCGGCTGATCTCTTAGTTCTTATCGATGGATTTCTGAGGTCGAATGTTCTCTCATGGATAGAAGTCGTCGCATTGACCCAAAATCTTAACCCTTTGACCACAACTGCAATGAGTTTCAGGGCATATCTGAACTCATGCGTTACGGATTTACCGCCACACGACGAGAGGATCCAAGTAATTAGAGGCTGGGCGACTGACCTCACCCGCATTGCAACGGAATTTGCTGATGCTCTGCTCACGTCTCCTTCAGCTATTTATTCAATCGTTCTGCCGTTCTGTCCCTCGAAGTCTATGGCGTTCAAAATCCAAAATCCATTAGGAGAGCTATCAGTAGACGGCCTCTCCAATGCACAATGGGATGACCGGCTGGCCTGCATTAATTTCAGCCATGGCGAGCCAAGCGCTGTGGGCTACGGAGACGAATTATTTGCAGTAGGCTTAAGTACAGGGACAATCTCACTATATCACGCAACGTCCTACCAGAAATACAAAGTTTTGGACCACGGCGAGTCCGTGACTATTTTACGATTCGCAAGCAAGACATATTTGATGGCATCCTATGGTCTAGAAACACTTTTGGTGTGGAATGTTGACAGCGACCAAAAGATCCACGGTTTTCAATTTCAGTGTATCGGCTTAGTCTTTGACAAGAATATACTGATAGCAGCTTCTCATAAAAACTATCTTGCATCATGGGATTTGGATAATGACGGAGCTCGCCTGCCCGATAGGCCGTGGAAGGACTCGTTCGAAGATGATAGTCCCCCGCTCGCCGCTCAACCATGTGCCATATCAATTTCTGTGAGCCATGAAATGCTCGCTGTCGCTTACCCCGAACAATCGATAACCCTTTGGGATATCCGGGATGATGTATATTGCGGAAGCTGTGGGAAAAGACTTGCCACCAGCGAAACGAGCGCACATTCAATCCAAGCCCTCGTTTTTAATCCAAATCCAGAGATTAGTCTGATTGCCGTGTCATACTCCGGCATTGAACTCGTTCTCCTTGACCCTTTCAATGATCAGGAACTGCGGAGAGTTCCATCCGACTGTTATGTGCTTGCTGCCAGTTCTGACGGACACCTACTTGGTAGTGCCGGGGCTGAGGTGATCCAGATCCATGCATTTGATACTTTAGAGTTGTTATATCAGGTTAAACCCTCGGACGCTTATACTGTTGAGCAACTTGCCTTCAGTATGGATAGTCTTCACCTTGCCGACATTAGAGGGTCGCAATGTAATGTCTGGGACTCGGATATCTCGCCACAGGTCTTCAATGAAAGCCGCGAAGAAACTCCATCGGACGCGGTCGAGAAGGCTTCACCGGACGGCAATAATGACAGGATTAGTACTATGGTGTTACATCCCGAGGGAGAGTTTATGTTCTGCGGTAAAGGCGATGGGTCGGTTTCGCTTTGCGATTTGAATAATGGAGCCCTACAGACTCTTTATAACCACGACTCGCCAATTCGTATTCTCACTTATTGGCCTCAAAATGGGTTTATTATGAGCATTGACGATTCCAATAATATTCTCGCCAAAAGCCTAAAGCCAGAAAAGAAGGGATGGGTGGTAGGGGAACTACACTTTCAGTCGCGGTTGATTTGCCGTAGCTCGGTAATCCAAAGCTTGCTAGGTGAATCGGTCGGTAGATTCATCCTGTCAACTCAGGGATCGGACCACTTCTGGAGCACTGATGGCCATCAGATGGATGAGAGGATGTCTGATATAGCAGAAAACCGCACGTGGGTTCAACATCCACATTCACCATGTCACATCATCTGTATCCAAACCACGGCCGCTCGGGTCTATACTTGGAATGACTGGTCAGAAGTCATTTCCGTTTCCCTCGGTACCAATATAACTGGTACTAAGTTGAAAAGTGTCACCGACATATCGGGCTACAAGCACGGGCTCCTCCTCGAATTTTCTGAACCTAGCGGTTCAGCTCATACTCGTGGCCTGCATCTCTTCGAAGCCAGTTCCTCCAGTGTCGAGACACACATCGATAAAGAAACGACACAGGCAGGAGAAAAAGAGGATGCTATTTCAATTAGGGAGAAAGGCGAAGAAACAGAGCCTGCCCAGCCCCTAGCTTTTGTTCAAAAGCTCGGCATTCTTGCCCGCCATGTCATCCATATAATCGGCATGAGTGACAGCAAACTCATCTTTATCGATGTCCGTTCCTGGGTCTGCTCCATAAACCTCGAAAGCAAGGATAATAATAACACTATATCGTATTCAAGGCATTTCTTTGTGCCGCATGACTGGTTCTCCGCAATAGGGACAGTCATTTGTGCTGTCTCGCAACAAAACATAGTGTTTGCGCTGAATGGTGAAGTTGCGGTTATCAAGGGCGGGCTGGAATATGCGGGGAATGTCAATATCGAAGTTGGCACAAACAGCACCAGTAGTTCTCTTCCGACCCAAGAGCAAAAGCGACTTCAAAACTAGGCATTCCGATGCTGAATAGGTTTAAAGATATCAGACACTCGCTTCCGTTTTCTCAAAAGGTCGTCTTGATATCACTAGGTTCAAGAATCTTCGGCATTTGAGGGTCATTCGAACTCCCGAAAACTACGTCATCTAATTTTGGTTATATGTTTTGGTCAATTTGTCTCAAACCAAAGAATCCTTAGCTGTGTCAAATGCGGTTAGTCTCTTGGGCTATTGAGTATAGAAGAGATGGTAGAAGAGACGTCCTGCTATATGTTCTGTGCGAAGTCCCCGAGCCAGGTTTCCCACCGGAATATCCAAGCTGCAAGCATGTTGAAGAACCTGGAACTTATATCGATAATCCAGGTTATAGCTGTCTGAATCGCAATCTCACAGGAACATGACAGTTTTAGATGTATGGGAGTGAAGCCAACAGGTGGGAATACTTTTTCTCTTTGGCTGAAGTCCCTCCTTGAAAGTTCGACCCCAGGATGAGATCGATATCTCGATGCTAGAGATCTTTATTCTCGAAACTTCTAGCCTCGGCGAATTATCAGGCGCCATGGCATGAGAAGAACAGGGTTCCAGCCAAAAGCTCCTTTGGAGCAACCCTGTGTTCAGGACGATTTCCATATCCCGCTACCCTGGCTTTCTCAGTTGCTGATTTGTCTATTAGTCGAGATTCCATGTACTTTATATGGGCTGGGATCAGCAATAAAAGGAAAGAGAAGTCTTCTAGAAGGAATTAGTGGTCTAGTTGCCTGCGGCACAACATAAACTAGGTCGGGTATTGATAGCATGCCAGGGGTTCCGAGAATAGAACAGGCTATTTATCTGCAAGTGTCATTTTGGTTTTTCTACCAACGATCAACCTGGGTGCTGAAATCAACCGTATCTCGATATATTAAAGTCTCTCCTCACTTCAAAAAGAGGGGATAGGGAGTTTCTTTTCAATAACGCTGCTGATCCCGGCTAAAGTTGAGCCATTGGGTCTTACCCATATGGCTTTCGTATCTCTGAAAAGCAGTGGTAGGGATTGCTGTATGAAGGTAAGTGTGCATGTCTCATCCTCCATGACAGCTTCTTTTTGCGTGGGAAGGAGAACTTTTTTAGGTTCATAGGAGATATGGGTGAAAGAGATCGCCTCAGTGCTTACTTAGAGGGGAGGGGCGGTGGGATAGAAATCAAGCTATCCAACTGAGGGATAAGTGATGGACGCAGCCAACCCTTGAAAAGGTTAATAAATCGCTTCGGGCAAGCCCGGGTGGTCAATGTATTATTCCTCGCTATTTTCGCAGGTTTACATTCAAGGTAATAACAATCAAAGACGCGACGGCTCCGCGATCCCCGACATGCGCCGTATGCTTGTTAACTAAGATACTCAAGATCTGGTTTCCCTGGAAGATCTCCGAATAAAAAATTGGGGCAGGGAACCTCATGTCATATGATGCGTCGATCAGGGAAGTCAAGCCTTCTCGCTTTTCTTGGTCGTCGGCACCGTTTCCCCGTGGAGAAGAGAACCCAGAGCGATATGAAGCCGGGGCTAACATGGGGCAGTCTGGTTGCAGGATGTCAATGTTCGATGTCCATTATATCCCTCTCACTATTATGCATAGCGTCAGGACATAAGAATACATGACTCATGGGCAAATTATTCTCAAAAACCATGTCCAATGGAATATCGTCAAGTGCGTTGGAGCGAGTCGTTCCCTAGAGAGTTTGTTAGCCGTTTCCATTCGGGATTCTAGAAAAAAATAAGGTGCAAAAATAGCAGGGTGAGACCATGTTCAGTGCTGATCCCTTGAAGAGAGAATGACAAGATTAGCCATCCGAGTGACGGGGTTAGGGGCGAAGACTGTAGACTGTAGACCTAACTGTATCTGGATTTTCCTGATGGGTTTTATTCCCTGTCAACTGTCGTTCGGCGGTGCAAGGTCGAGATGAAGATATCTTCTCCTATTTTGCATGAATAATAGAACGCAAGCAAGACGTATCATCGCGATATCGCGATAAGCATTCAATCAGCTTCTCTTCGGAAATACATGACACGGTCAGGAGTGGAGATACTAGTACTGAATCCGCGTGTGCAGCATGACAACTAGGTGGATAGGCTCCGCTCTGGTCCTCTGGATAAATAGATCAACAAACAAGATGGTCAGCTTCAGGAAGCGAGCCCGATCTCACCAGTAACCACGCCACTATAACGACTACTGAGTACCGTCTAGGATTCTCCTCATTTTCTTGAAATACGCTAATGTCTTTCCCACCGGCGTGTTTGATCTTATGATGATAGTTTCCTTGTTTGTCTTCTCACCCGGGAGGCTCACTTATGTCCGAATAATCGAAGATCGGACCGAAACCAACTACCCAACTTCCGTGTCTTAAAAGGCGGAGAAAGGGTTTTCGGGTTTCATCTCAAGAACTAGAGATAGATCGGCATCTTCTTCTCTGTCCATGAAAGCCCTCCGGCGGTAAATATATTAAGACATTTTTTTTTTTAGATCTTGAAAGTTCAGATGGCCCATATTACAGATGTGGCAGTGCCGAAAAAAGGTTCTCCTCTTTTTCTCATTCGGAGGACTGACACTTCGACCCCCTGCAGACATTTTAGCCGTGTGGACTGGGCATTTTATCCCTGGGGAACCCCGCATAACACGAGTCTGGTTCAGATGGAAGCACTTAGCACGACAGAGCATGCTCGCTGATCTCCAGCTTCAATCGAGAGATAGAGGCAATCTACGGGGTATTAATCGAGCTGATGCCCTTTTCGAAGACCGTCACGGATGCGTCGATTGATGACGGAGCACGGATGGATATCTATCCCAATATCCTCAAAATACCTCTTCAGTTAGTGGCAGTTTAGAGAGTCATGTTTGTTGAGACACGCGATGCTCAAGAAGGTACGTTATTACTGAGCGTTCCCTGGTGCTGCGGTTAGCATCTTTGTCTGATGTGGAACTCTACACATTATCCTAGATTATAACAGCGGCCGCCACAGCACCATCGCCAATGGTATGGACGACGAAGAGGTCACAACGCCAACCACGCCTCCAGGTCAGTTAAAATGCTCGGTTTGTCAGAGTACATTTAGACGACCAGAGCATCTCAGAAGACACTTTCGGAGCCACACGAAGGAGAAGCCTTTCAAATGTGAACACTGCGGTCGATGCTTTTCGAGGACGTATGTTTTTCCAATGGAGATATCTTCCCTCCTCGCACTGAGAAATTGCGTTTACTAACGTTTCCCTCAATTTTGGGACATCGTGATAGTGACACCCTTCATCGGCACGAGGTCAGCCACCATGCTCAAGGACCAGACGGTGAGCGCGAAAGAGTATATCGTATCAACGTTTCGACATTTCGTGCCTGCGTCAAGTGTGCGGTCGCAAGAGTTCGATGCAGCGGAGGGACACCGTGCGATAGATGCCAAACTAAGGCACTGGGGTGCGAATATCCTAAAGAGAGAAAATCAAAGATTCGGGCGATGAGAGAGGCCACCCAAGCTTCAGCCGCTGCCCAAGAACAACGACGGGAGACAAGTCAAGCGTTCGAATCAACGAGCCAGGATCTGTCACTTTTGGGTGACGTCCAAATGAGAACTGCATCGCCAATGTCCGCAGCGCAATCCCAACCCCGATTTGGAAGTTTCGAAAACATGTCGCCGATCGGAGGGCAACCCGCCAATGTTATAAACCAAGGAATTCCGCAAACAAGTAACCCTGCAATACCTACTCCCACACCTCACGATCTTGAATCCTCCACGCATTCACCCATATCTACCCAAAACTATTCAAATATTGGCCCGCAGCCACAACTCTACGCAACACCTCCAGCTCATAATTTTGCGGTTCCACTATCTATTAGGTCTGAGGGCGGCTCGGAGAAATATGGCTACCAAAGTGGAAATTCTCCCTCCGGACTTAATTCGAATATGAATATGCCATTATCAAATCCGACCAGTAACCCTGTCCAGATGAATTTCGATCCCAATTTGTTCGATCAGTCGGTGCTCTCAGCGATCAACTGGTTACCCACAGATCTCTTCGACGGTGGCCCGGAAGATATGGAGTTGGTTCCAGGAGCTCCGCCTTCATCTCTCCCCGATGCATGGACCGCCGATTCACATTTAAGGTCGTTGTGGTTACCGCCAACTTCAAACGCTGAGCATATATCATCGACCCGCATTTCGGGCGATATATTACAGGACTCTAGAAACCTAATATCGGCACAAATGCGAGAGAATATGAATCAACATACGCCTGAGTTCAGCGAGGGCTCATCTAACGCTGGCTCCCTTGAGGGCACTGTGTGCTCTGGGGAATACTATATTGACGGAGACGGTGCTCGATTGCCCAAGTACAAACGAAGATGCAAAACATGGTCAAAGTCCTCACAAGACCGGGTTTCCCAGCTTGTCCAGATGCAAAATGATCGCCAGAGTCCCTCTTTGGGGTTTCCTAATATTGATCATGTCCAAATAGAAGGCCAATCGGACGAATTCCAACTCAGGAGGGAGCTTGATCGGTCTACATATGATAAAATACTTGACAGTTTTCACCAAATCTGTCGCCGAAGCGATATCCCACTCTTCCCTACGTTTGATTCCGAATTCTTTCCTTCTATCAACACCCTCACAGATTTCGTCCGTCTTTATTTCGATTCCTTCCAACCTATATATCCGGTCTTCCATATCCCAACCTTCGACCCCAACGAGTGCCATTGGCTTCTAACATTGGCCGTGGCTGCTGTGGGTTGCCAATTTGCCGATTTTGTTGAATCGCAGAAATGTGCGAGGGCAATGCACGAATTTCTTCATCGTGCTATATTTGTGGAGGTATGGTCTTTCCTTCATAACTTTAGGGTTTTCAAAATATGTATAGGCTAACTGAAATCAATGCGCAGAATGAGATGTATTCGTCCCAGTCCACTCCATTATGGCTGATCCAGGCGACAATTTTGAACTGCATTGGCATGCTTTACAACGGAAACGAGAAACTAAAACAGTCTGCTTTAAAATGCTTCACAGATCTAGTGTCTTCAAGTGAGACTGAACGGTTACTCCGTCATTTCAAACAGCCAGGAGAAGGATCTCGCCAAATGGCTGATTGGGGTTCTTGGGTTGAGGACGAGATGAGACGACGGACGGGCTATTTTATTTGGGTATATTTAACGCTCCCAGAGACTTTTTTGAAGGGAACATTTTTACTGACTCGTAACTCTCATAATAGTTTCTCGACTGTGCATTCGTCTATAACTTCGATACCAAGCCGTTGCTTTCTCTGGAGGACGCACAGGCCCCGTTACCATGTCAAGACGATCTGTGGCAAGCCGAATCTGAAGATAGTTGGCGCCATCTTTACTCCAAGCATGGTGGTAAGTGAAAGATTGAAACTCTAATCGCTTTTATTTTCTCAGCTAACAATCTAGACGGCCTGTCTCTTTACTCTGCCATTCAAATACTTTACGTCGAGAAGAGACTTGTTCCCGATATCGGAGAGCTCAGCCATATCCTACTTTTACACGCTATTTATCAAAGAACGTGGGAGGTTGCCGATTATTTCCGAAGACCTCTCTCAAACTGGACACCTTCTGCTAGAAAAGAAGCTCGAAACTCTGCCGTCCCAAACGGATCTCTCTGGCTACCAGGCATTCCTGTATATTCGAAATGGCGTAATAGCGCTTGCGATTGCCTTGATGTACTTCACTGGGCTGCCAACGGAACAATAGCCAAGGCCTCCGGACTTGAGCATTCCACCGTCCTTCACCTCCATGCCGGGAGGATCGTTCTTCTAGCTCCATACAAGGAGATGAGAGCAATGGCAACATCAATCGCACATGGCACAACCAACTGGGGTGAGCACGAGACCTGCGTGGAATGGCAACATATCTGGCGCTGGGCCAAACACGATCAACACAAAGCTCGCCTTTCCATAATCCACGCCGGCGCCCTCCTCTGGCATGTCCGCCGCTACTCCGCAAACGCATTTCACGAACCAGTCGTAGTTTTCCTCGCTACACTTACCCTTTGGGCTTATGGCTACTGTACCAGAGCTCTCAAGCAACGTGGCGGCAGCAACCCCGCTGACAAGAGACCTGAACCCGATCCGTCGGCACCACTACCTACAGACCCGACATTCATCCACCTCGATCGACCTTGTGACGATGAACTGGTTCAATTATTCGTTAGAGAGGGCCACACGATGCAAGGGAATGTGACGGGTGCTGGGGATATATGCGGACCGAATGGTCCGGAACGGATATTGAAAGTTGGAGCTGGCATACTTGCTGGACTCTTGAGTTGGGGTCTATCTAGCGACCTTAACGTTATTTTGACGAGACTGACAGATCAGATGGCGGTTTCTCCGGCGTCGAACCAGAGTAATGAATTATGAGGGAGATAATGGAAGTAATTAGAGGTATAAATAAAAAGGAGGAGTTTTAATTTGGGTTATATAGAGCGGAGGAGAAAGGGGTCTTTTTTTGCATTTCCTTCTGACTGTACGATATGGGATATCTTATTGGTATATACTTTTTGACATATGATTCTATGGGTTTCTTGGATTTTCTATCCACGGGTCTCACCTATTTACTTTGCAGGAATATCAAACGCGCAGCCCGACTCTCATCTGGCCTCTTCCACCGCGGTTTGCACGCAAGAAATACGGTACAAATGTTAGTGTTTTACGGTCTGTTGCGGGTGACGCTCTCCTGCTCCCTGTATCTGTCACTGCAGGAAGAGATGGACCGTTCGCCAATGGGTTGACAACACCATTGACTACCCCATTTACGGTACCGTTTACTGTGCCGTTCACCACGCCATTCACGACTCCATTTACCACTCCATTGACGGTGCCGTTGACAGTACCGTTGACCACGGTGCTGTTGCTGGATGTACCACTGCCCAGATCATCTGTTGATACCACGCCGTTCCGATCCCCTTGCTGCTTCTCTACCTCTGAAAACGGCTTCCCCTTCCACGGCTCCAGACCAAGATCCAATTTAGCAGCATTTTCTCCGACAATGGCAATATATTCATCTGCATCATGCCTCCTCTCTTCACGTAAATGAGCCGACGTGTCGAGAGTAATTGACTAATTTCCGAGAAGATCTTCCGTCAGCACGTGAAGAGTAATATAGCGATTTTAGGCACGAAATGTGTTTTCAGGCTTACCTTGAAATGATCCTTTACCCAAGGATGGTCGACGTCTTCCACGCAGTAAATAACCGGGCCTCTAGCGACGGAAACGACCTGCTGGTTAGCGAAAGGATGGGGCTTGATTAAGCGAGGGAGCATCGGGAAATTAATTTGGAAAGTGGTGTTTTGCTGAACCCAGCTCGGCTTGAGGTAGAGATATCCTTTCCGGATATCATTTTCGAGGGTTGGCGGTTTCAGCTGTTCAGAGTGTCAGATTGCAGGATTCAGGGGCCGGGTAAATCAGTAACTGATGGGATACCTGTTTTAGTACATACCACATGATGGGAGGACCATCCTGGGATCCTCAGACGCAGATCTAGATCGATGGCGGGGCCGTCTGTCGTGATGGTAAACTCAACGTTCCCGTCCCAGGGGTAATTGGTGCTTTGCTTGATATGGATCACGGAACCTCCAACCTCAAGTTTGAGGCTAGCCGAGGTATACAAGTGGACATTCACAGTCGCTTTACGGGATTCTGCGTGGGTTTCGGAGCTCCAGACATAGCCGCCGAGATAGCCGAGAGTTCTGGTCATGTTTGGAGGGCAACATGCAATCTCAAACCATTCATGCCGCTCTGAAATATCTGCGTCGGATGAAGCCATTTGGTTGTCGTAGGTGAAAGCTTTCCCGTCATTCGACATCCCAGTCAAAACGGAATTATACAGGCAGAGTTCCATGATATCCGAGTATTCGGAATCGAGATTGGACTGTACACCGGATGGTTAGACAAATAAATCCGAGGGCACGGGATAGGGACAGGAATCGGAGAAAATACCTGCAACAATCGCTCGGCAAGCATCATGACACCAATCGCGGCACATGTCTCTGCGTAACAACCACCCTCGTCTGTGCCTTGTGGCAAGAAATAATCGATTCCAAACCCTTCCCACTGTTTTATGGCTCCAATGCCACCGGTGACATACATTTTCTTCTCAACCATATTTCCCCATAGACGCTCTAGAACAGGCATATATTTCGTGGAGATGTCGCTGCCGTTTTGGGAGATATGGACTAAATCTGCAACAGCAGTTAGGAGGTACATTGCTCGCACGGAATGTCCTTCTATCGTGGTTTGTTCAATCAGTGGCTTATGCGCCTGATGATACCTATCAAATCCAAGTCAGCACCTCGTAAGGATGCTAGGGCGCTTCCTTTCCCCTAGAATATCGGAAAACATAACGAGGGACGGGACACAAACCAATAGCTCCTACGCGTGGGGTAGTAGTGCGGCATCTCATTTTCTCGAAGTCCTCGTTCGTCTGCTTCCACGTCGTAATAGTGGCGACCTCCGTTTCCAGTCGGGTTTCCCCTCTCCTCTATAAAGAACTGGGCCAGCTCAAGGTGAGATTGTTGCTTCGTAAGGTTATACAGTCGGAAAAGGGCTAATTCAATCTCGGGATGCCCCGGGTAACCATGCTTCTGTCCCTCTGCTGGCCCAAAAATTGTTGCCAGGTAGTCCACGTATCTGACAATCGGTTGCAGGAGCGAGTCATTGCCGTAATGTCGTTTGTGTGCGATCGCAGCCTCGATAAGATGGCCTGCATTGTACCTGTGAAAGAATTAGGCTAAAGCTGGGGAAATAAATGAAAAGGAACGCTGCCATAGACATGGACATAAAACTAGACGTTTAGGGGAAATCAAGGGGTTTCCGATAAAAGCAAATAAAAGGTAAAACTTTACAGCTCATGCATATCCTTGAGGTTGGAGAACCGTTTTTCAGGCTCTACCACGGTATAATGTATATTCAGGTACCCGTCCTCTTGCTGGGCACCCCGGATCATCTCCACTAGTTCATTTACGGCTTCATCAATCTCACTGTCCGATTCATCTTCCAGTAGATAACATGCCCCTTCAATCCATTTAGCCACATCCGAGTCCCAGAAAAGGTGATTCGGTATTGGCCAAACTGTCGGGGGGTCCGAATATGAGGGGTGCCACTGCAGCCTGAAAGCGTCGTAGCGTCCAGTCGTTTTTAGCATCTGTAGCTGATGACGTAGGGTATGTGATCGAACGACATCGCGTCGCTTGGCCCAAAAAGAACCAGGGGCAAATGTCGTAGCTTTAAAAGCCTCTTGAGGGTACGCCATCTCGAGAAAGGGAGAATCTGTTCAAATGAAAAAAAAAAGCCTTAAGGATATCCTGCTGCTCCGCCGCTCTTAAGACTTGAAGCTTTTTATTATTTATTTTATCTTTCGTGACACACCTCACGGACCGACAGGAAGGTTTATATAGGAATACCTATATAAGGAGAAATTACCGACCGCACAGAGAGCTATGAATATCTCCAGCAATTGAATCCGTTCAATGGAGTTCTCTCCATTTTGCAGGTCCATCTGAGAGCCACCTCGGTACTGCTTGACAACCCGAAGAGCTGATTCGAAAAAGAATTGACCACAAAGGGGAAGGCGAAGAGCATCATTTTCTCCGGTGGCACGCTGCTCCATTGATGTGTGATTGTTGTGGTTGTTCTCTCTCGGACCAGGAGCCGCGGTTCAGACCGCACTCCGTCTGAAGAACGAATAGGGGCACTCTGTCGCTTCTCCTTCCCTGAACGGATGGAAGAATTGTTCCTCAACAACCTTAACCTTATTCGCGAGAATTCTTCCAGAAGCGTTGACTATCCCTATTTAGGAATGTTTCCGGCGGCACCTTCGGTTCGGGCAAGCGACGCCGGAAAGTCACGTGTGGGTATGTATGGCGGTACTTCATTGGTACTTCGTAAAAGTATTGAAAAGCACTGAAAATTAAGTTTCCTTGCGGTACTCCGTACTCCACGCAACTCGGCACCAACCCATCTCCGCAAAGTCAAGCAAGCTCCAGCATCAAAGCTCCTTCACATTGCGGGGTCTCCGCAATATTCATCAAAGACTGTTTGAGATTTCAATTGATATATAATGGCGTGCAAAATTCCACAGAGCCAAGGAGCGCATTTCAGAGATGTAAAGTCCGATCTTTCGTCCCTGGGTTGCAGAAATGGGTATAATCGAAACTTTTCTCCCTAAAAATGACCGCTATGCGGCACTGTTGCTGTGAGCGTTTCCCTCTGTATCATCTGAACTAGCAATTATTTTTGTAGCAGGGATTAACGGAAAACTAGGTATGGCATGGTCTTCAGCACCTGCTTCAATGGCTACGATGCGGGTATCATGACCGTTATCTTGGCGGATAAGCAGTTTACCGATTACTACCAGATCGATGCCGACAGACAGGGTCTTGTAGCCTCAATTCCATGGGCAATGACGGGTTTAGCCCAATTATACCTGGGAGGAACGCTGGCGAGCTGGCTCGGTCGCCTCTGGGCTCTGCGTGTGTCAATAGCTATCATGGTCGTTGGGGTGTAAGAATCTATAGACCTCGATTCTGCTGTCGAAACACTAACAGCTGATATCTTTTTCTAGCGTGGTTCAAGTCGTGCCCAACACATTTGGCGTTTTGATCTTGGGTCGTCTCTTGACGTATGTTGAGTCTTTCGGCCTTCCAATTTTGGCGCATGGCTAATTTGTGTGTATAGGGGACTCGGATTCGGCTGTGTCTATATCGCAACGAACTTGTACGTCGCAGAATGTGCCCCCACAAAGCTTCGTGGAAGCTTTGTCGGCACGGTATCTCAGTTTGGCTACCAGCTCGGGACTCTCATTGCGTTCTGGGCCGGATATGGAATGTCATCCTATGAATCGCCATATAACATTGCTTGGAGGGTTTCCAATCTTATCCAAATTCCCATTGGGCTCGGCTTCGCAGTTTTATCTTTTTGGTACCCGGAGAGTCCCCGTCACCTGCTTGAGAAGCATCCGGAAAATCCAGAGAAAGCGCTGCATGTGCTTGCCAAATTGAGGATGGGTAGTCCTAGGGATGACGTTGTGCGCAATGAGTTCCACGAACTTCTCGCATCCCGAGAGTTCAGAAAAAGATACGAACCGGGATATCTTGGACTTTTCAAGAGCAAGGCAATGCGGAAACGGCTGCTCTATGGAGTTTACTCTGCAGGGCTTCAGCAGGTCAGTCCCACCAAAGCTCGGATTTAGTAAGGGATCTTTGCTGACGTGACCTCCTAACACAATGTAGTGCGGCGGGATAGCTGCTCTCACGATGTACGCTACAATTATTTATAAAAGCCTTGGTTGGGATTCTGGTCGCCAAGCGCTGGCAATCAACGGTATTCAGGCGGTGCTTCAGCTCTTGATCGTGCTTGTAAACACATTCACCGTCGATAAGTTCGGGCGCAGATCTCTTCTCCTGGCTGGATTTGGAATCCAATCTATAGCGTTGGTAATTTTATCGGGATTGACGACGGGTTATCCAGACAATTCGTAAGTTTCCTTGCGCGTTTTAGAGGGGATGGAGTGGAGTGGAAATCTAAAAGTAATCCCAAACTGACTCTAACTCCTAAACCAGAAACAAAGCAGCTGCAGTCGTCGAAGTCGCCATGCTTTTCATCGTCGGCTTGACATACTGCTGGAGTAATGGCCCGATTTCAGCAACGGTCGTCGCGGAGATATTCCCTCAGCATGTCCGAGACAAGGTAAAACATATCCCTAAATCAAAAAAAAAAAGCCAAGAGGTATCCCGCTAACACGGCTTTCTTCGGTGTGATTAGGCTTTCGGACTTTCCATGCTTGGCCAAACCGCTTGGCTTCTTACCCTTACTCAACCGTGGCCCAAATTTAACGAGAAGGTCGGCCCGCATAGCTACTTCCTGCTATTTGGTCTCAATGTAGCTGCTGGGGTAAGTTTATTTTCAACCCTGCGTTCCTCTATGAGCATGAAACTCATAAGCAATGACAGATATCCGTCTACTTCATTCTTCCTGAAACGAAAAATGTATCCCTTGAGCGCATGGATAAGATCTTCGGGGAATTGGATTTCGTCGACGCCGGAGAGCAGGACTCCGCCTTCGATAAGATCGAGGCTCGGGTTGAAGCCGCAGAGAAAGACCCAGTGCGAACCTCACATTCCGAGAATGTGGAGAAGAAGGAGGAAGAGAAGGAAGAGAAAGCTGGGGCAAAGAGGGAGGAGACTTCCCCTCGAAACACTGTTGATAATCCCGTTGTTTAGAATAAGTTGATTGGTTGACACGATGTAAAATGTAAACAGCAAGGGAACATGTTTCCGACGGAGCAAGGCGCATATTCAAATCAAATCAAATGTCACAATGGTTCTTTTGATAGGATCCCTGCAGCATAAGTGATTCTGACATTCCAGCAACCAGCGTCTCGTCGTCATTCTCAGGCCACCAGCCAGCCAGTGCGAATACGCAGCCATCCACCCCCACCTGTCATATTTTTGATGAATGGTGATCAACTTGCCACGTCGGAACATCAGTAATGTGAACTCTCCTGCAGCAGAAACCACTGATTCACTGAACGATTCAATCTCCTGCCAACATCACCATATTCCTCATGGCAACGCGATGAAGAAGCATCTTTTTTGCACAGAAACCAAAAAAGAAAAGAAAGAAGAACTGAAGAAATTAATCATCAAATAACACTCCATTATTGGTCAATTCATGGACCAACATGTGACTTGTGTGGATAATTTCAGCCAATCACATGTTTTATGCAGATTAATTATGACAAGCGCTTCGCCGTGTCCAAAAAAAGAAAAACCAAAACAAACAAAGCAAAAGAAGAACAGAAATCAACAGGCAACAAGAGAATCAATGCTGACAGAGGATATTATTTCTCAAAAATCAGTTGGCGATAGCAGAAGGATAGCATTGAAAAGTTGGATAGCTTGAGATGAGAGCGTGGGGGTCTGAAGAGTGAAAAAAAGAATCGAACACTTGTACACTTTAGTTGAAGGTTATGGCTTGCTGGCCTTTTTGTTGAAGAAGCAAGTTAACCCTGGAATTGGCCTGTCACTTTGCTTAGCTGTCTCGTGATCCATAGTCATGCCATATTGACGCCAAACCCCTTGTAGGTAAGCCGGTGATAAGATGAGGGAGTTGAGTTCTGTCAAAAAAAGATCTTCTTCAGCCTCTCTCATCACACACAAACACAAAAAGACTCGATCACGCACAACCCAACTTGTAATCCTCACACATCTTATCTGTCGCGTTTTTATCCTACAGAAAACAAATAACCTGCCTCAAGCCTACTCTCAAGACTGACGTTATTCCGGGCCACTTCCGGGGTATCGGACTGCGACGCACTCGTTTCTTGCTGCCTTGACTCACTCGTGACATCGGCACTTTGCGGCACCTCCCTCGACATTTCAGCCTCCAAGAACTACCGCCAATCGCCGGAAGACTCAAACCCATCACTTAGTCGCTACTGCATTACAGCAGGATTAAATCGACCAGAGAGAAGCAACTGCACTGGAGGTGTTGACCTCCGTGCTAACCTATGTTGCTGTGAATATGAAGCAGACTCCGACTCCCTCTAGAAACCAACTTACGCAACTACGTCAAGCTCCATAGGGGGAAATAGGGGGACTAGGAGACCAAGGAGAAGGACCGAAGGCGCTGCCTATACTCGCTTTCGAGAATACATTCGTCAATCCTACCGCCTTTCCCATCCTAAATCCACAACCAGAACCGCAATCGCAGCTCCGGTGTAACCATGGATGGCCCTCCTCCCCCTCCTCCACCTCACGGTGAGAACCCCGGTACTACGAATGGCAACAAATATCGAAAAGCGACGGATCTCCCAGAAGGACAATATGACATCTTCGTCATCCCTCCACATGCATCAGGATCAGGCTTCCTCTATTTGCCATCCTTACAATGCCATCGCAACAGTTTCCTAGCCGGAGTAGCTTCAACGTTGCTTGTGGGTGGCGTATGGGTGGTCGTTTCGCCGGTGCTAAAGGATTGGGCTTCGACTATCGCGGCGAGCGGCAACGGTGGTATCATAATGCTGGTTATTGGAGTAGGTGTTGCTGGATGGGCATGGGGAAAGTCACAAAGTGAAGGTGGTTTTGGATTTGGTGGCCACAGTCCCTCTGGTACTGGCACTCCCCCACCTGGTGCGGGTTCTGGTCCAGATCCCGGTCCCGGTCCCAATCCTGGCCATGGTGCTGGTCGTAGAGGGGGTGCAGGTCCGAATCCTAGTGGTTCCAATTACGGTGGCCAGTATCCTGGAGGTGGCGGTCCGAACCACGGCAGCGGCCACCATTCCGGAGGTCGGTATGGAGGAAGGCAATACGCTCCCGAAGGTGAACCCGGGGGTCACGCGCCGGAAGACAAGGAAAGCCAGTGGGAAAGAGAAGAGGCACGGCGAAAGGAGGAAGAACGGAAGAAAACGGAGGAGATGAACAGAAAGCGTGAAGAGGAGAAACAGAAACAACGCGATAGGGAAGCGAGAGAAAGGGAGTTTAGAGAGCGGAAGCAAAAGCAAGAGCGAGAAGCGGCCGCGAAGAAGGCTGCAGAGGAAGTCAGGAGACAAGAGGCAATCCAAAGAGAGAAAGCTATAAAGGAAGCCGTGGAGAGAGAGGCGCGAAAACACGAAGCACTTCAAAAGGAACGGGAAGCGAAAGAAGCGGAGGAGGCCAGGAAAAAGGAAGCCATTGAAAAGGAGAAATATTCGAAAGAGAATGCCGAAAAAGAAGCTGCTGCTAGGTTTGCCACCGCAAGAGAAACTGCCGCCGCCAAATTCGCAGCTGCAAAGGACGCAGCAGCCCGTAAAGCAGCGGAAAAGGAAAAGGCTGAAAAGGAGGCAGCTGCAAAGGAGGCACGGGAAGCGCGATTCAGGGAAGCAAAGGCTAAGAGAGCGGAAAGAGAAGCTGCGAATAGGACGGACGTTCCTGCAAACTCACCAAAAACCCCTTCTCCCCAAAAGAAACCCCCATATCCTAGTGCCAGAACTGCTGCCACAGACGACGCATACTCATTTCGGCCTTATGATAGAGCACGTTCAGCTCATCCTGGAGCTGCTGCATCCTCTATATACTCTGAATCCTCATACGCAGCCTCTCAAACGACCGCACAAACAACACCACCTCCATCCCACCGCGGCCCATACAGCACGAAGGACCCTGATAAGATCATAATCAAAGGTGTATATTCTTTCAACAACACATTCATGAAAATACCGATCGCACAGTTGATTTCCGGGCAGGGATCAGTCACTGATGGCTTGATCCTGCGTATCACCACTGAAGGATTGTTTATTGATGATGATGTTCGACATGTTCCCCAGCGAGAATGGGATCTGAAAGCGTGGACCTTGAAACTTGCTGAGGTATGGTGTTCCCAGTTTGCTGCGACTGCTTCTGCTGCTCGTCCGGCTCCCCCAAAATCCAACCCCTTTCGTCGCAGTACGGCACGTTCGCAACCGATTCCCACAAGTGAGGAGTCGGATGCGTGTCTTGTGAACCTATTAAAGGCTTGTAAGAACCAGTGCCGTCTTGCTTCTGTTTCTTCTCATCGTGGTTCCAATATTGATGGACATGATTCACAGAGCGGCCAAATGAGAGGCTATCACGTTCTCCGCGTGAATATCAGAGACCAAGAAGGCAAGAAATATGTCTTTGTCCTGAATGAGACCGAAGGATGGAAACTCGCTCTCGGACTCCAGCGTCTGAGGAGAGGAACTCAAGCTCGATCCCTTGGGGTCTGTGGCATGCCATCTAACGAAACGAAAGCACTCCTTGATAACCTAGCATTGCCATGAGTGAGGTTCAAGGTTGTGATCAACATCTCTGATGAAAAGCAAGAAGTTGAGAAAATGTGGAACAAAGGACAACAGTTTGTTGATGTTTTCATCTTCTTCAATCTTCGCCTTTTTGGGTCCCTGCGATATCTTCCTCTGTTTCCCTTCCCCCTTCTCTTATATTCGCACAACAAACCGTCATAACAAACACCATCCTCCCATCAACCCCTTTATACTTTTCCCTCTCCGACAGTCCGAGTATCTACCTGAGAAAGAGCACGCATGCATCATAGTCATTAGCGATGGAGTTCAACCGCACAGTCATTCTTTTGCTCTAATTTTGTTCGAATATTCCCCCTTACGGCCTTTGATCTCGATTCCCTTGTTCTTTCTTTGTAAAGATTCATTATTGGCGAGCACCACTCTTTTCAAGATATCCCAAAGTGTTGGACAATTTCCTGGCCCTTATTTTATTTTATATCTTTTTTGTCCTTGTCTCTCTTCTCATTTTTTTTTTGGCAAGGTCTGAGTCATGTCTTCTTATGCTGGCGAGTTTGGGCTATGGTTGTATATAGATGTGAACAGCAGAATCAATCAAGTTATGTCAATTCATCCAAGCCATTTCAGATCTGCTGTTTCCATCAAGATCCGACGTGAATATTTGAGAGCGTTTGATATAAGCATCATAGTCACATGACATGACATAACATCCGATATGACGTTTCACATCTTCTCTTGTCAAGCTTCAGCTTCAAAAAGCTCAACAACCTTCGCTATCAGACGTTTTACTTTGGTCCTCAGGACTTTTAGCTCTTTAAGAGACAGCAAGTTCTATTATTGTATTATTAGGATTCTTTTGCTAGGCCTACCCAACATTATCCACCCCCTTTCTACTCCTGTGCACTGGGCCCGGAGTACCCGGAACTACCTACTCTGCGCTTGAGGAATACGTTTATCTTGATCGTGGGTCGATCCCGCCTTCTAAAATTGCTTCGCACAGCCTTCTTTGTCATATATCTATCTATAATAGTCTGGTCATACCCCTGACTCTGACTCTGAGTTAGATATCAAACCGCTTTATAGATCTAGGCGATAAGAAGTTCTTCATAAACCATGGCAACCACCAAGTCCTCGGACATGCTTTGCGATACTCCCAGGGGCGAAGACGTCCATGGAAGCCGGGACATCCGAGAGTCTTTGGATCACTTCTCCGATAACCACCACCAGGCCCAGGCTGGTGATAAATCCAGGACCCACAGAACAGATGAATCTCCAGTCTCGGAAAGCCTGACTCTTTACACACCGCCATCATCATCTACTGGTTCGCGGAATTCAGACGAGATGTTACCTGACAACACTCCTTTATTATCCGATCCGCCACCTCAGTATCAAGAGTCGGCACCTATTCCTATCGAATGGTCTCAACAAAACCCCAAAAAGGTGACTTCCCCTGGGGAAATGTATCCTATAAATTATATCGAGGACGAGGAGCTGGATAACCACCCAAGGTCACGAAAATGGCCTAAGGCGGTCTATATATTCTTACTTGCGATTTTCTTAATTTGCAACGTTATGATGTTTCGCTGTGTTTTAAGGGTATACCCATGCTTCTCGCTTTCAAGTTAACATTTTTTTATACCTGGCTTCGCGCTAACTTTCTATCAGGGAGATTATTCCGAAAAGCCTCTTCCGGACGAAGTTGCCTCCGAGTCTCCATTCTCCCGAAGTATTATTGTCAATGAAGGGCACAATCCGATACGGGGGAGGTATCCCCTTTATGACCTTCTATCGCTAAGTACTACTTCCGGGCAAATTTCTGTCAGTATCGACCCGCAACCTGCCGACCCTTCGGATCCCATGAAACCGGCTCGTGTGGTTATCAGGTCTCAGAGCGGAAGTGTTTCAGTCTCGTTTTCATCGCCACTTGCAGCATCCAACCCTAAATTTCAAACCGAAATCGAGCTAGAAGAATTGGATAAGGGCGGGAACCCGAATGCATTGAACGCCTTCTCTGAGAAATTTGGCACCAAGAATCGTGAGCCTGGTGAAGCGAACTCAGGTCTGCCTTTCCGACCATACGAACTTGAGATAGAAACCGCAAGCGGCAGCGTATCAGGGCGCTATATATTCTCTACATTCGCAAGCATACGGACTGGTAGCGGCTCTATCAGCGCGCAATTAGTGCCTATCGTTTCGGTTGGCTCCGATGCCCTGGGTGGGGAGAGAAGCATCTCGCTCGCCACCACCACAAGCTCTGGAAGCACAGATCTACATCTTACAGAACCATACCTTATCAACTCCACCGGCGCCAAGGATAAGAGCTTACCGCCCAAGCTTCATCGTGACCGTCCCTACTCAACAGATGTCTCAGTCACATCATCTCATACTTCCACCGGCTCTGGATCCTTACGTATAAGCTATCCACAATCGTGGGCCGGGCACGTTCTAGCCTCTAGCGCCGGTCACGGAAGTGTGTGGATGGGCGGCCATAATTTAGAGGTCCAAAAACAGGGACCGCAATGGGCTGCTGGTGTCAAGGAGCCAGAACAGGGACCAAATGATAGGAACTGGTGGGGCGGCGACGGAGATATGAGTGTTTCTGTGAAAGGGGAAGGGAGTGGTTCGATTCAATTCTGGGTTGGGAGGTAATGGTAGGATATTAGCCAAGGGGTAAAAGATGGAATTATACGGATACGGAAAGAAAACGGACTGTAACGATTTGGGTGGGCGGCCTTTGGGTTTATTCTGTGGAGTTTAAAGGGTGAGGTACAAGGGGTACGAGATTAACTACGAATTTCTTTTCAAAAAAATGAATTACTATTTCACCGTGGTATTCATTCCATCCTGTCTTCCTCGTATACATCAACATATGTACGCCATGGGTACGCCATGGAGGCAACTAGTTTATGCTTCGCGTGCTCCATTGCTGCCATCATACCCATATTTCAAATTAACCCCTGGACCACCAAAAGCACTAGCCCTTAAATATCTTTCACCATCTCTTAAACGCAAGAGGTCGGTGTCGGTGTGGGTGCTCCATCGGCGTGACAAGTAGACCATGGATATAATAAAAATCACATTTTATGGCCTTTTTCATTGGTGTGGTGCTTCTCTTATTGGAAATCTTCGAGAAAAACAAATGGGGGCGCTTAAGATCTCAATTCGTAGTTATCTAAGTCTGAGAATAATAATAGAGGAACTAGAGGAAAACAAAACTGTGTCGCAATAAAGAAAGAAGAGAGGGGGGGTTAATTTTCATCGTTCATGCGCCTATGAGGTCGTCGGGAGATAATACCTCCAGAGGGTCGACTCGCTCTCGCTCTAGTATCGATATCGGAGGAACCCCCAAGCCCAACGGCTGGTCTGACAGACCCTTCGGAGAAAGAATCTGAAGAAGATGAATGAGAGAGCTGGGACAAGGGAGAGTACGGCCTCTGTGTGGGTTCCTGTGAAAGCCCTAGCGACGCCATAAAGGCCCCCGATTGTGGTAAGGGAATGGCTCGCGACAGTAAGGTAGTAGTCCACATGACTTTGCTTAACTTTTATATTAGTTAACAGACTATTCCTCTAAAAAAATTTGATGAAAAACTTACCCAACCATATCTGGAGTTTCCCAGTTTTCGGTATAAATCTTCGCCGGGTCCTTCTCCAAAAAGGGCCATTAATCGACTCTCTGAAGCGGAATATAGATCTCGCCCACCCGCATCAAACCGATTCACCAGAGCCTGAACGAGAGGATGATCTTGAGCACGAGAATAATAAGCGGCAAAGAAGAGTCGAAGAAAGTCCCTAGCTTCATCTTGAGAACAGTCGGGATGCGGGACCGGGGGGGATGAAGAGCTAATCACGGGCGTGTTCGCAAAGTTGTATTGGGGATGCGTGTGATTGGGGGGGGCAGTAATAACTTCCGAATTCATCTTCGTTGAATGTGCTCAACCGAGCTTGTCGCGCTTTTTTGATTTCGTATTTTAATTAGGTATATTGAGGACCTATGAATCATCGACTTTCGTTTGTCTGAGAAGTGAGATGTTAACACAACTGACAGAGAAGAGTGACAGAGACTCGAGAAAACATACAGATGTTCAGACACAAAAAGAAAAAGCGCGGCTCTAGAGCTCAGTGACAGGTCGAGCGAGTGGGGGAGGAGATGCGTGCTTGATAGATTTGATCAAGTATGAATTAAAAGAATGAGTTATGGTTACTCATGGTGATGGAGATGGAGATGAGGTTGTAGAAGAGAAGAGGAAGAAGAAGAGGAAGAAGAAGAGGAAGAAGAAGAGGAAGAGGAAGAGGAAGAAAAAGAGGAAGAGAAAGATGAAGCCTCTTTCGCCACTGACCACGCCAGATTGGGAAGAGCGATGTTTGTATCGCGTAGACAGAAAGAACTAATCATTCATATCAACAGATGACGGCAACTACGATGAAGTATTTCGTAAGAAAGAAAGATAAAGAAAAAAGAAGAATGTTTGTAGTGACGTACTCCGTAAGTAATAACCTACATATCTAGCTGCTACCTAGGTCCTTAGAATACATTGATCTGGGTTCAGTCCAAAGGATGCCAGAAGGTTGGTTATTTTCATGATCGCTTAACCAACCAGTATTCCGCTCGAGTTTTACCTAAACGGCAAGAGTGAGTAATGAGTAAAAATAAACAAATAGCGAGGTATTATCGAAGGTAGCTTACATCTGACAAGCTTGTCTAATTCATCGCATATTTCTTCAAGCGTGAGATTGGACTCGGTGAGAGCAATGATAAAGTACCGTTTTGGTTTCATGTAAAACCAACCCTGAGAGGTTGTTGGTGTGTCGAAGAGAGACTTCCTTTCGAAAACTTTCCCGGAGACTTTCTTATACCTCGCGTACTTTGAGGCGCTTTTTGGGTCGTCAGGTGATGTCCGTAGGAACCAAGCTTCTACGTCAAACTCGAACGCGTCGGGAAACTCAATATCGAGAAATACCACATACTGGTTGGCAGTTTCCATGGCGGACCTCCGATACTCCAGAACATTGTTGATATAGGTTAGCTGCTCTTCTGAGAACTTTGTCCCGTCGATCAGTTGACGGATCCGACGGTGGTCGACATTGCCAGCGACATCATCTAAACCAGGAAAGGACTCCATATATGCCTGGGCCTTTTTCCTCACAATGTTGTGGTATCCACGGCCTATGCTACCACGAAACCCTAGAGAAGCATCAAACTCTTGACTTTCAGCACCTGGTTTTCGTCCATGACCACCAAAGCTCTCCGGTTTCATAGTGGCACCTTGCTCCGCCATCTTTTCCTAAGTCAGTAACGATGAAAGTGAAAGAAAGATGAAGAGACGATGCAGGAGTGTTGAGATGAAGAAGTTGAGAAACGATGATATAAGAGAATTGCAATAACTGCAATGCGCCTTCGTCAGTGAGTCACCTGAGTGACGTACTGTCACGGCCCAACTCATTCTGGATTGGGGTTTAAACAAAGAGAGAAGGAGCTCTTCTTCCACGATTTTGGATCCGCATATAGAATGAGGTGAGAAGAAAGGAGGAAGTGAAGACAGAACCTCATGTCAATTAGGTTGATGTCAGATGAGACGATCTTTTAGAAGAGTGACGGGTCACGTGAGTTGAATCAACATGACTCGGGACATTTTTCTTTCTTCTTCTTTCATGACTCGGAGTCTCAAATTTCGAGATGTTTGAAGAATCATGCTCTATCATTCATACACTTGTACCTAGCAGTTTCTGGGACCACTATTCTCTATCCAGAGTGTCATTTTGCGATGTACGATGACTCTACATCATAATGTAGCAGGAGTTCCTCATGCGGAGAGGAGGGAAAACTAGCGGATTTTACTCCGAATAAAGTGAGCAGCGTATGAATAAACTGGAGGTATCTCGATCGCTAAAAATAGATAAATAACAAAAATATCTCTTAAAACCAAAAAACGATAGACAAAAATAAGTTAAATCTGCCTTTCCGACTATATTACCCGATAATCCCATCTCTTTGTTACACTCGATAGAAGAAGAAGTAAGGGATCTCTTGACCTACTCAACCTCTCGAACAGGAATAGCCTTTTCTGTATCCTTCCCCGAAATACTTCCAGGAGAACTTTGACCTTCCGCAATCTCGTTGTCTCGCAAGATATACTCTTCAGGACGATGGAGTTGAGTGGCAGCTAAGACATTAATGTTAGTATATAAGAGAACCACAGAAATGAGGGAAGATAAGAAAACCATACTCTTATTCCAAGCGACAATAATGCCTGGTTTAGTCTCGAAGAATCGATCAATATCCTCGAGTGTGCGGTTGGCGGTCTCTGGGTAGAAGAGATAGGTAATTGGGATGAAAGAGAAACAAATAACAGCCCAAATGATCCAGAATTGATAACCGAGGTTTGCGATTCCGGGTGGGGTTACTTGGACGACCATATAGTTCTGTTGGAAAGAGGATATGTGAGCATGGGATATAAAATCACGGAGAAGAGAGAGGGGCAGGAGCGTTTACCATAATCCAATTCGTCGCCATCGCCACTGAGGCTCCCTTCGTCCTCATCTCAAGGGCGTTGATCTCAGTCGGGTATAACCATGGCACACCCAGTACACCCATACCAAAACTGGCGAAGAAGACGAAAAAGAATGAAACGGCAACAATTCCCAGTTTATACTCATCCCCACGTCCTGTGTCCGAAATGGCCAAGACGATAGCGATGACTACCCAACATAGGGAACAAGCGGCTGCGGAACTCATCATGACTTTTCGTCGGCCGTATCGCTCGATTACGAAGTAGGCAAGGCAGGAGAAAATGAGATAGTCGACACTCCCGGCGGCTGCTAGGATTCGAGAGAGAAGTTCGCTGATGTTGAGGGCGTTGATGAAGACATAGGACATGTAGTACCTGCACGGTTTTCGTTAGAAGTGGAACATTCAGATATCTGGGAAAGCTTACGAGGTGATGTTGATTCCTGAGATTTGATTCATAGCCTGCATCCAGGTACCCAGAATCATACGTCGAAGGACACCAGACGGACCTGCGTTTCGGTTAGCTTGGGCTCCGCACTCCGGCATGATTGTAGATAAACTTACCTTTCCCAGACAAAAGCTCCCACCAGGAGTATGAAACCATATTCTCACGATCCAAAATATCCTTGATAACATTGAATTGCGTTTTCACAGACGGAGAAGTGGGTGTTGCCCCATTACCCTCAAGAGCAGCAAGAACCTCAAGAGCGTCCTCGTGCTTCCCTTTCCGGATAAGTAGACGGGGAGAGTCCGGGAGGAATGGGCACATGGCGTAGATGCACAAGGTGAAGAAAATCTGGAAAGCCAAGGGGAACCGCCAAGCTACGCTTCCTGTCGCGAAAGAGAAGCCTAGGGTGAGCCAATTGGAGAGAGAGAAACCGGTGATACAATTGGCCTGTTAGGAGAATATTAGCATCATCCGGTGTTCTTTATGTTCAGAGGAATATATACTAACCATCTGAATAATAACCAACTTTCCTCGGCTCCTCATCTTACTCGTCTCGGACTGCCACACTCCAGCAGTCGCAGTATTCATCCCGGTCCCCAACCCAGCAACCACTCTTCCAACCATCATCTGGGGCACCCCATACGCAGCGGCCTGAATCACACCACCAATCGCAATAACCGTACTCCCAACAATAATTTGCCTCGGTCGCCCGAAGAAATCACCAGTCCACACGGTAGACATAGCTCCGGCGAAACAACCAAGGTTGTAAACGGATGTCAAGGTCCCTTGCATATTCGTGGAAGGGTAATTCATCGTTCTAAGAAAGTCTTCTCCGATAAGAACATTTCCGAAGACACCCTGGAATTATTCAAGTCGGCTTCTGTTAGAATGGCTGATTTCTTCAGTTTAGGAAGTCTGTTAAAAAGGACGAACCTGATCGTAACCGTAGAAAATGAGAACGGTGGATGCAGCGATAGATATCCAGACTGTCAGCGCATCGCCGGATCCTCCCAAGTATTTCCTCGCCATGATGGGCAGCAGCAATGATAGGAACCTCTGAAAAAATAATTCAATTCAATTCAATTTATTGGATAAACCAAGACCGACAAGAGGATCTGAGCAAAAGCTCCAGCAATTAACCCCGACAGCTTCAAAACAATTCGAGAAGCTTTCCGGCGATCATAAACCCGAGGTTAACCAAACGAGGAGAGGAAGAAGACACAACATGCGAGTCGGAAAAAGGAAACGACAAGAGACTTATATACGAAGAAAGGAAGAAAGAAACAGAAACCGAATCCCCGCAACTAGCAAAGAAAAAAAACCTGAGCTTCCCCAAACCCCGGCAGCCCCATCTTCAGATAACCTTTCCTCCCTCTCCCCTCTCTCCCCAGAACGCGATAGATTTTCTCCAGAATAATTTGCCATGCGGAGAGCCGAAAAACACGCCTCTTGTGGAGAAACGAAAGACAGAATAACCGTTCCCCCTAGCTAATATTAGCGTGTAACCAAACAAAACAGCCAGAAAAAACGAGTTCGCCCCTCGTGCGGCAAAGCAAAAGGGGGTGATGGAAAGCTTAAGCTATGAAAAAGAAGCAGGTAGAGCGAAGAGAATAGCCTTGCCTTTTCCCGAATGGCAGCCATGTGCCGAAACAGCTATCAACCCCTGCAAGATCCGACCGTTTAACTCTCTGTCAAACCTGGTCTATCCATTATCCTTCGCGATGAAGAGCAGCAACAACAGCGAAGAGACGAAGAAATGACGATGAAAAGTAGATTTCATGGCTTAAAACAAGCGTACCAGGTTTATCCCAAAGAAGCAAGTGACGCGACACTAATTTGAAGCATAAAAGCAATACTCGCTCTCTGATTGGTCCGCTAAACCCTCAAGCAATTCCCAAAAACGAAATAGACTTCGGGAACGAACAAAGTTTGAAACTCTAAACTTTAACGAGTTCGTTGACGCCACGAGGAAGACGAAAGATAGAGAGTAGAGATATCAGGGACTCGACAAGACTAATTTCCATTTCGGCCGGGAAATGAGAGTTGTGGTATTGGTTGGTTTGGATCAGTATCCGGCGGGCTGGACGCGGAATGGATCAATTGCACACATCAAAGCGGGTTCCCTATTTGGTTGAACCGATCTAGATCAAAGAGCGCCTCATGCAAAACGGGGCAATGTCACGCATGACTGAGTCTTTGCCTAGCGAGCCCTGCATTCCTGGAACTAACCAACTTTGAAGTCAACCGGTAAACACCAAAATGGAAATGCCAATTCATCCATATTTACCTATCTATCGCCAAGAGAGACATATCAAGATCTGGAGTTTTCCCCAGGAGCCCAGGCCCGTGGGATCTTGACAAGCTGACTTGACTTCCCAAGGAAAGGGAATTCGAATGCGGGGTGCTCCAGAGAACCGGACTGAACTCGGGAATCAATCTGCCCCATACTGTACGTAGCACAAACGCAGCCCGTACTTGAATCGATCTAGATCTCCGAGGGGACGGGATAGGTGCGGAGCCAGCTACTTTTGCCTGTGGGTTTGGTGAAGACGCGGGGAATTATCAGTTATCTAGGAAGTGACTGGTGTTCAATGCAGGTACACATTCCGCATGGCAAAAGGGGGGATGAAATATCCCCTTTCACCCGAATTTCTGGATTGGCAGGTATGAACAGGAGAGATAAGGGCGGAATACACCCGTCATCAAGATAGATTATCCCATATCCTCAAAAACGTATGAATAAATATAAACTGGAAAAGAGAAGAAAATCAGGGTTCTGTTTGGAACTAATCTCACAAAAATATCTTTCCCCCCCCCCGAATCAACCCTCCGATTGAATGTATGTATGTATGCTGTTGCTGCTGCTGACGATGATGCGAATGCCGTCTATACAAGAAAGAAGTTTAAGAACCGAAAGAAAAAGAACTCACAATAGGAACAACCACGCGCAAGCCTTGGTGAAAGAGCACCAAATAAAAATAAAAAACACATCGATCTCTAAAACCCATACAAGTTGGAACAGGTCAGGGTGAGGGAAAATAAAAAGGAAGGCTTAACACAAGCAAAGAAATGAAGAAGGAAATAGAAACCTGACAATATATGTCTTCGCCATCAGACCCGTACAAGTTATACAGCATCCTATTCTCGTCTCGTCCGCCTTTCATCCGACCAGATCGAACATCACACGGAATCCTCCACCTATATACTCTATATCTATTCTCTCTCTATTAGTTTTTTTCTCGAGAAATCTCTAACGGTAGATTGGTACTCGTGGAGGTAGGTAGTAGTAGATTCGCGGAGTTCAAATTCTGTCGTATTTTTTTCTTTCTTCTGTTCTTTTAAAATGAGAAGCCACCGGGGAATCCGCCGGCATGGCTGTGGCCTCCTTCAAATGGATTTCCGCTGGCACGGGCGAAGCCGCCACCACCACCTCCTCCGCCATTCATCATGTTGAAGAGCACGCTTGGGTCGATGTGGACGCCCTGTGCACCACCACCCATGCCACCCATTCCTCCCATACCGCCCATACCATGCATGCCTCCCATGCCTCCCATGTTGGTAAACGTGGGGCCACCCCCGCCAAACATGTCGGATGCGTCCATTAGGTCGTCACCGTTGTCATATGCAGCACGTTTCCTATAGGGGAAAAAAAAGGTTAGAAATCCTGCAAGGTTTTGATACCAAAACAGAGTTGATGCGTGGTGCTGCACTTACTGAGGATCACTCAACGTCTCATACGCCTCTCCAATCTCCTTGAACGTCTCATCACCCTTGTCGGCATCGGGATTCTTGTCGGGGTGGTGCTGGATGGCCATCTTACGGTAGGCCTTCTTGATCTGGTGATCAGATGCATCCTTCTCCACACCAAGGATCTTGTAATAATCCTTCCGCTTGCTCTTCTTCAGCTCTAATTCGGCGTGCCTGATATCTTCGTGGATCCCCCTCTCGCCAGGATTAGCCTCTGCAACATTCTTATAATCGCGCGAAGCTTCCTCCCAGTTCTCTAGACCGCCATAGGCCTTCCCTCGAAGTCGCTGTGCCTTTGTGTATGAAGGGTCGAGTTTCAATGCCTTTGTGCAGTCCGTAACTGCAGCGTCGTAGTTTTTAAGGTTATAATAACATTGAGCACGGTTCTGTAGAAGTTTGGAGTTAATATCTTTGTTGTTCGGGTCGACGTCCAGACCCTGAGAGTACAGATCGACGGCTTGCTGATATTTCCGAGCTTTAAATGCCGTATTTCCCTCATCCTTCAGCCGTAGAAGCTTCTGAACCATGCGAAGGCATTTAACCGCCTGAGTGGAATCTGGGTCGAGACCCAGTGCCATTTTATAGTGTTTAATCGCCTGGTCATTCTCACCCTGAGCATAAAACACACGGCCTCTCAGCAGGAGCGCATCAGGATCTTGACCGTTGGCTCGTAGAAGTGACATTGCGATATTCTGTGCATCTCCAAGGGCATTGTCATTTCCCATCTTCAAGTCGGCTTCTGCGCGCATCAGTTTCCATTTGCGTGGTCGGTCGACGCCGCTTCCGAGCCCTTTCGCAGCCTGATCCAAACAGTACAATGTCATCGACACTCCCCTGCCTGACTTAAGAGTCTCCTCTGCCTGTTCTACATGACGTTGCATCGCCTCCGCCGGAGCCTTGTCCTTAGCTGAGGCAGGAGGCTGAATCTTACTATAGACATTAAGGGCTTCTGACGGACGTCCAAGGCTGGTGTAGACACGAGCTAGCCGGTGCATGATCTTGGGATTGCCCGGTTCGAGTTCATCGGCTAGTTTGGCATCGTCGAGAGCCGCGAGGTATCGGTTTGCGGAAATATAGGCTGCAGCACGGTTTGATACATATGTCGAAGAAGAAGGCCTTGCTTCGATCGCTATAGTAAAAATAAATTAGTAATCGTAATTTTTGGTTACCGCCAAGAATTTCCCTCCAAATTTCAATTTTTTTTAACCCTTGCAGAAAAGAAAAAAAAAATTTCTGTGATTAATTCGTTTGGACGAACCTTTACTGTATTCCAATATAGCCTTCTGGTATTCACCAGCCTTAAAATATTTATTGCCCGTCAGCTTAAACTGTTCAGGGTCTACCGGCCGCTTCGCGGGATCGGTGGGTACAGTATGTGGTGGTGGGGTTGGGCTTCGCTCGGTTTCCTCCGTCGAAGGAGCGCCATTTGTAGTCGTAGTTGTAGAAGCGGTTGTTGAAGTCGGAGGGGTAGTCGAAGTAGAAGATTCCTTGCCGGGAGCAGATGACGACGGGGTCACCGAGGCAAGAGGAGAGGATGGCGTATCGATATCCATCGAGCTTCGCCCATCCTCCCTCACAGCTGTCATGGCCGAGAGGCGTCGGAGCTCGTCTGGGGGAAGGTTCAACGGATGAGAGTCCCGGTCGTGAAGGTATCGGGGAGAGTGTTGGAAACTATGCTTCGATGCGGTGGAGGAAGAACGGCTGTGATCCAGGTCCCGTCGAGAGGACTTTGAAGAAGATTTTGTTGGGGACTTGCGGGTAGAGCGAGGAGTGGAAGAAGATTTCGTGGAACTGTGGCGACGAGGGTCTTTTTCTTTGTTGGAGTCCAAGTTGTCACAGTCACGGTCCTGAGAGACAGAAGAAGGATCGGACTTTTCTTTCTTGTCCTGTTTGTTCTTTTTCTTGTCGGGTTTGGAAGAAGAAGAAAAGATGTTCGGGAGAACCATGAGAACGACGAAGATTCCTGTCGTGCGGGAACAGGACCGGAGCTAATGACAAAAGCGGAAGAAAGAGAATAAACTTTTTGATGTGCCAGAAAAGATGAAGATGAAAGAATATCACGATCTTTTTGACAGTGAAAGATGGAAAAGGAATCTCTCTCACTCTCTCTTTTTTTCTTTCTCTTTCGGCACAAAAGAAAGAAGAAGGGAGAAAGAAAAGAAGGGTCTGTTGATCACTTTCACTGGCAGCCACTCTCTGTTGTTAGCGTGTTCTCAAATGGAGATGATGGAATCTTCTTGATGCTTTTTTTCTTCTTCCTATCAATATCGTCAGATCGGGGGAGGCTGGTCTGACCTGCGTTCGTTTTCTTCTCCGGTTGACATGCTCACTCTTATCTCTTTTTCTTCATAATAAAACATAAAATGCCGATATGCAAGACATCGAAGACAGAGAGACAGAGAAACACCTGGAGCTCCAATTACCTAAACTGATTACCCGCCCAAGGAGGACTCCTATCTCGAATCACCCCACGCTCATACATACCAACAAAAATGCACAATGATGATCGATAACTGACCCAGAGCTAGACTGATCAAAAAGCACCATAGCAACAGTGGAAAGAGGGGTTTACAAACAGAGCGATGGAGCTCAACTATGGCTTCGATATTCGGCTCTCTCGTCAACCGCCCGTTGAAAGGATCCGTTTGCACAATGCTCACTCTACCGACGACTAGGTCCCAGACTTGCAGAGAACAAGCTCCAGCTTCAAAACATCTCAGCCCAAACTCCATCTATCATTCACGAAACCATTGGTGTGCTATATACATAATTCCCGCTTGCAATTGACCGCCCGCCCGCAATCCTCCACCGCCTTCAAAATTCCCCATCGACTCATACCACAACCCGAAAAGAAACCAATTCTGATCCAAAAGAACAAGGCTGTGTGAACAAAACGAAACCTAGAGAGAAGAGAACGGGAAGCCTAGAAAAGGAACTTTAAAACAAAGGAAAAGCTTTGTCCTCCTCTTTTAACTCCGCCGACATGCAGTCATAACCTTCCCTCCCACAACCTATCCCAGGAGTATTCACCCACAAACCATCCAGGCCCAAAGAGCGAGCAGAAATACCCAAAAAAACGAATGGAAGAAAACAAAAAGGGAAAAAAAGTCATATCTGTCATGGCATAAACTCGGGTCGAAGAGCTTCGAAAGAAGAAGGCAAAATAATAAAAATAAAAATAACCGAAAAGAAGGGGAGAAAGAACGCAATCAAATCATAGAAGAAATACACTGCAATGGGGAAACTGTCTTGACGCCCGGGAGGACCTCGTCACCGGCCAACTTCGCCGGAGGAAGAGGCGGGGTTTCTGGGTCCGGCTTGACAGACACAGGAGTAGACGTCGGTGCCTTGGTGCTTGAATTCGAGGATGGAGGCCGACAACGGATTGCACTCTCACGATTGCGTCTCGGGGCATCTTTGACTTTGGGATGGATATGACACTGCGTCTAGCGTTAGCATAAACCGTTTACAATCCCCCAGACGAATAGATGGGTACCAACCTTATACGCATGTCTAAACCACGTAGTCCCCTTCTTCTTACTACTCACAAGCGCAACCCAATCCCCACAACTTCCACAGAGTCCTTCCCAAACTTCCGTGCTGCCTTCCATTCTCCGAGTTTTCTCTGGGCCCTCAAACGCCTGCCCCGTAGCTGCACTGATACCATGCGTAAAACTCTTGTCATACCAGAACGCTGAGTTCTTGAGCACAAGCCACCGTCCCGGTTTACAAATCCCGCACCATCCTTCCCGTTTGTTACCATGTCCTCGAACCCACTTTGGAGTATACAGATCGTTGTCAAACCGTAAATCTTGCTCGTGAGGTTTCAGTTCGGAATCTTCGGGGTTCATGTCCTCCAGAGGAGGTTTCAGTTGCTTTTCTTTCAACGGCCCTAAGAGATCGGGTGGGTCGGAAACATCTGCGTACTGGTCGAGAGAATGTCCATGGTAACCTGCGTTGCTATCAAGTGTGCGGAATGGACCGTTGGAAGCCAACGGGGTCGGCTTCGCAAACCGACCGGAACTATCATAATTTGAAGGAAGTAAGAAAGAACTCCTATGAAATCGCGCCGGTTTGCCATTCCCATTCGGTGAGCTCGTGAGATTTGATGGCGCGAGATTCTTGAGGGTTGATGAGGGCATGGAGAACCGTGAGGGGTTAGCAGCCGGCTGTAGGTGGCTATCCGAGTTGTACTGGGAGACTGATGAGCGACGAGTAGATGGAGAGCCATACGATCCGGTTGACCACCTTTTGCGGCCTCCGTCCAAAGTGTAAGGAGCAGTACGCATACTAGGCCGTGGCGAAGGCGAAGCCCTAGACCGCGAAGCAGCGATTCGGTTCACATCAGGTTGCGGACACCTGGGAGACAGCAATGGAGATAGAGGGGTTGAGGAAAGGGCGAGGGAGCTTCTCGGAGTGTAATCAGAACCATAAGTGGAAGTTTCAGGATATCCCGAGAATTCCGATATATCAAAAGGTGGTGCCACGCCGGTACTGGACAATGAGAACGATGAGACCGAAGGTCGTCGGGAAAGCCTTGAGTCGAATGGAAGCGACTCTTGATCGGATTCGGAAGGCTGCTTCGGAAGGTTTATAATCGGTTCTTCTGGGAAGAGAAGATCCGGAGGGTAGGAACTAAGGTCGAAGCTTGAGAAATTGAAATCTTCATCGGCTAGTTTTCTCCCATCCCAACCTAACGTCGGGTTAGCGAAGATTTACTACAGTCCAAAATCCCGTACTTACCTCCAGGAATAGAGTTAAAAGTGGGCAGTTCATCTCCCGAACTGGCAACCGGAGCAAGGCGATACTGCTGAGGCATCAAAACACCACACGTTGTCGGGTAACCATAGTCAAGGCTGGGATGATAGACATCCTCATGGTTTGGTCTTGCGATAGCGGGTGGAGGGTCGTTAGGAGGTTGGATACATAACTGCCAGGCTGCCGGGTCAAGATTATCTATCGGAGCCTGGCTAACGTTTTCGACGTAGTTTCCATGAATCGATTCTCGTTGTTCGGGCTTCTGAAGTTGGCTCTGGGAATCCAGCTGAGCTATCTCCAAGGGATACTGGTAGCTATACGGAACACATTAGCTTTCCTTCGTAGTAACGGGCACCCAAGTCTCGGTCATCGAGGATATCATACTAGCTATTCACCTCATTCCACGCCTCCCGCCGTCGTATATCGTTGTTGAGATCCATCAAAAGGGTAATAGGACGTAGGAAAGTATGCTAATATCTAAATAGATGTGATATTAGTCGGGTATATGCCGAGTAGAACTGGTGCCTAACATCGATGTTCGGGCTTGTGCGTAGGTGCGTGACCTACCGTAAATAAGGAGGCTCTACAGCCTTGAAAGGAAAGGGAATGTATTGTATGATAGCGTTAAGGAAAGGTTCAAATGAATGTGAGATGGAGCAATACTATCGATGTATAAGGCGATAAGCTATTGAAAGATCTCGCCTGGTCATGCTCAAAAAAAAAGCTTGAGATCGAGTTGGTCTTTTGCAGGCTGGATATCGAAAACAGGAGCCAGCTCCACACGAGATCATAAAAAGCAAGGGAAATAAGATTTAATATAGGGTATATCAGATCATAAAAACGAAATGAAATGAGTGAATGTTCAGTAAATGATAGGAGAAAAAACACTTACAAATGAATGACTAGGGAACCCGTTGCATGTGCGGAAGAATAAACAAAGAAAGACGAAAAGAAGAAGAAGGCAGTGTCGAGAACAATGACAGACATAATGGGTATATACAAACTTACGCCATAGAGTCTACACCGACGGATCGACGAAGGGAGTAGCCGAATCAGCCCAGTGAGAAAGCGGATCCAACACTGGGAACTGTTGGCATACGGCTCCCCCTCCAGTTTCCAATGAGAATCGCTCGTTAGAGGAAACTGAGGATTAAGGCATTTCAAACCTGTCCCGTTTATGGCCTTACTGACAACCAGAGTACCAGAACAGGGGTCTGAGGCTAACTCTGTGCCTCCAGAGTTTGACGTGTGGTGGTCAAGGAGCCCATGGAAGGGGGTAGAAGTGTCGCATCATCATCGACAGAAAACAGACCCTTCCACATCGAATAAAAAGACAAGCGCAAACCAAGACAGAGGTCTTGACCAACACTAATTGAGGAATGGCATCGCCTGCCTGTCTCTTGATCCCTTCATAACCCATGCTTCGGGGAATACGGATGCAATCGACCTCCCTTTGGTCTGTGAGTTGTCCGTTAGGCGCTGGCCCGCAACCTCTCAGCCACCACTACTGCAAGCTCCAGGTGGCACAGACGAAGGATATGTCGAGTTATGTCTGCATGGAGAGCCGTCTATGCCAGATAGGGATGACCAGATTCGAACCAGAAATGGTTGGATGTGATCTCATCTTTTGTGGATGTGGGTTGTTGGTCGGCGGGAAGGTGTTTCATGTCGAAGAACCTCAAACCGCCAAGACCACATCTTCGTACTCCATACACTCCATGAAGTACAGAAGTTTTATTCTTGCCGCAGTTGCTTTTGTCTCTTCTCACGACTACAAGAAGTTCGTAGATTCAACAAAATAACTATATTGAATTCGCTGCGTAGATTGAGTATTTTTTTAAAAAGTTCAGGTTCAGGGGTGAAGCTGAACAGAAGATCTGGGGAGCAACGGGTAGACGGACATACATTTATCCGATTTATCCGATCGCATCCTCTAACCTCATCCCTTTCCTTCCTCCCGTCAGAATTCTCTCACGTCAATCAATGGCATCACGAAAATTTTCATCCAGCCGATATTTTCAGAGCTCTGAATACTGAAAAGAAAAGGATTACAGCAATGCAGGCTACCACCGTCTTTGCTGGTATGAGCCTACTGTCAAACCGACTGGAATGAATGACGACTGAGGGTTTCTTGACGCCATGGTAACAAGCGCCCTAGGGAACAGCCCTGTTCTCCCGGGCGTCTACATGATAAAAGTACACATCTGATTAGTACTTTATTTTTACTCATTCCGGGGTATTCTTTCCCATCCCTCGATGGAAAAAACCGTTGGTTCAGGCCTGATCTTCTTCACAACACCCACGGGGTTGGTTGAGCCACAGACGCCGGGAGACACCTGAGCGTTCCAAAAAGAAAAGAAGAAGAAGAAAAAATGGATTGTTAGAAACCAGGCCTACGGTGAACCTAATCTCAACCGATTTCGTGGTGAAACCTTAAAAGTTACAGGAACCCCTGGTTGTATCGACCTGCCAACGCAACGAGACGTTCCTGAATATGATTGCTAGTATGACGGGAAGGCCAAAGCCACTCGCTAAATTCGTTGATGGAGCAGCAAGGGAGGAATGATTGATAACCATCCTCCGATTTTCTATCGATCTATTTCTCGAAGTTTCGTTGTCTTCCGGGAAATTTTCTAGACATCATTTTCAATGATCTTTTCTATTGAGGCTTGGTCTTGACCTATTTTTCTTTTTTACCATTATCGCCGGCTAGCCCATCAGATAACGTCTTGCTTGCCAATTGTTGGTTTTATCCCCTTAGTTCTCAGGTATCATATCCAACAGCAAGCGCCCTGGAAGCCCGAACAGGTCTAAGAAGGGATACTTCATCAACAACAACCCCCACTACAGAATACTTTCTTTTTCAGTGATCTCGTTTGCTTTTATGCCGTTTTTACTGATCCGACTGCGGTTGGGATCAAATAACAACCCTCCATGAACCCAGCCACCGATCTTAAACGCTGAATATTTCAAGATCCCTCCCAACACCAGTACATCTCAGAGAATGATGACTCGCTGACTCTTGATCAAGCCTTGTCAAGCTATTTCTCAATAGAATGCAGGCAAGTCTCACATATGATCCGGAACCACGCATTTTATTGCCTGTCGTTAATATTTCTGAGGTCATTTGACAACCCGGGTGGCGACTTCAATGGGATAGATACTCGAATTGGTCGAGGAAGATACCTGCTGCTAGTGAACTGTTCTCTGGATCCCTCCCTCGTTTACTCATGCAGACATCCATCTACCCATAGAGAATTGAAGATATGCATAGCCACATCCTCCTTGCCTTTCTTTCCCTTTCCTCCTTGTTCTCCGTTTGCATGTTGGGGGTTGGGAAGATGATACGAAGATAATTGGTTCCTCAGTTTGGTGGTTATATGCCGGTTAAGTCTTCCCTTCTTTGTTTTTGTTTTTGACTCCTTTGCTGCCTGAGGAAGCTGAGGAGGGCGGGGAATAGGTAAATGCTGTCTGGCAATTTGCGGCGAAGTCTTAGGCTTCTCCGACATGTTTGCTACTCGTGATAATCTAGATCCCATCAAGGATGAGACGATAGAGACGGTATGCCCGATCTTGCAGGAGTGGCAATCATGAAGCAGGCTTCATTCAAGTATCCTACTTGTTGGATCCGTTTTGCTCGTTCCCAGATGAGGTCAATAGATATTGAATGCCAAAGAAAAACAATACTTCCTTTTCCCCCAGCCGAGGAAAGATAATCTGCAAATTTTGCTTTTGATAATAAGACTGTATCATCAATTTCTAGTTCTTTTTGGTCTTTATTAGCTAAAAAATTGAAATGTTCAAAAACTTTTCTCCCCCAATGCATACCAACCCCTGTCCCCAACTAAGATATCCAATCGTCTTTCACCACCTGATGCTGAACTCACCCGCCTAAATAAATGATTTTAGAGTATATCAAAATGTAGATGATGCATCGAGACAACCAACCCCGTAGAATAAATTTGAAAACCACTTCCATCCCCCCCGGCAGTACAACTCAGAAGGAAATGTCAGAAAAATAAGGGAAATAGGAAAAACTCGATAGGTGAAACCCCCAATGAGCAAGAAGCAAAACTAGATGAGAAATAGATAGCAATATATGGCAAAACCACCTGCAGCCAGACCGTAATGATGCCTAAGAGGCAAGGAAATCTCGAGATTCGAAAGCAATATGTTGTTCCTCGATGAAAAAAGGGCAAATTTCCTGTCGGCCGTCTGTTGGGTTGCCTGACTGTCCACGCTTGCCGAAGACCTTCACCATCCTAACCCCTTCAATTCGACGGAAACTCCCCGTCACGAATCCCTTCTGTCTTAGATCTCCTCTTTCACTTTCACGTCCATGTTTTCCGGTTTCTCGGGACAAGTCACCATCCCATCCATCGCTTCCAGGATCTGCTCTGTTGCCATCGACACCTCTCCCGAAGTTTCCTCCAAGCGTCCCGTGCCAGAGGCAGCTTCCGCATTCTCTTCCGCTCCCTGGTTTCCTCCTAGCCCATGGGGATTGGTTTCAACTCCCTCCATAGAGTCCAAGCTCTGCTCTGCCGTAGGCACCTCTTCTGTCGAGCCTGAGGCTGCTTCGCCGTTCCCCTCCACTTTCACGTTTTCCGGCTCGTCCAAACTGGTTTCCACCCCTTCCATAGGACCCAGTCTCTGCTCTGCCGCGATAGGCACCTCTCCCGCTTCGCCGTTTCCTTCCACTTTCACGTTCTCCGTTTTATCGGGACCAGTCTCTATCCCCTCCATAGAACCCGAGCTCTGCTCTTCCGCCGTCGGCATCTCCTCTGAAATTTCTTTGAGAACTTCCGAGCCTGGGACGGGCTCCCCATTCTCTTCCACTTTCACATTCGCCATCTTGTCTTGGCTAGTTTCTCCTCCCATAGCACCTGGGATCTGCTCAGTTGGAGGGAGAACCTCCTCCGCTCCGTCCAAGCTTTCCACTTTTCCCTCCGAATTATTTCCCAAGTTCTCCGACCCTTCTTCAAGCTTCATGATCCTCCTAAAATCTGATTCCGCGGATGTCAAAACCTCCAGAATCTGAGCTTTTACGCGGAGCTCGGCAGGGGAAGACTTTTCCTCTTCCAGCTTAGATATAACAAGCTGATAGTCTGAAGATATTTTCCCTTTGACATCCTTAAGTTTGGAGGCTAGGTCCTTCTTTATGCCGCGAGCCATCGATTGTAGCTTCGAATTCGCTTTCTTCGTAGTCTGTTTGAACATCAAGTGTCGAGATTCCTCCACGGTATTCATCATGATATGCTTCATTCGATTAAACAGACCTCTTCCTATAATTAAGCGTATAAGCAATAGTTTTGCCCTGGTTTTAAAACTCACTCACCCTTCTCTTCCTGACAAGCGTCATAACCCTCCCCAAGAACTTTCTGTATGGAAACTGAGTATTCTCGATTGATTATCTTCTGTTTTTCATTCATTGTCTCTGTCATTGACAATGATATCTCCTTAACATTCTCATGGTAAGTTTCCAATTGCTGTTTTAGAGTCCGGAAAGAAGTTGAATTTATTTCCTTCTCTTTTGCGTAAGTCTCAATATCTTGGTGAAATGACTCCAGAAGATCTCTAGATTTTTGATTGAAGGAATCAAAGACAGCTGGTCCTTTGGTAGTAAAAAATCTGCAACAATGAGGTTAGTTAAAGTAAATGAAAACTACAATGCCACTGCTTACCGCTCCCACCCAGAAGAAATGATTGTCAAGAGAGGAGCGGCCCTAAAAATGTCAGAAATTTAGATAAGGAACAAGGGGAAAGTTAGCAGCATACATATCTTTATTCCAATCCTGCTATCAGTCAGCTGAGGTTAAATTTTTTTTCTATACTGGGGATTTCTTAAAATTAGACGCACATATGAACCTTGAGCATTCTGATACACCCCCGAACGTCTACAAATTGCTCTGTATACATTCCATTGGAATCCGACTGTAGGCTCGGCGGTCGACCACGAATATCAGTTGGTTACTACTTTAACTGCTTCCTTTGCAGCGTAGGTGCTAGCGTAGTCTATAATATGTCAGCAAGCAATCATTCAACAGCAGACGGGAATCCACTGTAGGTAAGCTCATCTTACCAAATTTACCCAGGATGCAGAGCCTAAGTTCCACCATAAACCGAGAATAGGTCTCCTCAGCAAGTTTGTCCAAATCCTAGTTTATTGGGGAAGAATTTTAGCCTCAAGGGTTATAAAGGGGAACGGACACACAACAAGAAAGAGGAGTTAAAAATAAGAAATGTCGGACGTAGTATTTGACACGTGGATGTATAAGCGCATGCTTCTTCTACTTGCTCTTTCAACAGCACTGCTTCTCACTTACAGCATGTAGTTCACTCAATTTGCAACCTAGCTTCTCTTTAAATTTGTGCAGCTCCTCATCAGTAAGAGTTCTCGAGACGGCTGACGCCCAGAGTCTCAAAGAATTTAGCAACTGGTCGAGATTATTCAGATACTGGTTAGAATTTCGACGACGTTCGGCTTCTGTTGACTTAATACAGTGAGCTTGAAGCTGTGTGATCTCTGTATGTTCAGGGGTTCGGAATCCAGGTATCAATTGTTCTCCAGCGAAGCGACCTTGAAGGACTTGATAAGCCCGCGATGAGACGCAGAATACAGCAAGCGATTTGGCCAGTGCATCATAATCCCGCTCGTCAATGTTAGGGTCAAAATCCGGTTTATGTTGCGCTATATCCCGATCAAGCTCACGAATGCTAAGAGCAAAATCCTCCTGTACGGTGGCCTTGGTGTACTGACTCCTCGCGAGAATGCATTGCGAATGGAATTCGTTTCTCGCATCCTCTTTAAACGTATTCATACCCGCGAGTTCATTTTCCACGTCCCGAATTTTCGACGCAAGTTCCTTTCCTTGGAAGTAGAGGCCCCGCTTAATAATTCGAACCTCTTTCATACGCTTCCGGGTTTCTTCTGCGGTTGTCGGCTCTTGACACACCTCCGTACTTGGTTCAATGCCATCAGGGGAAACTCCACAGGTAGATGTATTAGACCGATTCCCGGAACCGTATAATCGTGCCATTTTTAGGGGACGGTTATCGACATCATCTTCAGGTTCGCGCTTTAAAGGGATACCGTCCTCGAGTGAATCAAGGAGATCTGACAAATCATCTAGATGTTCATTTGCTTGCTCCAAGGATTCTGCGTTCTTAGCCTTATCACGTCGAAGAATTTTCAATGAATTCGGAAGCGATTTCCGTTTTCTTTCAATTTCTTCGAGTTTTTCTGACAAGAGACTAGATTCCGCACTCAGATCAAGGGAATCCTGAACTTCGGCGACGCGAATATCGTCCGTCTTGCTGCAGATAACTGTAACCTTATTGAAACCACAGTCCATTTTTAGCTGATTTCTTGTGGAGTCGTCAAGAAACTTTTGAGCGGTCCTATCATTGACCGCACGATTTATTGGAGCGACAATCCAAAGTCCGGTACACTTTTCCAAGTATTTATTCGCAACTGCGGCTCGAGCGGCATTCGAGTCCTGGGTTCCAGGAAGATCGACGATCACGGCTCCTGTGGATAGCACAGAAGCTTTAAGGTAGAGTCGCACCACCCGAATTAATGGCCAAAATTCCAGCTCACTAGAATCCTGTAACTCTGCTTTCGTCTTTTCGGTCACTTTCCTGCTCTTCTTACGTTTGTTCTTCTTCTTGCTATCGACGTATGATTGCAGTCTGTCGTAGAAACGAGCTGGATCATCCTCACTGAAGGGTATTTTAGATCCCAACAGATCGCACACGCTTTTGTGTCGGACAAGCTCATCAGGGGAGCTGCGAAGAACATCCTCCAGTGACGGATAGACAGCCTTGATTTTGGCTTGAGCAATGGCAAAATTGCTCTTCGCGCTTTTCCTAGATTTCTCATCGGTGTCGGTGTCGTCTTGAAGGTCTCGAAAGAGTATTTCCATTTCATTTTTCCATTCGTCAGGAGTGATGAACTCGATTTCTCCTCTATAGGGCTGCTGTTCGTGATTATAGGCTATCTCAGTGACCACAGCTGTGCACGCACGCATACAGTTCGTGGGAACTATTTGCTCTTCGTCCAGTATCGCGTTTATAACCGAGGATTTACCAGCGCCAGTTTGACCAACCACACCTATGATAACCTGGGTTTTAGAGTTTTGGCTTGTCAAATTTTTGACAGCTCTAGACAAATCTAAGCTCCCCTTTATTTCAGAGGGGCATTTAGACAGTATCGCGTCTAGCTCTTCTGCAACCTGAGTACCCTTTTCAACACCTTTTTCGAGCTGAGGTAAGGTTGCAGTGCCCGACAACGCGCGAATTTGTGTAGCGGAGTCTCTATCGGAAATCGAAGTTTCTAGGTCCTCCGGACCTTTCGTCGGCGAATCACTTTCATCCTCACCAGAGACATCCCCAGAAGTAACAGGGGGAATAAGAGTGTTCTGGTGGAGAATATCCTTGCTGTCCGCCTTGCCCCCCTGGCCAAGGCGAGAATCTGATAGCACAGAACCCATTTCCGAGAGGGTAAGCCCTTTAGTTTCCACAAATAAGTCGAGGCTGCGTAGAAAGTGTAGTTGATAACGGAAGATATCCAAGAGATAATCGATGATGACTGAGAAGCAATAGAACCAGGAGATAAGAAGAGAAAGAAGAAGACTGTCGAATCAAGCTTCTTCCTAAATAATGACTTCAACGCTGCGAAGTCGCTGTAGGAAAGAGTCTTTCCGGCGCGAAGAGTCGTAGTTATGTGAAGCGTAGATGAAACTTGAGACTGAGAATTCTACCTGAGCAGGATAGAGGTATCGTTTCAGAGAAGAGAAGAGAAACAAGTGAGAAAGAAAAAAGGAATCAAGTCAAGGTTCCCTTGAGCTTCAAAGGAAAAGTGAGGTTGACGTAAGTCAAAAGAGAGGTACGAAATGAGGAGGATATCGAAACCAAACTGGTCAGACTAAAGGGTTCCCAGCAATAGACTATTTTAGAACGATGGTAGTAGGTCTTTCGATATCTTTCGGAAAGCTAGAGGGTAGTTGAAGATAGATACCTCTCTTTAGTAAGGGATTGCTCGCGTGATGAGAAGCGATGAAGATAGGGAGAGATGATGAGAAGTGAAAGAAATGAGAGGGTATAGAAAGGAGATGAGAGATGAGGGATGATATGGATGAAGGACGTAAATGAAAGATGTAAATGAAAGATGATGTAGAGAAAGGAGAGACCAGATAAAAGAGGATAAAGATGAGAAAGATTCCTCTCTTGTTCAAGAGTTGTAGTCAGTGCGAACATTCATAGTAATATCTTTCCAATCATCCCCTTCTATGTTCAACTTTGGAAGCTCATCCTACTGTCTTGAGGTTTCGAAGTTGATGTTGATGTTGCTGTTGTGGTTGAAGACTCGAGATCCTGACGTTCAAAAATAGGAGGTCGTGATAAAAATTAGTCACGTGGTTAATGCTCACGTGCCTCCTCCTTCAACCTTGAATTCAACAGCATCGACGGCATCAACGACAAGTGAAGCATGTTTCCCTATCTTTGCATCAACTCAAGTACGTTGCAGCGCTAAATACGCCTCAAACAATATCGACGTCAAGTTCTATTCCAGAATCTATATATTCGCAGAAATTATCCCGGCGTCAATTTGGGGTCCATTTTCCCGCCTAAACCACAAAAAGAGGCAGTACACCTCCCTGTTAGCAGGGGAACAGATCCCTGAACAGGGGTACATATAAAGAAAACTCTTGATATCTCGCCTTTCTAACCGCCTATCTCTCTGCCTATCATCAATCGAAGAACAGAGTAGAAGGAAACAAACAAGGTAAATCCCGAAGTAACCCATCTCATAAATGATCGATCTACGAAGTACCTATCCCCCCATTTAAGCATATATCGTGTGTATAGGTACGACGTCGTACAAGAAACCAGCACCTTCTTTCTACCCAGATCTCGCAATAATTATCATCCATTCGTTTTTTTAGAGTTCTCGAAACCTTGAGAATTCTCATACGACTCTACTTCCTGCCCCCACCCCCCGCAAAAAAGCCCGTTAATGGAAGAATGTCCGTGAAAGGAGGTGTCTAGCGTTTTAGGAGCAACAAAACGACATACTACGTACGCCCAAAGAGTCGGTAAAGCAGGCTGGGCCATCTCCTCGGCGATGCTGATTGAGGAGAGGGGAAAGGAGGCAGAGCAGTAATATATATGAAAAGACTATTGTTGGGAGGGGCACACGGGTACCCGCTCCGGTTAGGGCTGTGCAAAATAGATTGATCAAGTGACAAATGCTCGTAAGGCTACAGATGCTCTGCCTGTCAACCAAACTTAATCGAAACGTAAAATGTAGGGGATACGAGTTTGGATGACGAGAAGTATACGATAGTATACGAGGGAAGATATTGCAAAACGGAAATAGTTACATCGCCCACTCGAGTGGGCTTATCATTCCGAATAAGTGTAAAGAGAACAGTATGGTTGGTATGTAGAAGATAGAGAACACACTTTAATAGTAGTACAAAATTTGGGTATATAGAGAATATTATCTTGACAACAAAGGAAAAAACGTCAAATAAAGACATTTGAGGTTGCTATTCGCTACCATCTTGTGGGTTGTAAACAAAGGAAATAATAACAATATTGGGTATCTGTTCGAGCCTCTTCTCGTCCCCTTCTATTCGAAAAGACATGAATGAGTGGGCTCGTTCAGACATATCAAGAGCTAAAAAAAACAATAAAGAATGAGATTGGTGTCCAAAAACCAGAACTCCTTAATACCCATAGGCACCAGCGAAGACATCATGTAAAAATACCAGACCGAGAACTCCCGCTATTGTCACGCAAAATTGGAAAAAGGACAAGATTCGTAGGCAGACGTTTTCATCGAGGAGAGCGGCAGACTCTTTGTGCGATCCGGGACCACTGGCTCTCGCTGCGAGTCGTGGTGGTGGTTTTCGCATCAGAACGGTGGTGCTCGTAGGGTGGAGGAGGTTCTTCCAGTTTCAAGTCGTCATTGTAGTATTCGGTGAGAAAGGAATTTGTCCCAGCCCGACATGCTTCCCTGCCATCCCCGTTCGAAGTAGATGGGCGCTGGCTGATCGATGGAGATGGGTTGGTGTAGAGCCACGACTCTCGCTCTGAGCACCAGATGAGGCGGCTGTTGGTCCCTGACCGATGGGAGTTTAGGCACGGATCTGATGCACTGCGTGCAAAGGCCTGTGATGGGAATGGTAGGCAGTCTGTAGTTTGGAGCTTTTGATCGCGGGAGTTGTCTCTTGTGCGGTTCTTGCGGTTGTTTCGTCTGATCTTCGACATGAAGCCCGTCTGAGAGCCGTAATTTGACTCCTGTTTCTCCGATGGTCCATAGTAGCCAGCGTATTGGTAGTCAAATTCCATAGGACCCCCCACACATGTTGCTGAGAGTACAGGTTGGTTGTTGTATGATGCTGAAGGTTCACCGTCGCAGGAAGTTATTTCTATCCGTGGACTTGGTTTGATATCTGAGATCGAAGGGGCAGAGAAGCGAGACTCGTCTGATACCGGCCCCTCGAAGAGGGACAAATCAACCAGATCGTCATAAGGTAGACTTTGGATCATGATGTCAGTTGCAAGAGAGGATGGTTGAGAGGAAAGTTTCGTATCTTTAAGAAAGACTTGCGCAACTGTGGAGTATTCGTTGCGTGTAGGGAAGAGATATAGGTAGAGAGGTTAAGGTTGTTACTATATAACGAGCCCATAGACAAAGAACAAAGCAGAAATAATAGGAATGGGGAACGTCATGGGTCTTAAAGAAGTAAGCCCCAGCGTTTCCCATTTTCCCACCAGACCCCAACAAGGAAACGAGCCTGTCAGAAGAGAGGAACAAAGGAAAAAATAATTATGTCAAAGGATCCAACGGTTAATACCGAACGATTTTGGTGTTAACAAGCGCTCATCGATCACAGAGGCAGTGCGTCAAGCTAGCTCGGTTGGCTTCCATCAGGCAAAACACAACACGGCCCGGTTCATTAATTATTACTCGTTATGCGCGTGCACTCCGCAGTGGACGGCACAGCATCTGACAGACATGAATCGCCTTCAATATAGATAGAATCTTTACAGTTTGCAGTTAATTTTCGCCCCGAGCGACGCGGCATAGTAGGATAGATTGCCACTCTCCTCTGACTCTCCTCGATACATATCCCTAGGAGAGAATGGTATGGAGATTCCGGAACAGGCGAGAAACTGGGGGGGCAAGAGAAAGCGCCCCAGATAGATGAACCAAGAGAGAAAGAGAGAGATGAACGAATCCCTCTAGTGGTGGGTTTCTGGGGAGACCGATGGCGGATCGAGCTCCCAGATGATCGACTCATAATCGAACAAGCGATGACGGCACTCTTCCCCTGAGAACAGCAACCCAAACAGGGAGGCAAAAATTCTCGGGATCTGAATGGAAGGTTTCTGAGCCTTCGAAGAACAGAGAGGGCGACCATGCGCCAGACAGAGAATGAGCGAGGGCCAGGACTGTGGAGACCATCCTCTAACTAAGCTGTTGTTGTGTTCGTTGTCGGGGCGCCCGCAGTTCGGCGGCTGTGTAGTCGGACGAAAAGGGTGCTTTGCACGTCTTGGGATGGAAATCTGTTGATCCTAGTGGTCGGACTGGGGCCACAGCCGCCTTCCCATTCAACTTCGCCTCCACTCTCACTTCAGAAAATTCGCCCGGATGGAGGATAAGCCCTGTTATCCACCACAGATTACAGAGATTGATTAACAGCGAAGGATTCGAAGCCTTGATCGTTTAGAGAGTTCATGACAGGGGCCAGTGGACAGAGGCTTCGCTTATGACGGTGTTTTTGGGGTCCAACTGACCTTTTTCAACCGCAGAATCGCCAGTGAACGGCGCGATCTTGAAACAATGAATAAGCTGACAACACAGAACAGAAAATAACTGGTTGGATTCGGAGAAAATCGAGATATTCTCTTGATTCTCATTTGCTTCTTGCTTTCAGAAATTCTCCATGTCGACACATTTAATTATGTTTTACCCTTCGATCAAACCACTAGCCCATCTACTCCTCGACCGATCGAAGTCCTGCCACAACCACTGCGGATAGCTTCTGAGAATTGAGCTTCATCCCTATTACCAAACGGCAACAGCTGACCCTTGTAGTCAGGCTACTTCCTTCCCGCATTCCATGGCACATTTCTTGAGTGGATATTGTCGCGCGCGATCATGAATCCCACAGCATCCGGTGGATATAATAAGAGGGGATAGCATGAAGCGAGGAGGCGCGATGGAATCTTTTGAAATCCCACCGGACCAGACGGCGAGGTTGAGTGTTTTTCTTTCACATCCTCCAGACATTCCGATAATCGGGGTAGTAAAAGGATATGCGAATACGCGCTCCTGCAAGCTGCGACTCGCCATCAGCACCAGCCAGAACCAACATCAGCAAGCAGAAATCATTGGTCCGCGGTAGTGCTCACGCAGAGCCAACGTGCTGGTGCTCAGACCTTGATCGATACATAATCTCATCATCCAGCATAGGGATGGTACCTGTTCCCACTATTCTGACATCGACGCGATCGGAAGCATGCAGTCATCATTTATAGATGGATTTTAAGTTTCATGATCTATTTCTCCTGTATGGGATGATGAGAGCACTCGGCCTGGGGATGATTGATGACGATGATTTTACGCACGTACGAAGTACCTAGCAGTACCTTCAGGAACAAGCCCCGAGTTTCTGTCTTAGCTAAGTGGTAGGATAACCAACAGCCTGAAGAACGCTTTCGCCGAGCACAACAGACAGATAAACAGCATCGCCGAACCTCGTCGCCGAACGAGAATAACAAGCCACGAAAGCCGTCAATCTCTTACAAGAATAGAAACGATAATGCTCAAAGAAAAATTTGAAGAACGAATGTCCCCATCCTGCGGTATCCGAGTCATAGAGGAGGCTTACGGGCAACAAAGAGGCTATACACGGTTACGCTGACAATGGGACGAATATAGAACAAGGCTTACGATAATATTCAAAAGCCTTGTCAAAACACGATCCAAATCAACCCGACGGCCAAAAACGAACCACCTTGAGAACGAATACGGAGGCCCGAAAATAGATATGCCAACAGAGTTAAGTCTCATATTCTTTGCTATATTTCCTCACAAATGAACGGTGAGAGAGAGAGAGAGATACAACATAGAAGGAGGAGAAGGGAATAACTTTCTACAAGGTAGAAGCCTCGGATCCCTCACAAATGGCCGATTACCCAACGCTTCTTTCTTCTCTTGCTGTCCGGTTCTTCTTGGGGCATCTAAGCCTCCGTCCTTGCTTTTCAATTGCTCACAACTCTGAGTAATAACATCCCCCAACTCCAAGGACAAGAATAGTTCCAGAACGAGATTAAGGTGTCTGGAGATATGGAAATTCATATCCCATGTTTCTTTTATTCAATAATGGATCAGGGTAAAGTGAAATCCAAGAACTAAATAGTCAACCATAGCCACCACATACATTCGCCGAAGTTGGGATCTCGAAATCCAACTCAACTCCTTTTACCTTTACTTATCTCGGGGTCTACACGATACCCTCGGCAAAAGCGCTCAAAATAAATATCACCCACAAGTTTACACTTTGCAAGAATCTGGTCACCACAACCAGGGCTTAAAAAAGGTCTCCAGACGACGTCATTGCCAAGAGAGTATTATTCTATTTTTATTTTTGGTATATTCATTCAAGCACATGAGAGATAACCACCTCAAGTATCATTCTTGTGTCAGTATCCCTATCTTTTAAAAGTAAAAGATTTTTTTATAAGAAAACACAACACTCCCCAGTCTCCTCCCTTTTCATGACGTTGAACTGCAAAAGCCTGTTAGACTTCGCCGGGAGCTCATTGCTGCATTCCCCGAGGGAAGTTTGAAAAATCAATCCACTGGGAGCATCAAACAACGAAAGAAGCCACTTGAAAGAGCTCAATGTTAAATTCTTGAAGTGCGTCTTGGTCTCAGGTAGTTTGTTCAGATGAGGATACATCATGGATCATAAAAGAGAGTTCGCATCTCTGTTCAGCTGCAAGAGCGCGCAACTAACCGTAGATTAAACATCCTGCAAAATATTCTTTTCACTATCACTATCAAGAGCGAAATCTCACTTGCAGAGTTGACGTTAAAAAAGGGCTCGTTTCATGGGATTATTTGCCTTCTATCCGTACATGTCCAGAGTATTCTTTCTCATGTGCTTGAATGGGCACTAACCATGTTTGATCTAGTTCGCGTGGCTGCTTTGAGATGTTCGGTGGGGGTCTCACCCGGCAATTGAAAAGTTGGAGTTGTCTTTTGAAGCATGTTGTAAAGCAGCGAGACAAACTAGATCATATCTGATTAGTGCTGCTTTGTGTACATGTGCCTTCATGAGGCCATGGACCACATGTGAGAGAGGATAGGATACTTTTGGTCTCCTTCATTCAGTTATGTAGGCATCATGGGTGATTTATATATACAATGTGGTGCTCTACTTTGATGTCAGCAAGTGTCCGATTCGGCTTGATGGTCATGTATCTTTCTGGACTGGTCCGAACGACTGCAATGTCAGATGTTAATATATATTGCAAGCAACAACAACAGATATCGAATGTCACAGAATATAATCCCCGCCAAAATCTTCATTCAGAGCATAATAATACTTCACTCCTATTGTTATCATTTACTATCGCTCTCCCAAGAATCGAAAACCGCTTGCGTAAAACGACGAATCCGCCCGGGATCTCAGTGAAGGGATGGATGACAATCATGAAACACTCCTCCGCAAGGGTAACTGGCAAACCGGAACGAGCGTCCGTTTCAGATAAGTCCGAAAGAGCGAATGGATTTCTACAAGGGATGGGAGGATGGAGGAAACCAAGTACCACGAGGAGGGGAAAAGTCTAAATTCCTTGGAAAGAAAGGTAAGGATGAATTTAACTATTCTAAAGAAGGCAAAAAGGTCATGGAAAGCGTTGAGTGGAACATCAAAACGTCAGACAAGAAGAAAAGCTAGGCGTGAAACATCGAAGATATATCTGGGGTAGCCCCCGGACTCGGAATCCCCGAGGAAGATTCGGGGGTGCTAACTGTGGTAGAGAAGAACCTCGAGAGTATACGGAAGGGGTTGGAATCAATAAATTTATATATCCTCTTTCAATACCTCCTTACACGCAAGGGTGTTGCAAATGCAAAAATAAAACTGGATTACCGTACAAGGCATAGGGTCAGTTTTTTGCCACGGCACAACTTGAGTGAGTTAACACCGTTTCGTATCGATTGACAGCTTCCTCCATAGAACTGTCCTGGTCTAGGTCCCAGTCGAAGAAAGCAAGAATATCTATATTCGTGCCCAGATCTTGTCCACTTCCAAGCACTTTTCCTCAGTCGACAGGCGGAGGGTTTGGCGCCAGTATATTAACAAGTGAGTGTGAAGAATCTTCCTCCGCATCGAGAAAGTATAAATCGCGCAGCTGCTGTAACTGTAGGAATGTTTGGCGGCTTCTTACAGCCTATATACGAGCACCCCCTAGAATTAGGAACGCCCTCCCGAGACCGACCAAGGGAGCTTAATACCATGCCACTGTTTTGGTTTGGAGTAAACGACACAACGTCGACCGGAAATTCCTCGTCATGGAGATATAACTTGAGAGAAGAATTGGGAGGTACAAGCAGCAACCCCCCAATCCGGAGTCAGCTGAATCAAGTGGCAAGGTAGTAGTTAGTTGCTAGGAACTGATGATCAGGCTGAAATCAAGGATGATCAGGATGTAATCTGAGTACTATCTCGGTGAAAGATTATTATCAAGCACTTCTTTTGAATGAGAGAAGAGAACTTGTTCCACTTGATAGATCTTGTACATGTCACTAGTTGGAGCCTCTCGCTTCGGCGTCATCCCTCACTTCAGATCCGTTGGTATAAAAAGAAAACCTCGATCGAGCGCTAGGTCGAACTGAACATGACGAGTAGAACAGACATAGAGGAACCGCATTTCTAGCGAAGTCCCGGGCGCATTCATATCATGCCCAACGAGCGAAGTTTCTTTGTGACCGGGAGGTACTAACTTCCTTCCTTGTTGCCGATTTGCAATTTTTGCATATGACATTATATATATAATTTATATCATATCCACTGGAATCGATCCGGCCAAAAACTACTCTTCAGGTAGTTTCTTCTTTCCGGGTGTTGATGTATGTCGCCATTCACTGCACCCTCTGAACTAGTCTTATTGCACCTGACCTCATGAGCACGAGATATCTATAGACTAATGGACCTGACAGTTTTAAAGAGAGAATTCGTATCTAGACAGCGACGGCGAATCTAGCTTGAGAAGCGATAGCACTGAAACGTCCAAGAGCTAGATCTGCTCATCTTCAAGTCGTGTACGCAAAGGCCATGGCCGTTTATCAATGGTACACGAGATCCGATCGCTAGGATCTGAAGAGATCAATGAATAGGATTGAGATTCAGCCAATAGAATCTAGATGCGAGAAAGCTCTGCATCAATAGAGCATTCGTACGCAATTCAGTAGACAGGTCGTATAAGAGTTTATAGAAGAGAAAAGAAAGACGATCTCTCGTCAAGAGAGATATATATAGAAACCCAGCCTAGGATGGATTGGATTCTCAGTGAATGAATTACCCGATCAAGAATATCAGTGAAGGATTTCTTAGAAGACAGGAATAGGAACGGATAAACGATGAGCCGTGCGAGGGACCTCGTTTTAATTGTTTCGAGTTGAATTGCAAAGGTCAGGGGACCTGACAATAATCCAAGGGAATGAAACAATCGTTCAATGAGGGGTTGACCAAGTCTTAAGAGAGGAAATGAAGTATGAAATAAGAATTAGAATAATTAATTATTCACGTAGTTAAAACTGAGAAAGCGTTAAAAGTAGAAAACACCACAAAAAAAGATATCTAAAGCAGCCGCAAAGCAAAGCAAAGCAACAAACATAGGAAACATATCTGAGAGCTACGACATGATGTAAAAAAAGGGGGGTATTCCAAATACATGAATTGAAAATGGTGATGATGACGATGATATATTGATCGGTACATTTTGTAAAGAAAAAGGTCCCAACCAAAATACTTAGACACCACCCGCTGCGCGTTTGATATTCCTTGAGATCCCATAATCATGTCCATGCAAATGAAGTTAGAAAGAAAAAATCAAAAAAAAAGAAGTCGGCATTCCAGAGGATTGACATTTCATGTAAAGAATTTTATATACTCGCTGAGATTTGGTAACACTGCTTATATCGGACCAACAAATAGCTCAACAGAAAAGAAAGACACGAGATGGTTCCCGAGTCAACGTTTTGTCGGGTACCTCTCGACGGATGGGGATAAGAGCGTCTTCAGAGAGTATCTTGGAAGTCGACTTCAGACGAAGGGAACTTATGCAAGGAAGGCAGCGAGGGCAGCGGCGACACCAGCGAAGGCGACGTTGCCACCGACGTTGCTAGCAGCACCGGTGAAAGTTGGGGGAACACTGTGAAGATTGTAAGTATATGATCGTTCGTATTAGAGCAGAGTAGAACTTACGAGCTGGTTCCCTGGGGTGGGTAGCTGTAGCTGGGAGTGACGCTGGAGCTTGGGGTTGGGGTCACAGTTGGGGTGATGGTGATGGTGGAGTAGGTCACCGTTGGGATACAGGTGGAGACAGGGATGACCGAGGTGCTTGGGTACTCAGGAGTTGGCTCAGGAGCTGGGACCACGGAGGAGGTCTCAGGGGGAACTGGGTACTCGGAGCTGGATGGGTACTCGGGGGTCTCCACGGGAGGAGTGTAGACGTAGCTGGGCTGCTCGGGGGTTGGCTCGGGCTCCTCGCCGGGGTAGGTTGGCTCAGCGGAGGTTGGCTCGGGCGCTGGGTAAGTGGGCTCCTCAACCGGGTAGGTTGGCTCAGCGGGGGCCTCGTAGGTGCTGGTGGCAGCCGGGCAGTCGGTCACTTCGGGAGCGCACGAGGTGATGGTGACCTCCTCGGTCTGGTAGACAGTCTCCTCAGGAGCTGGGGCGGCAACAGCCAGACCCGCGAAGAAGGCAACGGAAGCGATGGTGAAACGCATCTTGAAGGTGTTTTGAAGAATTACCGTACGGTTGGTTCTTGAAAAGAGGTTGATATAGAGGGTAATAAAGAATGTGTTGACACGAAGTCAAGAAGCTTGATTACTTGGTAAAAGAGTGTGGGTGACCGAGGTCAAAAAATTAGAATAGCAGACTTGGAAAAGATGAAGGCTTGGGAGAGAGGAAAGAGAAAAAAAGAGAAAGAGGAGGGAAACGAGGGAAGGGAGGAACATTTGTATGGAGTGGGAGATTAACCTTGGCCCCCCCAGATCCTTGCCAAGACCATCCCAACCGAAAGGAGCCACTTAGTGGGAGAAAAAGCAAAAAGAGGAACCAATCGCCAAAAAAAGGAGAGGGGAGAACACGCACACCAACCAAGGGATGCGTGGTTGTTTAGGGGCGGCTAGGGATGTGTTAGGGGCATGTTAGGGATACTCTTTACCAGATGTTTGGGGGCAGATACAAGATGCAATGAAATGGGGTCCTTGAATCAGGGGAGAGAGAGAGACAAGGGGTGAGGGAACAATATCCACTGGACCCACCAGAAATAAACGTTGTGAGTGGATGAGGTGGGTCCACATGCAGGGGAAACCACTGATAGTCCGCCAGATGAGGAGGGTGGCCAGCCAATGAGAGAGATGATACGCATCAGCCCAACCAGATTCGTGCGTTGTTCCTAAATTGGTCATTCCTGCAGGTACCCAGCGGCAACCGGCACCATCGAACCAGTCGCCGTGGACCATCCACTCTTTCCCTCTTCTTCTCTTCTTATATCCACTTTTTCCAAATCCCATCATTGTGGCGATGCGAGAACGCGCCCACCCCTTTCATCCACCCCCCCATCCACTCAACCGGCTTCTCCCAGCCAGTGAATCACAGCGTTGCAAGCGAACGAAGAGAAAAAAACTACTTTTACCCACCTCCTACCCTATTCTCTTTTCTGTGTTTCTCGGTCGCTGATTGCGTCGTGACCGAGCCCAGCGATGTCGCCAAAGGCTGACAGGATTGCTCTCTGCTTTTGCTGGGCCAATGGAGTCTGACTATCGGCGTTATTCATCTGTCTGGACAGCTTCGTCCGATCTTCCGCAGAGGTCCGAGATACTTGCGGTCTGCCCGGAAGGAATGTATCATTCACTGCGGAAACACCGTTCTCTCTCACATTATTGCTCATCCGAAGCAATGCCTCAAGTCTCAAGAATGTCACCCGTTCTCTCCGAATGCCACTCATTATCGGCGATTTCTCCGTGTCCGTTGCTTTCGGCGTGGCATCGCGATTCGTCCCAGACTTTGATTACTACTACAAAACGTTGCTCAGGGATAGTCTCCTCGATGCGAGTATTGGCACTGCCCTCGCTCCCTATTGCCCGAAAAGGCGCCCTGACACACAGGGACCATGTGTCCCATTGATTCATCCCAACCCTGTTCGCATACTTCTGACTGGCATCGGACAACGTATTCCAACGTCCCGTTCAACCCATTGGATGGAAGTTTTCAATGTCGTTATTTCTGGCTGACACCCGACAGCCAACCATCCAGTTGAGCTCTTTTTGCTTCCCCTCGCAGAACGGCAGAACGTCTGGTGGCGTAGAGACACCCAATGAGGCGTCCCCGGATGGACATGAGTAAGTCATTCCCGTAGATCGCATCAGAAACCTTTCCGTGCTCTTGTTTGTTCTGGCGCCGCCATTTCACCATTTCACCACAATAGCCTTCAATAATCGACCGAGCCAGTTGAACTGTAATAGTCTCGATCAGAAGCAAAAGATTTCGTGATATGAGTGTCCCACTCACTCTCCGACTGCAGAACTCTCGTATGTAGATCGTGCCCTGCCTGGGGAGATCAACCGTCGCTTCTCGTCCTCGCTTGACATATCATGCCCAGAAATTGACGTGGAGCTCCACCAGTCACGAACACATCCTAATAATACATTCTCCTCCCGAAAACAAGAAATAAAAATGGGAAAAACACGCGTGTGAGGTCTCACCGCGCCATGAGATGAGGATCATGGACTCGAACCTGCGCTAGATTGTTGCTTGGTCGTGCCAAGCGCTGCAGAGTGTGAAGATATTTTACGAGTCTCGCGATCCAAATCAGGGTGCTTCGTATTTGCCTGGATAGATCATCAACGTCCCCTGGTTTGCAGTTTCTTCGTCATAACATTTCTGTATGATTGGTGGCTTGCAAGCAAACAGTTCACAAGATCGTCTGGACAGTTCATGAGCAAGCTTGCTGGCATCTCGTTCTTCCAACCGCTCTCAGCGCTCACTTGTCGCCTTCTCCTTTCGATAAGCGCTATCACAACCCATCTCTGCAGACACACCGTTCCCTCCAACCAATCGTCCCTGCCCATCGTTCACAATTCAAAACGATCCACGTATTTGATCACCCAAAATATCCCCAATCACCAACCAATAGCAACCCCCTGATATTCAGGGGGAAAACGCCCCAAGCCCCAACCTTCAACAGGGATACTCCCCCCCCTTGTCCCTCTTATTTCCCGACTTATTTTTATGAACGGCTTTTCTTAACCAAACTCGGGTAAATTCATACCTTAGATAATAACTGTGATTCCCCTGTCAATCATCTCATCCTTTTTTTTTCGTTGCTTGGCATTCAAGGATATTTCCTTGGAAGAAAGAGGGAATAATATCTCCACTCGACTCGTCTCGTTCCCCGAATTCCTTTTTGAAACAATCGGTGTGAGGAGAAGGAAATGCTGGTGCTGACTATACAATTCCCGTTCCTTGTGATTATGTCATGCTCAGATGAGGAAGCTCTGTCGCGACGCGAAGAGTGCTTCTATCAGAGTTGGGAATATTCAGTTGAACCTCTCGTTGTCTCGTCGATTGAAATATTATCTATGAAGATGGAGATGAAGAGATATTTTCTGAGAGAGAATCACTTGCTTTAGCTGTCTGAAGCTTCATGATTGTTGACTTGGCAGGACGTGATTCTAAATATGGACATGCCCTTTGTGGATGAGGCCCAGTACGAGATACTTTTCCCGTCCTCACCAGACACTCCATGGTCTCATGGTCTAGGGGTTATTAAGACACTGGATTTTGATTCTCGATTGACCTTCCAGCACCTGGAATCGCGTATCCCTTTTTTTCCTTCTTTCTTCTTTCCGAAAATGAACCGATATTGGCTGTGACATTGTGATGGGATGTGGCGAGTGTCTCACAAACAAGCAGCGAAAAGGAAAGGGATGAGGTTTGATTTATGGAGAGCTTGGCGAGGAAATATACATAAGTATACTCAGCCCTGCTGATCGTGGGTTCTTATGGAGAACAGTGGTTCCGCGAGAGAGGGGTTTGCATCCAGAGGCTCGGCAAATGATGTGGCTCGATCAGGTAAATCACATATGAAGGTGATGAGAACCTGTTGAGGGAGTGGGAAGAACACTCCTGTCTCTGATTATTACAAAGCTCAGATCTCGGTTGGTTGGGAGATTTGATTGAGTTCGTTTATGATATTTCTGTTGGTGAGATCGCGGGCGATGTGGTTAGGGGAGCTCTTATGTCTGGCTTCAAGTTAGACGGAGGGGGAATGCTCCTCTTCTTCTTGTCGTGAGGATTCCTTTGTCCTTTCCGATCATTTTCCTTGGGGGTGGTTCTATTTTTTCATTCTTTGCTCCGGGATGGACACAATCGTGACCATTCACCCAAGGCATCGTCTCCATTGACTCAAAAGGCGAGAGGAAAGGAAGCCTTGCTTCCCGAGAAACGCTTACCGCGACCCAGCAGGATCGCACACCCTTTCTTCCGTTTCTATTCCTGTTTCCTGTTCCTGAATCTCCATTTTATCATTACTCTCCCTTTGGATTCCCACACTCGGAACCGTGGAACGAACGAACTCTCTGGATCTCTGTTTCAGCTCATATGTGGATTGGGTTCAAAGGAACGGAGTTTCCACAAAAAAGCCTCAGCCGCTACATATATGATATCCTGTTGCGAGACATGAGTATCCGACCATTGCCGAGACAAGACGAGACAAGACGAGACGACACATCAAAGCGACTCCCGAGTTCTGAGACTGCGCGATTTCGTTGAGGATAGAGCTACGAGAAATATATATTGAGATGGTGAGGTATATACCTCATTAGAAATGCCTTCCCGCAACTTGTGCTATGGATAATTCCTTTCGAAGGATTGCCTGCCTCTGTTTCTCTTCCTGAGAAAGACGTATCGGACCTATTGGCCCTGGGTTTACAGGATATCAAGAAAGCTGGCCGATGGAGGGAAGGGAAACATTCATAACTTTGCTTTAGTATCGAGATTAGACACTCATCCTTCTCTCGCCAACATGCGATGCTTTTGGGATTGGACGACTATCCCGACCATGAGGTTGGAGGCGTGCTCATCAGCGAACAATTCTGTCCCGCGGAAATCATCCAGAATAATGGAAGGATATATGTCCGCTATCGCTGCCAACCCGAGGAAAGAGATTCAAGTCACATCAAGAGAGAATCCACCGACTACCACTCGTGCAACCACCCGCCATGCACGCCCATGAACACCCGGGATGATATCCACCTTATCTCTCCAATTTCCTTCTCCGCGGAGCCAAAAGTCAGACAGAAAGGAAAGATACTATCTATGAAGATGTTATACCATCTGGTACATAACTATCTTGCCCATCCTTCTTCGCCGTTTTCTTTTTTCATATCTAGCCAATTAGATACGCCAGATATATCATATATCTCATTCTATTGGTTACGAGCACTTCCTCGCATCATATGCTTATCGATGAGATGAGATAGCAATCTTCGTCTATCACTGTCTCTATCTATGTTATCAGCAGAGAAAAGAAGGGGGAAAAAAACATGAGCCTAACGAACGATAGAGATAGAGCTAGTTGACGGGAGGAGAAGATAAGCTTTCAATTCCGGGGTTATCTCCATCTCCCCCTTGCTCGCGATAACCCCCACATCTGCTTTCTTCCCCATCACAGGAAAACTCCATGATAACCATGAGAAAAAGGAAAACATTCTATCTAGGAAGCTGAACTTATCACAGCCGCGCAGAGGTTCTATCTAGAACCTGGGAAAAGAATAGCAATTGACTGCGTTTCTAAATATAGGACTCTAGGAGAATCAACTCGAAGAATGGTGGTGGCATGTCCCACGGCTACCTCGCCACATACATGTACATGTACCTTCCAACCAACCAACCAACCGATATCAATATTCACTTCAGTCTTAGAGAACCTTGGCATTCTTTTCGACTTGGAGAAATACACCCATCCATCACCAGTCTCTATGGAAACATGGGGAACGACAAGAGCCATGTACTCAAAAAGAACCCAAATGAATGCGGTTTATTAATTTCGTGTATATCTATAATCTATGAAAGAAAAAAAAAGAAAAAAAAAACAAATATCCCCGATATTTACGCCGTTGACCAGAGTGGTGGGTATCCCAGTGCTATCTTTTGTTCGTTCAATCATGAAGAGAGAAAGAAAAAAAAACGAAGCCAAAAAAAAACTCCTAACGCGGAAAAGGAGGTACGAGAGGAGACGTGACTATGCAAGCCTTCCCCTTCTCCCCATGTCGACAAACCCTTTCAAAGAAAGGAAATTAGGCATCAAGCCATATGTTCTTAAGGATAGGAAATCATTTCCTACATGACAGTGCAGTTACCCTGAGATATCCACAAAGAATGACGGAAAGAAAAAATTAGCAAAAAGAAGCGTTTGAAAAGACAGACATCGAAAAATCGACCATGGAAGGAAAAGGGAAAGCAACGAGTGAGAGGAGTAAGGGTTGGGTACTGAGGTTTTCTTCATACCTGCTGCGATTCCTCCGTCTTCTTCTCCTCTTCATTATTATTACTGTCCTTCCCCAACAACTTCAACGTATCTCCCTTGGGCAACGTCCTCGAATCCAAATCGATAACATAATGTCTCGTAAAGAGATCATTCTGGATCCACAACAACTTATTAAACGCCCTGATAACCGCAGTCTTCGTCTCCAGGTCCAGAACATCCGCACCCATCACCGCCTTGAGAACGATATCTTCGACGTGACCGAGCAAGGCAGTGCAGTGCATCAGTTCAACGCGGAGCTCGGGGCGTTTGGCTCGGTGCTTGAATCCTGGGTCACCGGTGTGCATGAGTCCGACCCGGTCGAGGTATTCCCAGAACTTGCTGCCGTCAGACCAATCTGAGTTGCTGACGAGTTTGACGAGGTAGGCCTTGAGGAAGTCCTTCCGGTAGGCGATGTTGGGATGGTTTAGGTTTAGGTCTGAGAGTTTGGTTTTTTCTGCGTCGCCGTTGCCGTTGGCGTCGCCATTCTCCTGTTGTCGGGGAACGAAGGCTTTGGCTGTGATGTCGTATGAGAGGAGGTGGGTGTAGATTCCGTCTAGGATGGTGGGAAGGGCAGGTGCGATGAGGTCTTTGGAGGCCTGGATGGCTGCTCCGTCGGCTTCGGTGAATTGGAGGAAGGATTTGAGGTAGTTGATTCGGGATGTGAGGTCTGCAAGACCCTGAGGGTCGACGTGCTGAATTGGACAAGCGCCTTGAGCCATGACTGCTGTTGGTGTGAGGTATGTATATGCAAGGTAGCACAAGAATAGAAGTCTTTGCGTTGACAGTTTATTAGAAGCTTGATGGATGGTTGATAAATAGATATGAAGTGAAGGAAATCCACGGAGTGAGGATGGATCCTTTTATACAAAACCCCGGAGTCCCCGAGGAGATAATACAACAATCCCAAAATGGGGATCTCGCCAGTTCCACCCGGCAAGGCCTGATTACGAATACCAGTCCCCCGGGTGTGTCATGTTTGACGAGACAGGCATAAGAAAGGACAGGGTGGGAACCCAAGAACCCGAGACAATACCGGGACCAACCGGTCCCAATCCAGGTTGCCTCAAAAGACGGGCAAACGGGATCCAGTCTTGACCCATGACGGAGAGCCAAAACGGTGTACCGAGAAAACGAAGAAAACGAGTCATATTCTTCCAGATAAAGAACGTGTGAGTAAGCTGTTGGGAGAAAGCTCTGTCCCACCCTCCATTCCACGTCCGACGAGATGCAAGCACATGTACGGAGGATACATGCATGCACCTATCTGCATCGAGAGAGTACTCCATAAATCGGTCAAGTGGTAGAATGCCAATAGAGCAAAACAGGCTATCAACGCTGTCGTGATAAAGAATTTTCTCTCTCATATCAGGAGCTTCCCAAGGTTATCTTCAATTAAACGGGTGGTGATTGGTTAGTATGGAATAGGTGGCAACTGATTGGCCGAAGTGCCGACGATGATATGACATCTATCCGATGCTTCTTTTTCTGGGATGAAGAAAAAGAAAACGCAGTTGAACTGAAGGAATCAGCGGTATGGAGGCTGAAGAAGAGGAATTCCGAGGAGATATTTGAATCATTCTTCTTCCAGCCCACAAAAGATGCCCCAGATAATTTCATCATGTCTGATGTTCTTGGCCCGCTTTTTTGTTGTTCCAGGTAATTCCGCATTCGGGCTTGGCGGGAATCCAGGCTTTGGCTTGGCCGAGATGAGTCAGGCATTCCCGTCCCTTCCCTGTTCCCGCGACGCCTCTTGACTGGGTTTTCCGAAATCCTCCGAGCCGGTTGGATGATGCCGGAACCTTCCCTTCCGCTCTTCTATAACAGGCACGTGACTATCATTGGCTGGTGAGACATTTTTCAGTTGTTCTCTCGAGACTCTCAGAAGTCTGAAGAAACCATGGAACAGTAGAAAGTTCAGGAAGTCAGGAGAAAAAGAGTTTGTGTGCCTGTTTCTTGGGTTTCAGCTGGCATCAGTCATGGATGTATCTCCCAACAGAACACACAACCAAGGACTGCAGGAAGCCCGTATGCATCAAGCAATTCCCCATGATGAGGGTCGATGGTGGAATAACGGGAAGCCTTCCAACAGGAAACAGTCTGTTGGTAATCGGGGATATATCGGGAACAGCTGATAATCCTCGAAAGGTTACTTGCAGCTCGTCGTTGCAATTACAGGATCACCTGCAGATGCCTCATAGAGGAACCATGAGGATATTCTTTACAGCTGCATGATGGACCGGCCCGTTGAGGATCTTGTCTCGAAAGTTGGGGGAAGAAGGCGATCGGCAACGCGGCCAAGCAATCGATGAATGAATGATATCCTTTTTTCCATCTTGCGTTGTTGCTGATGGGGTGTGCAGACGAACAAATGGGATTCAATCCCAGGCGACAGAAATGTTGGAATCCGAGCTGGTTTCCTTTGCGTCGAAAGCAGCTTTTTCTTTTCCAGTCTCTTAGCCGGGAGGGATGTATATGATGCCAAGATAAGGGTTTGGCACACTTGATCCACACTCGATCGTTCATCAGGTCGGTGCGGCCTCCGGATATCAAAAACATCTCTGATCGATGGATGAATCGATTTCTGTACCCTGCACGGGCGTGCAGGCATGGGATTATGGCGCCATCTCTCATCCGCAGCTTGCAAGGCTCGTCCACAATAGCAACCCCGAACTATAGACAATACATTTGTCTTGGTTTTTCTCTAAGAGAAATTGAGGGGATTCTTTTCCAGTCACGCGTTGTCTTCCCTCCTGGATAAAATCGAAACTCTTGGAGCTCGGCGTCGTCTTCGCCCTGTCAGTGACCATTTGGTTTTTCTTTTGTTTCTTTCGCTCCCCACCATCAACATGGAGGGGAAGGAGTGATCGATGTGATCGATACCGGAAACAAGCAGTTGCTCGTCAACGAGAGAGAACTTCGCTTTCGCACCTTGTCACTTCTTGGCAAGAACCATCTTGGATTACATATGCGCTGGCGATTACGGAATTCCAACCCCTTATCTCTATAAAGAGGTCGTCCCCCAGCCGTGAACATGTCGTTGACTCTTGGACTACCTCGGAAATCTTGGTGGAGCGAAAACGAATAGATCTCAGTAAGAGAAAATATTAGGTTAACAAAGAGGTATAGCTCTCTATAAATAATAATTCTCTAGGATCAGCTACAGCTGAGAAGCTCAGTTAAAGTTCATCTTTGCAGGATATATAGACAGAAATCGTGGTCCATTTTCCGCGGACCTTCGATCTACTATACTTTAGTGATACCTCCTCGGAGAAGCCTTCACAGTACAATAAATCTGTACCTGAAATGTTTATTGTTATTGGCTTGCAAGCAACCCCTCTTGGTAAATCATGAAGTCCGAGCACATCTTACATCCGCCCTGATGAAGCAGCTTGGAACCTTAGGTGTGGGGTAGGCCGGAGAGACCACGTGATGATACCGATAAGGCCTCCCATCAGGCTTCCCCAGGCATCAGATCTATCATCCGCCAACCGCCGAAAGATGAAGAAGTAAGAACCATATCTCATATTAATACTGCGTCTCGAAGCATTAGATGATCTAAAAACGCCCTCGTGCGGACTAAACCTACGGTCGAAGCTTCCAAAGCGCCTTACATAGGTACCCTTTCGCTTAGTCTTTCATGAGTGTATCTACCTATACTACCACCATTCCAGGCAGCCGGATAATAGGCTCTCAGACAAGGTTCCTCTCGACTATTCTCCCGGAACTGCCGTTCCTAAATGCTTTACGGCGGTCAGGGCAACCAAGAAAGATATCTCTTGAGAATTTAAGGCCCGCCGTCAATACTCCAAAGGAGATCGATCCAGAAGCTCTACAAGTAAGCCATGGAATCGATTCACGCAAACGACGATTGTCAGCTGAGAAAACGAAGCTGAGGCGTCCCATTTCCGCGACAAAAATGTTGACGGGGATCATCTGCCTCAGAAATATGGGTAAACACCCACCAGAATATGTACATTTCGCAGAGTGAAATCCTAGGATGGGCTTGAGAGGCATAGTACTGCGCACATTCAAGGAAATGGCACTAGAGATTTCTTTTCTCGGGCCATTCATCAGTGGGTTAACGCACAAACCTGAAAATGTCCAATGCTGAAAGCAGTCCGAGAAGAGGCGTCGGATAACGAACGGCTTCTGCATACCCTATGTCAGAAAGTGCATGTTGCTACCCCGATATTATTGCTCAATTGCCGGAGACCTTATTTTCGATGCCAATCCCAGGAGCTTATTCTGCTTCTATCACATGCCACGCGCCAAACCATATTATTATGACCAGTGGCAGGACCCATTATTGGCATTCCAAGGGAAACATGTGGTGTATTAAACAGCGCCGCAGGGCCCTTGACGGTGATGAGGCCGAAGCTAGCTTTTTGAGGAGAATGCTTGGGTCACAGGTTGTCGAAGGATTCGATCCGCGGTAGAAGGTGTGGTTTACAGTGGCATATCTCAGAGTGGCCCAGCCAGTACCTGGGCAATGGGATACAATCAACCTTGCCCATGGCCTCTGCGCTTGTTGTTTACCTCAATGAAATCCAGATCGACCACTAGGTATTCCCCTGTCCGAAAGGCCTGTGTGGATTCTGCTTGTCTGGAGTTTTCCAAGGGGTATGTCCCTACCTTCTGGATGATACATTCGCATTCGGACAGGGTAGGCATGAATATAAAAACCGCATTTGATGCATTATTGGAGCCCACCTGGAACACGCCTAAGGATTTTTTAAGCTTGTGTCCATGCAAAATGTCAAAAACTATACGGCGGAGCAGGGATCACGAGGTAGATAGGCAAGGAGAACAAACAATTCATTCATCTCCAAGGATTCGCTTCTACTACCGACGGTTAACTTTTTACCTGAAGAAGCCCTTGCTTACCCCAGTTTCTTATTTTCGATAAATGTCCGGGGATAGCGGTGGCGGCGAAATTAGAAAGACCGCAGCCGACGGCATTGATTAATTTTCTTCATACTCGCTTTCATTGGAATGATAGTAGCTTGTCGTTGGGTCAGTTGATACTGATCAAAAACTATTAATCTATTTTCCGGATAATCAATCAAGGGATAGGTATAATAATAATAATAAAATGATCACTCTCACGATCAATTTTATTAGAATTCGAAACCGCATCTCTAAACCTTCTATGAAAACTCTCCAGGGATTGCCTTGAAGGGTTCAGGGTATAGGTACGATCTCCAAATATATCGCTCTCCTCTCTCAATATAGGTATTGTTATATTCCGAGCAGCTCTAGATCTCTTCTTCATGCATTATACCCCCTGCATTGCGTATATTCTCTCTTGAACAAGGTAAACAGCAATTACCAGAAAGGGAACTAAGACAGTATCCATCAGCTT